>JAUMHL010000013.1:7639350-7667201 GCA_032362345.1 Sandelia bainsii
GCGACCTGTCCAGGGTGTACCCCGCCTCTCGCCCGATGACAGCTGGGATAGGCTCCAGCACCCCCCCGTGACCCTTAAGAGGACAAGCGGTTAAGAAAATGGATGGATGCTGCCAGGGATATAAATTACTTTTCTGCGACTAACTTTCTATAGCTTTAATTGCTATCAATATCCTAGAAAAGCACATGCTGACATAACTGTATTATAATGTTCCAAAACTAGCCAGTGTCAGAGAAGGTAAGAACATAAAGGGTGCAGTGGAAACTTTACCTCTCCATACTGCTTGCATGCAGTGATGTGTCAGTGCAAAGAGAGGAGAGAGGAGGATGGTAGTCAGCAGGAGAGACTGCCTTTGTCAAAAAAGACGGCTGATGTGGATCTCTCACTACAGCTCCTAACGAGAGCCCCTGCAGGCTTCAAGCCTCTGGCAATGCTTTAAGGTGAATCAGTTAATCCTAAAAACCCATACATGAGTACCACCTTGAAGATGTAAATAATAGAAAAGTGCAAATGAACCTTGACATGCATAGATGAAGATCTCCATATTTCAACAGTATGGTATTCCATGTAGTACATACAGTAGAAATGCTTCAAAGCGCTACATGTAGTGACGGAAGGAACCTGGTAGCTGAGGAGGCAAAATCATGGTTCGAAGGCTGGTGTTTGAATCCCTGAACCACCTGGAAGATGAATGAGCCATGCCCATCCTGTCCTGCAAAAAACATCTGTGACGATGCCTGGTTGCCAGAAACAATTTGTGAAATGAATATGATGTCTTAAAACGATGTTCTAACATGCTTCCTGCACAAAAAGAAGTCAAAAGAACATTTTTTCTAACATGAACACTTTATGAAGGACATGGAGATAGAGCAGTGCAAAGGAAGGGAATGGTATATACATTTGTCTGTACATGTTGCATGGTTTTATTCTCAATTCATCCTGAAACATCTTTTCAACTTTTCTGGATTAGAACTGGCTTAAAGGCTTTAGAAATAAATAATAAATTGCTCAGCAATTTTGCTGCACTGACCAACAGTAATTTGTTCTAGACACAACATAACAGTGCCACAGTGATGACATGAAAACATCATTGAACACACATACAGACAGTCTAAATTTCTAGATTTTTTTAATGAAATATCATTTTAAAAATACACTAGCCCCTTGTAAGTTTGTCAATTACTATGGATTCCTGTAGTGACATAATAAAACTGAAGACATTATGGAACTTTTAACAGCTGCCTTTCAAGTTAAGAGGACAAATTTCCAAAATATGTTTTGTGTAAGATCACTTTTAATTGTTATATGGCCAAGGCATTAATAATAATAATTATAATAATAATATAATAATAATTTTAAAAATGTGTTCTTTAAAGTGATGGATGATGTTTGTTGGTGCAGCAATACATCTCTGGAGGTTGTTTTTAATGGATCTCGAAAAACAATAGGAGCCTGTGACCTTCAAGTGAAACCTTTGTCGCTCGTGACTGTGGCAAACACAAAAGATCTTTCATGGGTTTATTAACAATGAGGGAAAACACTGTATCATCATATTTACAAAAGCATCTTTTGCTGCCCTAGCTTGACCTCAATTTTAAACCAAGGTTGGTCTAGCTGACAAAGTCTGTCCTTTGCCAACCTATTTGTATGGCGACGCATGTCCAATTCAAGAGACTATTGTCTCATAACCCTTTTGTGTATTTGTGAGTTAACTTTATTCTGCACTTGAGTTTCTGCTTATTTAGGGACAATCTCTGTATTGGGTCTATGTCAGTAGCCAAACATGCTGGGCAGGACACTCTGTCTGAACTCTCTGTGATCGCTTTTCGACTGCTAACCGTCAATACTAAAAATGAATTATCATCTAAATGAGAATCAACTCTGGCTGTGCTGCTTGACTCCTAAATGAATTGGCCTTAATGCAAATCATACTTATCCTGTAAGCAGTTTTTCTCTGCCATATTTCATTATCTGCCTTTGATCAGCCATATTATGCATACTGTTTATGAACATCAGTGTATGTAGCGTATAGATTTGTGAGCTCAGGAATGTTCCATATAAAATAGCAAAACAAAGACAGCTGGCTTACAGTTTCCCACATCAAGGCGCAGACTTTAAACCACGGCTCCAAATTAGCTATCTGTGTCTGGTGGCCTTGCCTTGTTCAGCAAGAAGTGGGAGAGAAATAGTAGTGTTTCATATAAACACTGACAGCTCCCCAGTTAGGCCAAGGGTTAAAAGAACTGTTTTCAAAAGGGTTTCAAAATCTTTGATCAGTGTAAAATGGCATCTTGTGAAGCCAGGGTTTTGAGAGTAGCTGTTTTCTGATTGAAAAATTGATTATTTGATTACTTGTAGAGGACTTAGTGTACTTGTGAGGATTGGGGTTTGCTAATGTCTCTCTAGTGTCTTAAACTACCACAGATGTGCAACAGATCAAAGAACTCCACTGCCTCATCATGCTGCAGTGTATACTACATAGAAGGGCACGATTTGATCTGCCCAAATATTGTAATAAAAGGCACAACAGGAATTTTTTTTACAATTAGTTCCAGTGAGAATGATTTTTCTGAATATCAACCACTGTAGTAACCACTGCTTTAGGATTCTCTCTATTTCTTCATAAAAATGACCTAAAACATCAGATTTTCATGCAAATCCTAAATAATCCTAGACAAGGGAACCTAATTAAACAAATCAGACAGAGCAACCCTTGTTTATTAATTTACTAAAGACAATCATCTAATATATGTGTTGCAAAAGTGTGTGAACTTGTGGGCTTATCAATTCATTTACACAGGAAATCAGAGTCAGGTGTGAGTTTGGGCAGCCCTGCGTTATTTTAAGAAAAGATATCTGGGTCTTGACAAAACAGGATTGCAGAAGTGTTTGTTGACTCGGACAAGTGAGATTTTTGGAGACCTCAGAAGAAGAGATGTTGATGCTAACCAGAGAGTTTTTATTCCGTTTACTTTCTAGCAGACTATGCATAAACCGTGAACGTTTAACACCACTGTTACCCTCCCTGGGAGTGGTCAACCAAAAGAGATCAATAACACCAAGATCAAGGCATGTAATCACAAAGAAGGTACAAAGATCCCCAGGGTAACATCAAGGAATCTAAAGGCCTCTCTTGCAGTGGTCAGTATAATAAAATTTTCATGAATCCATCGTCAGGAATCGAGTAAACAGCAATGGTGTACATGGCAAAGAGTACGCCTCTACTTTCCAGAAAGAACATTGCAGCACTTCTGGTTTACTCAAGACCATGTGGATAAGAATGAGACCAAAAAGCTACTGGAAAAATGTTCTGTGAATGGATGAAACCAACATAGATATGTTTGGCTTGAATGAGAAAAGTTATGTTTGGTGATAACCAAACACTGGATTCCAGCCTGAGAACATTATCCTATCAGTGAAAGATGATGGTTGCTGTATCATGATTTGAACCTGCTTCGCTGCCTCTGGAACAGGACGGCTTGTCATTCTATCATTGGTAGAGCTATAAATTCTAAGTTACACAAATAAATTAACAGCTACAACTAAACAGTTACTTCAACATTTACTTGAAATTACCTAAACCCTTAGCTATGCTGTAGTGCAATAGTAACACAAGAAGAAAAGACTCATCAAATCAAATCTTAAAACTTATATAGTCTCACTTTAAATTTAAGAAAGAATAATTGGGCTCTGTCAACCTATCCTGGCTGAATGACAGTCAGAAGCCCATTATGAACATGGTAGCTTATAAAATAATTTCAGGTTCTTCTTCCCTGACGTCATTGTCAATTAGAGATTTCTGACAAAAAAATGCTGGCAGGAAATCAGTGGTTTGCCGGGTGAAGTATGAGTAACAACAGGTTCCTCCTAATTGAAACAGGCACAGCTGTGCATCACTGCAATGACTCCCCTGCTGCACATGCAAATCCGATTTTGATTGGGATTGTTACTGCTACAGATAATCACGCCTTAGACGAGCTGTTTTCAGTCAAGCTTATACATTTGAATATGGTAATTTAGTCCCTTGAGGGGGGCTTTAATAAGGGAGGTAATCGATAAGGCAATTTAGGCTAAACAGCAGAGTTAATCTCTTGTTACATGTGTGACACAGGTAAGCAGTCATTGGTATAGGAAAGAAGCGTGTAATGAATGCATTTATCAAACATGTTAAATGGGAAGTAAATTAGCCACTTGCTGTATCTCTTTCTGTTGTGGCTTAGAGCATAATTGCTGCGCACATGGCTGTAACTGGGGCAGTGTATGCTTAAATGTCACAGAATGGGCAGTGAGGGCTATTTGAAAAATGTATTGCATGTCAGTGTCGGAGACAAATAAATATTAATGGCTGTCAGGTGACTGTCTAGCAAGAGGAGGTTATACAAAATAATGGAATATAAAATGACCTGCAGTGGAAAAATAAGACTAGGTAAATGTCTTGATCAAGGAAAACAACATATTTGGGGTACTGTAATAAATATACTTTTTCCTAGTAGTAGAATAGAGTAGAATGGCATAAGCATGGTTGCAACATTGTTCTTGTCAGATGAGTAGTTTTTACTATCATGCGTCCATGGTGCCAATGCAACTGCAAGATACAGGTCCTAATAGCTCCAGTCAGTTCTTATGGTAACCAAGACTCAACCTGGGATCCTAGCCAGACAGAGTGGAGTCATTTATGTCTCTGTAGCTCTCATAGTGATAGGGTTAAACATTTTGGGCCTGTAAAGACTGCAAGACATTTTGGTGGTAAGCACATATACCACACACATATTTGAGAACTTTAAAGTGTAAAATAATAAGACTAGCAAACAATAGCTGTGGTAGTAGCTTTATGAGGCACTAATTAAGCACCGTGGTGCCTAATTAGCAGCGCTAAAACATCAGTATGCTACCATGCTCACAGTGACAATGCTAACATTAGGCAGGATGTTTACCAGTTGGCATGGTAACACATGCTAATTAGCAGTAAAAACAAAATACAACTGAGGCATTTTACAAATTGAATGTTTCATCTGATGATTTCTTGTGAAATTTAAGGGAATTTATAACAGATTATTCAAAAATCACTTGGTTTCATCCTCTGCAATGTATGGCAATCATAATGGCAAACATTAGTGTGACTAACAATATGTATACAGTATGTATGGAAATTGTAGACTGTAGAGGTAAATATGTCTACTTCGGGACCCAGAATGCAACCTACAGTCCAATGCATCCCACCAAAGGGGTATGAAAGGGAAAAGATCTAAGTCTAACATTCTATACAAAGCCACAGTCTTTAGATGACAGTTGGTATTCTTTATGCAGGACCATGGCTGTACTGGTTGATTAAAAGGGTGAATTTGCATAAAAATGTTCCTTTATGCAATGTGAATATCCAAAGAAAGACAAGTGCAAAGGGCCTGTTCCCGAGTTTGATCTGTCAATTATGCATTGCTTAGTCTCTTTACATAGGTTGCACAGTCAGTGCTGTTGCAGAAGTTCAGCTGGGCTGCCTTGCTACTGATTGTGTCCATCCAAGCTTGATGTAGGAACAAATCAAGTCCCCGAGGCCAAGCTCCCAGTTTCTTTATGCTGGAATAGATTAATAGGCAAGAAGAGAATTTTAACAACTGACTTCATTTTTTATCCTGATGTATGTTCTCCAGTGTCTTAGAAGGCTGACATACTTTAAACTCAGATTTTAAAGAAGACAATAATCCTAGCCCTGCAGAAAGGAATTTATATGAATATTAATAGCATTCTTTTTTCACTTGACACCATACAGTGTCATTGAGTCAAAATTGCAAATGTGTGGCATAAAAGTTAAACAAAGTGCTTTTGGAAAGGTTTTATCACTCGTTTCTGATTCATTATCTTGTCTAGTTGAGTGTGCACGTGTGCATGAATGTATGCTTCTGTGCCTGTAGTTTAGGAGTGTGTTATGCAGAGCAGTAGATGTCACTGGGACTCAGCTGTGTGTGGGTTGACAGAGGCTGAGGGCCCCATTGTGGCACGCTAAAAGCCAGGTTAATGCTTTCCATGCATAATCTGAAAGCTGGAGCTGCGGCAGTACATCTCTTCTCATTTAAATCTCACTGGCTTGTGTAACATCTTTTATTCCTTGAGTGGCAGCTCTCCTTAGGTTTTTTTTTTCTTTCAGCAGCTGCTTCCCACCTCAGTCGCAGCGATAAGCATGTTCTGTCTCGCTGCGGGAGCTAAATGCTGCATCAGGAAGTTTACCCCCCTCACCGTATGAAACATGTTTTAAACACTTATCTACACAACAATATAACAGCACCACAGTTACTGAAGTCGGAGGAGCGTATCCTCATTGACTGCTGTATTGATTTTAAATTAGCATCATTGTAACTGCCCTCTGCATGGGCATTTGTTCAGATTACGATGTAGAGGACAGAGCGTGCTATACTTCTGGTTGCTGCATCTTGTTAGCACCAATAAATCCATATATCATGTCTTTTCAACAAGGGACTTTAAAGTGCTGCTGTGCAAATTCCTTTTCTTGTATAATGATGCTAAAGCCTGTGAATAACCTGTGATTATTTTCCAAACTAACTCAGGACTTCTCATTTGTATGACAAACAAATTCTTGTATTTCATAAAATTGTGATTGGTTCTACCTTGTGTTTTGTTGACATTGAACTTACGACTATGTCTTATATTAAAATAGAATATTTTTTTAATTGTGTAAATTTTTCCTTTTGTTACCAGTTCAGCACTTCTCTTAACTGGGTTTACATCTTTAATGACAAAATACAAAAAGACAGCATTGTAAATCCAGTATAAAAGTGTAGTTATATGAACTATGCATGGACAAATATCTTTATTTTTTTAAAGCCAAAAACTCATTCACAGACAAGAATACACATTATGTTCAGTATGTTCTCCTACATTGTGACTTTATCTATATTTGTGGTCAGTACAGTTAGATCTAACTTCAATCATGAATAAAGTGTTTTATTCCGTGAGTGGATTTGGCATGGATAATAGTACATAAAAAATCTAAATCACAGAGTATATGAAAATCTGTATGCATAGTTTTATTTTCTTTTGGTCATTTTTCAGTCTTTATTAGATAAAGAAAACTAGAGAGATGAAGTGGGGATGTCGCCGTTTATGGTCACCAGGGTGCACTAATGGATCAGTTTCTGTCAGTAAAACAAATGTTAGTTTAAAGCTGCAATGTTTAAAAAAGAGAAGAAGAAAAAAAAAAAAAAACAGCCCACCATGTGATTTTATCACTGAAATAAAATGAGTTGGAAGTCTACACCTCCAATATAATTTCAAAGATTATATAATCAGATGCACATTGTGGCTTTAATGTAATTAAACACATATACATTAAATATTTTTATTGGCACCATTGCCCCTCTTGAAATTCATCAACTCATCATACTATCTCCATCAGGCCCACTCTGGTCAGCTAAAGATATATGCAAATCGGGTCGATGTGTTATCTTAAATGTAAAGTGTAACGTAACCCGCTGGTGACTGGCAGCCTACACAATAAGCTCGGTCACTTATGTTAGTCTGTCTTTATTTGTCTCTTTCTCTCTGCATTCTTTGCTTGTCAGCAGTTCCTGACAACTAACCCTTGATGCAATTTGAATAACCTCCCATCGCTGCAGTTTATCATTCATCAGGAGGACAGTAATCATGCACTTGGCTTGGCTCCACATGTCAGGAGAAGGCTGGCTGCCCTTCAGTCAAGAATGTGGTTGATGTGCTTCAACAAGAGACCTGCTGGGAAATTTTGGTATCTGTTTTGAACCCTCTTATTGTCACAAAATAACTGCGGAAGCAATTGTTACCTCTGAAAGCATCGTGATCCGAGCTGGGTTATTATCCAGGGTTGACTGCAATTACCATTTTTTTTAAATAATCTCATTAGAATTAGATTGCAGTGTTATCTGTTATGTGACAAGAACAACTTGTAATTACTGTTTTTTAAAAATCATTAAAGGTTTGCAGCTGTAGCTTTTTCCTAACAATTAACCATGTGCATGGGACTTGTTCGACTACACCATGTTTGTCAATTCAGCAAGTGGCAGAATTCTAGATGGCAAGCACTAAATCAACGTGTTCCTACCCCTTCCACCTTAGATTCACCTTAGAATGAATTATTTGTACATGTGATACAAAGCCTGACCACCCCATGTTTGTAAAACATGATAAAAAAAATTTTTGGTCCAGTTTCTGATTTACATCAGCTCCAACATATCAAACCAACCGAACCAGGCCTTTATCTTTCATGTCCATGATAACCCTGACCTCCCTTGATGGAACTTAACACCCTTGTCGGCCTCCATCGCTGCTGATGTTGCTGCAAATCAGTGATGGGTGTTATTTCCTGCCCCTGGTGCAGCCTCCCAGGCTGTGCCTCGCCCTTTTATCTGTGTAATCACTATGCAGCGTGTTGAGATCAGACACACTGTCCGAGTGACTTCCCTTACAGGAATGTGAGCCCTCAAAAAACTCAAAGAGTATACAAAAGGACGCAAAGGTGCGTGTGTATTTGCATTTTTTTTTTTGTGTTTAAGCGAATGTGTGTCTCGAGCTGAGTGCGAGAGGTCGAGTGTCAGAACTGCAGCTCTCTAGCGCAAACACTGCTGGCAGCTCTCCATAGTAATCAAATCGCACATCACGAAGCCCAGCGTGTATCAGCTCTGAAGTTCAGTCAAGTTAAAAGTCATGTGGGTTGGAGTTAGTGTTTGTGCACTTGTGAACCACAATGAAAGAATATGTATGTATGTGTGCCTGTGCCATAGCTACAGCGGGGTCACCAGGGTGCCATTCATACTCACAGTTTGTGACGGGTGTCTGACAAGCCCCACAGGAGACTGCTTGATGTGCTGATGCAGACAAGAATGTTTTCTTAAAGTGTTTTGCCAAGGAAAGAAAAGCTGCAGGTCAAGAAACACACACTCAAAATGCATAGAAAATCATACCACCATGAAGTTTCGTGGACTCAGTCATATCTATTTTATAGTCTACATGCAAAACTAAAAAAAAAAAAAACCACAGTAACAAAGCATACGTTAAAGCAAGGAACATAAATCACTGCAACTGAAAGAAGGGGGAAAAACACAACATCAGAACCCAGCGAGGAATATCTCTTGCTCACTATCTTAGTAATCTGCAGCTATGAGCTTGCCACATTGCGTGCAGGTTTTTCCTTTTTAGCATTTCATTTGTTCTGTTTTGGAAAAGACAGATAGCTAATCCTGTAGCTTATCAGATAAGAAAAGGTTTTCTACACAATGGCCATAATCAAAAAATACATGAAAAGATTTTAGTTCTTTATTGTCTAAGCTTTTTGAAGTTGTGTGTGCCTCATTAAATCTCTGTAATGTATCATATTCATTGTAGGTCTACCGAGCATAACAGGTGTATCTGGTAGTCTTCTTTCCTAGACATCATCAGTGTGTCAGTGTGTGCGTGGCGTCACATTAGGTGAGGTATGATACTGTAACGCTGAATCATCCTCCAACATGCTGCCTCTGCCGCACAGGTAAGTGTTGTCCCATTAATGCTGTTTGCTTCAAGGATGCAAATTCAACACAATTATTCAAATAATACATCAAATGAAAATGGCCTGGACAGATTTGTTGGTACCCATGGAAAATATTATAAATACATAGTTTATATCATCACACGTCTTCAATTTTGCAATATGTCATTAAGCCTATTAAAGTGTTGTTGTTTTTGAGAGAAAGTCGTGGATTCTTCTTTTTTCATGGAAGGCTACCAACAGATTTGTCCATGTCTGTAGCTTAAAGCTTTAAATGACTACGACTCAGTCATCTGTAATCACCTTTTGTTCACTGACAAGGCAGAAACAATTTTGAGTGGCAGCCTAATTACTTCACAACCTTAGCTTCAGTCTGAAAAATGAGATGATATGTTGAAATGTTGTGAAACATGATATGTTAAGATGTGCAGCCTACTTATTTTTGCAGAACTATTACATTGATAACGATTTTCACATTAAGAGTCAACACTACAAAACCACTCATGGTTGCAGAATGGTTTTACAGTAGTAAGTATCTTGCTATCCAAAATGAAACCCAGCAAAACAAAACCCAACCAGATCATTGTTTTAAATATTATCTGCATAAATATTATTTATAATTCCCCCCCAAAACTTGCATTCACATATCAGAGATTCAAGCCCTTATTAATTTTTCTGAGGCACTAGCCACCAGCGTGGAAGAATGGATGAAAAGTAATACAGAATACATGCAACAGATGCAGTAATCATCATTTATGAAAAAGAAACAGAAACATAAGCTCATATTTCATTTTTTTTCAGCCTGACACCTGCCCTGTTCAATATATCCATTTGAACTTAGCATCATCGTTTCTCATCAATTGCAACGTTTTTGTATGAATGCAGGGAATGAAGGATGAATGAGCGGGACCCAGAAGAAGACAAAGTGCTTGGGAGGATGTAAAATGTCACCACTTTTATACTGCTAAAAGCAACAAATCTATTTGAGTAATGAATGAGTAAGTTCTACAGAATCCCTCCTTTTTCCTGTTTTATTTCTCACCTAACATTTTTTAAATGTGTGTGTGGGGGGGGATCACATTCGTCTGTATTGCAAACCCTAAAGCTAGGATAAATGAGTTTAAATGATAGAGTATTTGCATCACTGAGCAAGATTTTGGATGAATGAGCTGCAGCTCATGATGAAATTCTACTCCAGGCTCACCGTATAATTTCAATCACACGTGAGACTCATGCAATCCAATTATTCTATTGGATCAACTCCAGTTTAAGGGATCATGTTTACATTTACATGCAGATGGGGAAAGAAGTAAGTATGTTTATCAGAATGGGTTTAATAGGACATTGTAGGTAAATTTGACTATTAAACTGAAGTCAAAGCAAACGTGCAGGAACCAGAATGCATTATCTCTATGTATTTGTGAATCTAATCTTATTTTCACTGTGGCGTGGTTGTCATATTTACAAGACCAAGCACATAGATAATTAATAGTAGCACATGCAGCTGAAAATGGCCTAAAATTGGATGGATATTGGCTTTAGATGTGACACTTTGTTCATAGTTTGACTTGCATTGTCCAACTGGGGAACACATGTTCTGCAAACACATTAAATTTTTATATATCAGGAAGGAACAGTGACAAAGTGCTCTATTTTTAGCACGAGCAATTTGTTTATTGCACAGTATATTTGTACAATATGTGCTAGGGGGAGATAACTGTTTTAATTCACTTCCTGACAAACATTCTCATTGCTGTTAGCAGCCAAGTTTATCTCAGTACTGACAAAGTACCACATAGATTATTTCAGCATTCACCACAGATTTAAGCAATGATGTTGAACATACTGATTTTTGTAACTTAGTTATTACTTGGGTATATAATAGACATACATATATGTGATACCCCGGCAAAGGGGTATAGTGGTTAGCACTGTCGTGTCGCAGCAAGAAGGGTTCGAAGCTGGGTTTGAATCCACTGGTCGACCAGGTGCCTTTTTGTGTGGAGTTTGCATTTTCTCCACGTGTCTGCGTGGGTTTATCACTGGGTACTCCGGCTTCCTCCCACTGTAAAAAGACCCTTAAGAAGAAAAGTGGTTAGGATAGTGGATGGATGCCAATAATTATCAACATGCTGGGCAGGTTGCTGGGCAGGGATGGATTAACAGGGAGACAAGTTGACCTCTACCTTTTCAGTTCTTAAAACTGTAACTGTAGAATGCTACAATGTACAGCTATTAATGATGCAATTTTTAAGCTGTTTCCTGATAGCTGGAAATGTTAATCAATAATTAATAACCAATAGAGACTCCTTGTGGTGACTTACAGTATTTAAGAAATGGCAGTTGTACAGGTTTAGTACAACGAGTCAACAAATGTATTTAGTCATGAAGTTATTTTTAGCTCATAACCACGTACCACTCTCATGTCTGCATGGTGTGCAGATGTGCAATGTGCAGTATGTCTACATTAGTGGACGTTTAGTGAGATAAAAGTACATGAAAGTATTAATGTATTTAAATGCAGGAATCTTGATGTGCTTCTCTGCCATTGTCATCAGGTTAACTCCTCATGTACTGTATGTAACTTTAGTTCCTGTGGTTATTTTCTTGGGAAGGTTAACTGAGCAGTTTACCTTGGCTTTACCTGTCTTCATATTAGAAAGGCAATTTTGGGGTCATACAATTAGTCCCCTTTTTAGAAACACTACCACAGCACAGACTGAACAAAGGCAGTGAACTTAAACACTCTGAACTTTTTAATAGTTTGTTTTGGGGTCACTGCACACTGAAGGCACAGACAATGTGTCACAGTTGGCTCCCAAGTTGGGCTGTGTCCCAGAGGATTCAATATTCCATTAGGACTATTATTTCTAAAGTAGATTAATCCCTGTCATTTAACGCTTGGCTGATGTCCATTTGAAGTCATTATGAAGAAGCACTGACACTGTTTCATAAATTATTCACAGCATTATCTGGGACTCTCTACAGTCACCAAGCGGGGGCTTAAGGCTGGATCACTTGCCACTGGAGAGAAACTTGTTCACCTTGATAAATTAAATTGATGTATCATTTTCAACACGCATGGACATGCAATTTTGAACATCAGAGAAAATTTGTTAGGCCTTCTTGCTATTAGCATATACTGATTGCGGGTCAATTCATCACTTAGTTCTGTGCATTTACGATAATATACTGCTTCATCCAAGGAATATATCTTAGAAAATATGATTGCGTGTTCATATTTGAAAAAGATAAGGTAGAACTGATTTCAAATTTGCACATTTTGTACCACAGAAATTCTGTATCTTTATTTGTATGTCTGTGTTTGTTAACCAGTATTCAGTGTCTTGATTTGCTGAATACATTTGTGGCATCAACTTGAATACACCATATTTGATCTATTATTATCTGTATCTATTCCCCGCTGCAGCAATAACCCAGTTTCCCCACAGGGATAATTAAAGTTTCATCTAATCTAATTTAAGAGGTGGATTTCTTTTAAAATTCAAAACACACTAAAGGTTCTATTGTAGAGTCTGTGAAGGAACTGTGAGAAAGAAAAGCTGTAGTGACAACAATAAGGGACAGTTACATTTACATTCTTGAGGGTGTAAATTTACACCTGGTTCCTGTAGGCTTGCTGTTAATGAACTGTGCTGCATAAACATATCACATGTTGTTAATTTAGTGTCTGTCATCAGTTTATTAAAAGCTGTGTGCATTGCACCCTTAATGAACTTTTTGAGTCCGTTATTGTTGACTTAAAGGATACGTCTGGTGATATTCTAGACTTTCTTATTGTAAACAAATACCATAAATGAAAACAAAAAACAACAATAAAATAATCTTACTAACAAGCACTGCCTGTGTAGGCTAAGTATGATACTGTAAATCTCACTCCTCTGTGCCACTGAGCTCCCTTTGTGTCCAGAAACTATTGAAAGCACAAAAGTAAACCACAGTGTTAAACTGGGTGACATGTTCCTTCATCAAACTGAACATGGGCACTCTAGTTTATTTAAAGTCAGTCCCACAAACACCTTCTTGCTGCTTTGATAGAGAGCCAAAGTGAAGCTGGAACTTATGGATTGTATTGAGGAAACAAGAAAACCCCAGTAATATTTCTAATGGAAAAAGCTAATGGAATGGAGGCTAGTAGAGGATCAAATGTATATTAATCTGCAGCTGAAAGTAGTCCCCAGCAAACCATGATTCAGATTTGATTATAGATTGACAGTGCCCATCTATTTATGAAGTTTCTTAGTCTTAAATGTCAGTGATTTAGAAGGATCTATCTGCAAGCAGAAATAGGTTTCATAATTATGTTTTTATCAGTGTGTAACCTCCTGAATTATAGCATTTTCTTTGTATGTCAGTGAGTCTTTTATATCTGCACAAGAAGCAGGTCCCTTTTCAGAGGGGCTGCCATATTAGTACAGTAGCCCACAATGGACAAACTAAACACAGCTGGCTCTCACGTTTTCATCTTGGAATAGCAGCTTGAATTAGGCGACACTATAGCACCTCTTGGAATATAAAAAAAAGATGAAAGAAGAATCAGTGTTTGTGAGAAGTTTGAGAACCAGAATTTGGGGAAATTTAACAAGATCATATTTATAATTTAAAAACTAAATTGATATTCCAGGCACATAGCCTTCCAGATAATTTGGTTTTGAGAGCATGACTGCAAGATTTTTTTGTGCAACCTGACTAATCAGTTGGAAAGTTACCGGAAGTCACTGAATGTCACTTAACAACCCAACCCTTCTGTTTAGATTTTCTTACAGAACGTGCCTTTGTCTTATGGGAGAGGTTCAGCGTAGAATAGCTTTATCCTTCACACTGAGACGAAAACAGTGGAGATAATTGCACCATGCGATCAAGACTCCTCCCTGTGGAGGTGTTTTGGGCAGGTCTGACTGGGGCAGACCCAGAAACTGCCGGAGGGATTACTCATCTGGCCTGGAAACACCTTAGGATCCCCCGAGGAGGAGCTAGAGGATGTGATTGATGATCTGCTCTGCTCAGTCAGCTGCCCCAGCAACATGGAATAGAAGGACTGCTGCCAAGTACATTCATTTATCTTTTTTGGTGATTGCATGATGTTTTGTTGACAAGGACAGCAAAGAATAAGGACAAAACGCTGTGTAATCCACCTGTTACCAACACTGAAACCATCTAAGTCTTCTTAATATCACGGCACGCCCAAGTCAAAATACACCGAAGGCAGTTTGTCTACTATTGTTGTCATTGTGTACAAGAAAGGTTGACACTCATTTATCATCATCAGATGAAAGGTTAGGTTTACGTAACATTTTTGACTGACATGTTGCCATATTTTGCTGACACACCAAAGCTTGCCATGACATCTTGGTAGACAGTTTGCAACCTGATTGTACTTGAGATAATTAACTAAAATATACACAACAGGCATACTTATTCTTCTGAGCTATGCTTTGAAGCCTTAAATGAGATTTAAAAGCACATCTATGGGTGTGTTTTTGTATTTTGCATGGGTATTTATGTGATAATTAATGGACGTGGAGTTAAACATCTCTTCAATGTCTAATAGTAACATTATATTCTACATTTTCACTAGAACATGTTAAATATCTGGTGCTTACTCATTCATGCATTCCTTCCATCTTTTCTTCTCCCTTAATCTTTTTCAGGGTCATGACAATAATTAGCTGTATAATAATGTCCTGGTTTGACTTGCATTGGTGCTGTACTGTGCTTACACTTCCTTCCCACACTCTTTATGATGAAGCCTGGTTTTAAGATTCATGAGAACATTTCTGTGTAACATCCCACAAAACTGATATTTGGAAAACACTATGTGGAATTTTAGATGAACATTGGCCTTGAAAACATGAAATTAAAGCTGCAATCATTGATTTTATATGGAAACTTGGGGGCAGCGAATCAAGCTCAGAACAACATTGACAGCAGGCAGTACCTGACATACTGTATATTAGACCAATATTCACTCTCCTACTGGATTTGTTTTGGTCTCCAATGGGAACTCTTTTAAATGGTTAAATGCCACAATATGTTCACAAGCTAGTTGCGAACCTTCTTAAACTTGGTGCAGGTATGATTCAAGACCACTACACACGCTTAATCAAAACACAGCAAGGTTGCAGGTTTAACACCAAACCAATTAGCTGAAAGACACTAAAAGTCTCCATAGATGACTAGAATTATTGGAGTATGGTAATAATGGTCTATGGGTTTGTCAGTCTTACAGCCCCTTTCACATTGCCCATAGCCATTTGCTTGATTGTTAATATAAAACATTTGTCAGTGAAGCTTTAACTTAACTTTAACATGCTTACAATCATATATTCAACCCTTTTCTATTCAACCTGTCAGCATTTTTTCTGGAAAACAGAAGTAAGCTCAGATAGACTTCAAGCACCTGTCAGGGGTTTTCACGATCACATCAAAACTCAGCACCTCCACTGGTGACATGCACACAACAAACCTGACTCTTGTAACACACACACGCACGCACACACACACACACACACACACACGTCATTTCACAAATCACTGTCCTCTTGTTTACTTCATCTGTCATCTTGCATCCACTTTTCCACATTGACAGTCAGTCCTCAAGGTTTGTTCCTATCTGCAAGGATGGCTTTGTTTGTGTTGTAGCTAATGGATCCTAATGAAGCATCTATAATAATCTGACAAGCTTTACAGCCAGTGGACACAAAGATATTCAATCTAAGACAACTCCCAAACCTGAGGCAGTGATGAAAACAGCATTAAGGTGGTATGAGGCATGTTCTCACCTCACATTACCTTATGCAAAATTATCCAATAAAATACCTCTCCGCTACTCCTCCTCTTCATCCACTTCCTCACAAAATAAGAAGATATTAAGATGTTTTAGAGCAGCAGCATATATATTTACACAGCAGCCTGAGTTGAAATTTATTTTTAAAATATTGCCTGAGAAGGAAAAAGAATTGCTCTCCCTCTCAGATTCTCAGGTGTGATGCAGAACAAAATAAATGGCAGTTATACTTCTTTGGCTTTCTTGTTTACTTACTTTTTCATATAAGCAACATAAGCAGAAAGGCTCCAGAAGAAAGAAAATAAAGTTGGTGAAATGTCACCATACTTGTTGAGTGTCATTCGACATTGTACAGCCTGCATGAGACCTGAGGCATGTGGAGATAATCAGCAAAGTCACACTAAAGTTTATAGCTTAGCCACAACTCAACAATCTGGGTTGCGTCTTCTCAACACAAACCCTCTCAAATCATAACAGTGTACTATGAGGTATACCCTATACCCCATTTTTTATAGCTTATAATGCATTGTAATTTAACTCTAACCTCAAGCTCTTTTCATACAGTCTCTACAAAGATGATCTTGACTTTGAATTCTCAGCCCACATGAAAATTTTTCAGATACCACGTTTCCAAAGAATGCAGCTGAACCACCTCCCACCGTAGTGGGCTTAATTATAGTTGTTAGTGCAGCCAAAAGGTGTAAGTTTCCAGAAGAAAAAAAATCCAATTTACATCTAAATGTTAACCAAGTGTCTCCTGGCATGTAAAAGTTGAAGCTTTTTGTTATTATTTTTAGGTGTACATTCGGATCCCTTCAGCAGGTCATCTCAGTTTCCCTCAGCTACTCTGTCTCCCTCTGTCATCCATTTTTTTTGCATATGGGAGTGATATTCTGAAGTCTGGGAACAGTTATTGGAGTGTGTTTCAAGTCAGTCTGTCTGGCTTGGTTAATAGGCTGAGGTCCAAGCCACCATATTTTTCATCTTACTGTTTGAATTAACGCTGACCCACAATCTGTCGCCAGGAATGGAGTCCATGTTGAGGTGGAGAGACTTCAGTTGTTTTTAGTGTTGTTGTTTTCTGTTCAAGTGGAGAGGTATGGGTAACTGATATCTTTTGAGTTAGACATCTGAGTAGAGTACAGCTGTTTTATTTGCATCTGTATTATTCCCACCACCACAGAGGGATCATTGGAAAAGTCCAGTAAAGCAGTATAAGTGATGCAGATACATCTATGGATTACATTTGTAATCAGTAGCTGTGGTGTTTAATGCATTCAGACTGTAGATGCATCAAAGATGTGAAAATTATGTTGACATTCAAACATTACATCCATAGCAAATGATCTCAGGAGTTGCCAAAGGTGCATCTGAATTCCTTAACTATGGACATTCAATATGTTGTTAGCAGTCTCAACTTTACAGAAATGACTGAGATTTTGGAATCTGGCCGAAGGCATTTGCATTGGTGAAACTGAAAAATACACTTGGCTTATAGTCTAATAGGCACACACAGTTCAAATGTGTTGGATGGGGGTTGAAGTTAAACACTAAACTAGAAAAAAAAATTCCAGTTTGGAAAAGGCTACCCCCAAACTGCTGCTATTAAGTTTTAAAACATATTCAAAATATAAATGTGTTTTGCAGCATTGAGATTTTGTCTAATTAGAACCAAGACATCTAGGCCAGGCCATGAAAAACAGCTCTCGATGCTTATTTGTCTTCTATCAAAATTACAGATAGATAATGATGGATGATTCATCACTCTAGATAAGTCAGGGCCACTCACTTTTGAGACTCAAGTAGGTTTCTCCTGTTTGAAAATCAATATTTACACATGAGGTTTAGGTACATTATCCTGGTTCATATCGGGTCCTAACTGTAAAAACCTGTACTCCAGAGAGGGTTTGTTTGTCACTGCTTGGCTGGACACACCCATGTCGCAAAGATCCTGATAAACAGTTCTTGTGCTGACATTGTTTTCTGTTTCTGAAGCAGTTTGAAACTCAGTCAGTGTTGCAACCATGGACAAATGATTTTCTTGCATTGAGTTTCTACTATAAAACAACATCACTTAGAATGTAGATTACACAGCTTTAAGCTTGATTTTTATGTGCCTAGTGCTGCAGTAATGGGTTTGGCTGAGGAAGCTAAACCTAATAAATAGAAGGGATTCCCATATACTTTTGTATTCACCTATGGTCGTGTCTGATAAATGACAATAATTGTCAAACAATTAACTTCCTCCAATGACTAAGTTTTTAAAAACAACAACATAATAACTTGACATTCCAGATAAACAATGTTGATCAGCTGATCTCATTATTGCATTTCCAATGCCATCGTTCCCCTTTTGTTTTCAAGGATAACTCTCCTTTCCTTTTATTCCTTCACATTAGTGGAATAGAAGCCTGCCAGTTTCATCCAGACATTGTTTATGTAGTTTTAGCACCATGTTGGGCTCATTATTGATTTCTTGAAGTGGCACGCCTCCATCTTGGCTGCTGAACGCTGGCACCGAAGCCTTTTGTGTTCCCCTCAAACAGGCATTTCAGTGCTTCAGCTTATGCTAAAGCATTTAGATTATATATTTATATTCAGGAGTGGAGTTTGAAGTCACCCTCCTTGCCTATTAGGGAGGGTAACCTTCTTCTCGCTGCAGAGCCTCTTCCCAATTACAGCGACTACTGCTGATGAAATGGCTGTGCAACATAGTGACTTGTCATTTGGCCAATCATTCTTAATGAAGCACCACAGAGAGAAGGATAACTGTGCTGTGCCATACGGTGTTTGTAATTTCTGCACAGGGACAATAGTGTAAGTGTTTTAGATTTGACTAATCCATTGTTTTTATCCTTTTCTATCATTTTATGTCCTGTGGAGCCCACTGATAAGGCAGATTATAATGGCTTGACAACATGAATTTGAGATGTTAACAAGTTGATGTAATAGCAGTTCTTAAGTTTCAAAATATTGAGTGCCAACACTAGGTTACCATTTATTTTTACGTTGATCAATGCTTTTATGTATTTCCATTTAAATTCTCCACATGTTGTCAGTCATTTCTTTCCAGCTTTTTTTTTTCTTATGCTCACAAGCAAGAAAGCATTCATGTTCTAACATTTAAAACACATTCACACCTGAGAGCTGATCAGCACAGCCCCACTCTTCCACTTCTAGCCACTGAGCAGATCCACTGGAGCATATACAGCAGCTACGTATTTTTCTCAAAGGTACATCATTGGTCGGTCTGGAGAGAATGGAGAGAGCTCATTTACAGCTGGCCTGGAGCATGCAAACTCCCAAACCATTTTTAAGGTCTCTATTTAACATACACAGCATCTACTGTTGGTGCAAACACTGTATGGTCTAGGCAGGTTTATATATATTGTCTGATATTAAATTCAAAAGGTTTTCATTTGGCTTTCAACTACATCATCAGTAATATCAGCTTGTGGTGTAGTGCTACCAGCTTAGTCAGAAACTATTTTTATTCTGCAATAAAAGTAGCTCCAATAGATTTCATTAATCCACAGATAAAGTACAGCTCCATCTTTTGTTGCTTACACTGCTTGTTTCCAATTATGATCTCCCTACTGTACCTCCAATGAATCATTCAGAATGTTTTATACCAGTAAGATCTGGCTGCAGTAATATTGGATCTGCTAGCTTCCGTTATATGCTGGAGATGTTTGACAGCTATTTGACTCCAGCAGGCCCAAATGCCCATGATATTTGGTGCACACAGAAAACACAACCAGACCAACAGACAACAGTAAAATAAATCTAGAGCATAAGAAAGACAGATAGAGACAAATAAAAAAAAAGAAGAATGATAAAAAAGGATCCAGGTGTAATCATATAGCTGGTTTACAGCAGGTTACATCAGATAGCCACTACTTTTTTTAAGAGTTCAGACAATAACTGAACTGTAGGCAAAACTCATCTTCTCATCACAAAAGGATCAAAAGAGCAGCTCTTCAGTATTCCTGGACCAGATATTCATCAGGAATCCAGAGTAGAAATACAGTATCCAGGCTTTGTGTAGGAATGGTGTTATATTAAAAATCTAGGGACTCCATTTTTCTTCCCATAAGCCATCAAAAGCAGCTATAAAACTTTTAGTGGAGGTCCGTAAATCATGTCTGATTTTCACAAGTTTCAGGAACTACATCATATTTCTAAACCAGTTTTTGTTGTTTGGAGGTTGCAGTCTCTATTTTATGATGACAGTTTTCACCTCCTTTTGTTTCTGCACAGGCACTGCCTACCTACAGCCCATCATGCTGCAGCTCTGAAAGTTCTTACTGCTGTTAAAGATCACGGTGTCTGGGATTTTTTTACATTTACATTACATCAGAGGCATAACCAAATATTTATTTGTTGCATAATTTTGGTTACCGATGCCCTAGATATAAAAAAGACATGCCATTTTAATTCTGGGGAAAATATACTTTTTTAATTGTCTTATTTTAAAGCTTCATTTGCAAAATGCATTCTTGCAGAGTCATTTCTATTTTTTATTACCAGTTATTAGCATTTTCAGATTGTGATCCATGGCAGAGGAGGCACAGAGGTCCACTTCACATGTAATTCAAGAAAACAATAAAATAAGTTAATTTGAACAGAGAAACAACAAATCTCTGTATCATTCGACACTTAATTAGACGAGTTTTGTTTTT
This sequence comes from Sandelia bainsii, assembly GCA_032362345.1. NCBI lineage: Eukaryota > Metazoa > Chordata > Actinopteri > Anabantiformes > Anabantidae > Sandelia > Sandelia bainsii. The sequence continues at coordinate 7,660,352 of JAUMHL010000013.1, forward strand.
TAATGAACAGTCTTGTGAGTAATTGTATTAGATCTGCAGTGAGCTTTATGTTAGTGCAGATCTTCCTATAAAAGTTCAGAAAACGAGGTTGTCTATTGAAAAAAAAAGGCAGGCATAGACACAGGTCAAGAAGAGAAAGCTACTACTAGTATTGTACAAAAGGTCAAAAAGCCAGTGGCTATGGGGCATGTGTAGTATATACTATGGAGCTGATTAGGTGATTGGGAGCAGATGTGCAGGTGGGTGTGGGAGTCAGGTGATAGGTGAAAGGCTGGAAATGACTGACAACTCCTACAGGAGAGGGAGGGAATAGAAAGTTCTGGAAAGACAGGAGAGATTTATGACTGCAGAAAGGTTTTTAAAAAAAAAAGCCTAATCCCGTCAAGTCATCCTTTGATGATCTTCACGATTAAAAAAACTTTATTGACCTTTATGTTGGAGCCATCCTCTGAAGTAATATTATGTGTAATATTATTTTAGTTGTAACTTTGGTATTGTGATGAGTAGCTATATTAAACAATGGAAAAGTTCACTGACGATTGTTGGTGTTGTACATACTGTAAAATTGCAGAGGTCTATGGTATAATCCTGAAATTTCTTCACTTCTCCAGTCACATTTGTTCTGTTTTTGGTTTCTGTTTTTCACTTTTACACTATTTTTATGTGGAAAATTAATAACTAAACTAAACTCTTGTGTCTTTGCTTTTCACTTCTGTCTGTCATGTGACTTTAGCAAGGTTGGACCCTCCCAGGATGCTCCCAATAGTCATTAGTTCATGAACAGACCACTGTTTTGGGTCTCCAATTCCTTCCAAATTATTCATAACATGGCCTCTTTAAGGCCACCACAGTTAGTGTTATCAAGAGGTTCTGTAACTTTATTTTTTTTGAGAACTCATGGAATTTAACCCAGTTTACATAATGCAAAGTAAATATTCTCTGATGCTACACTGGTTTAGGTATTTTGGCAGCTTGCAGACATGAAGTATGGATCATTCCCTTTTACATCTCAGCAACAAGCGTTAATATAAAGGAAATCACAGACATCCTTTATCTCAAATGAATGGCTCTCTAGATTGACAGCCATAATGTGAACAAATTACATTACAGCACCGTTCCAGGAAAAAACTAATCCTGTCTAAACGGGGCTTATGCTATTCTAAATTGAATTGCATGTTTGTTTGCAAATGTCGGCTGAGTTGTCCCACAAGAAATGAGATATCACAGAGCTCAAGGGCATACACCTTTAGAAGTTACAGTACGCTGGCTGGCAGTGGGAGCTACCTCCATTTTATCTAAGTGGAAGTACTGCAACTTTCCATAACGAAGGAAATTGTTATACACACTGTCTTTGTGAAGACTCTTAATTAGTGTGCCAAATGGAAGGAGATGGTCCAGTGGTTGAAAATTCCTACAAAGACATCTATTATTTCAAGGCTATGTGATTGTGCTCCTTTAAAATTTGCTATAAATTTGAGGAAAAGCCTTTTCACTTCAATTGTTTGGCACCTTTGAAAATTGGTTGATTTATTCCTTCCAGTTCTGATAGAAATTCAGTCTGTAACAAAGATCATCCCACCCACCCACATGCATGCACACACAAAGGCACATGTGCGCGCGCGCACACACACACACACGAGTGCACGCTGACACCACCCACCAGAGAAGTGGAGCGCACACAGACATAGACACAAATCTAAAGATCCACATGCTCAGTCACACATGCACACTGTCAACCACACACTCACATGTCCACATATGCAAACAATCAAAGTGAATGGTGTGCACCGCTCATCTCCCAGGTGGATTTCTTTAAATTCAAAGAGTAAAGCGAGGCCAAACACCATGTGGGCAAAAGACATTTTATATAATCACCTCATTTTAAATACGCACCCACCCAACTGGATCATCCAAAACAGTCATCTTTAGCCTCACATCGTGAGGCTGTTGTAGAAAAGTCTTCATTTTAATAACAAGAATGTGATTTGATGTGGACAGAACTGAGAAAAGGATTTCTTTGGAGTGGTAATCACACGTTAAGGATAAAGGGGAGGAGAGATGAAGGGAGGAAGGGAGGAAAGGCGGTGGTCTTAGGAATGACCAACTGCCTGATTTTTCCATTTTATTGATTTTCTTTTGTAGCTCTGTGTGCTGTATTTATCTTCCCACTGCACACTGACATTTACTCAAACATACATACAGTACAAACACATTTATTACTAGTGAGGACCTCTTGGATTGCTTTCCAGCTCTGTAAAGCCAAGTCCAAACCTCGTCCAGTTAATGCTTTAACTTAAAGGAACACAGTGTGATTTTGTTATGTTGTCCAATGGTGGCGCCAAATTGAAAACCGCAAAAGTCATCACACTTTATAGTTGAATTTGATGGAATTTGGGGATTAAAGCCTCTGTCAGATTAGAAAGCAACAGTGTGAGATTCATTCCTGTGTCCTGTGACTCTCCATACTGTGGCTCACCAACTTGGACAGTAAGTTAGACAATATACAATAAGCTATGTGTGGTTAATTCAACAGACATATTTGGATTAACTGCTATCTATATGGAGTACATGCATTTCTTTTTTCCCCTCTTGTGGCTGTGCTAGCTGATTTCCTGCACATATTAACCAAGCCCAACAGTGATGCGACAGTGTCCTGGAGTCCACCTGTACATCACTGCATGAAGGCTTACTCTTCAAAGACTTTTTCGACTGGACCTAAAGGATCAATTTCTGATTAAACAGGAATGTTTTGATGTGTGGGTCCCTAGCCCATCTATCCATCATGTTTGTTGTTAAGATCACATTAGCCGAGGTGTGAATGGGTGTTTAACTGGGAGGGATATTGGGACTGCATTGTAAGTGGCCTATAAGTGGTGTCATAGACCACCTCCTGTGTTTAGTGATGGTCATCTTGAATGCCATGACCAGTAAATGACATAAACTCAGAATCCCCACAGACACTTAAACGGTTGCTGTGAATGGAGTTCAATGCAGCGCTATTAGCCTATAAGCAATATATCTAGTTAAAATGGGACTTTTTAGTTTTATTTTTCATTTCTATGTATTTGTATACACATGTAATTGTATCTACTCATTTATATACACTTATTTTTCAGTTAAATCACTAAAATCACACACACACACACACAGTCACTCAGATCAAGTGCAGACCATTAGCTAAAAACCATTAGCTCCTCTGTGTTTTGCTTTACTTTGGGGGCTCTTCCACACGACCAAACTCTGCCTCTGAACTGGAAAACCTTCTGTGTTTAACTCAGTCTCAAGGAAATGCTGACATCAGAAAGTCCCATGTCTTTGTTTTTTCTCTCCCTCTTATTTTTTATTCATCTGTTTATGTTTTATAAACACAGCATGAGTGGTTTTTTTGGGGCCATTTTGTGTATTTGGGTAGGAAATGTTCTTATTTTCATTCTTTTTACTGTTGCAGCCGATGGCGGCATTGAAATCAATCTTTTATTTAGCATAATGTAGGAGGCTGACTGAGGGACTCATTCACACCAAGCAGTTCTGACTTAATACAAGCTGAATATTTTAATATTCCATCCACACATGCAGGATTTTATTGAGTGCTGCTTTATTTTACCCCCTCGCCACTACATTTGCAGTACCCAAAAGCATGTGTGTGTTTAATGTGTGTTTAAGGCCACTGTCTGGGAGTGACAAAAACATGACTGCACTCCAGCTGATGGAGTAGTTACTTTCATAAATCATGAGTACATCTCATAACATCAAGTTTGGTCCAAGACCCTGGGAATAAAAACACACAATGAGCCTGTGTGTGTGTGTGTTTCTGTCTCCAGATTGAATTCTTAATCTTTCCATTTGTTGTTTCATCTGTTGTAGTGGGAAATGATGCATCACTCCCTTGATGCCAGATATAATAATATCATTCTCCAAAGTAAGACATCTCTCCATTGAGTGCCAATAACAGATAATTAACTCTGAAAATTACCTTAGAAACGCTTTGCTCAGCTATTGCACACATCAAATAGATATATATACACACACAAAAATACATGAATAATGTGTGTTTTAGACTCTTGAGCTTTGAGCACTGTGTGACAGAAATATGGCAAAGTGCTATAGTATTCTCACAAACTGACACCCTCAGGCATGTTTCCACTTGATTGCTCCCCTGAGCAATATTGTCCTTCGTTTTTTGATTTTATTTTTACGGATGTAAAAAACAGAAATGACATGTGTTCTCGAAGCTGTAATTGTAACCATGAATCATTGATAAATGGTCCACATCCAACACTTGCTTGTGGTGACACACAGCAGCACTTTTGGTCCTTGTGCTGCACTTTCATTTCACCAAATGAAGACAGATTTCTGACACTGTGCACTCCCATTTCAAAACACGAGTTACTTCAGACCTACACATTGCAGACTAATTGACAAAACACAGTCCTGCCTGAACCAGAGCACGTGTGATATGCTTTTTTACGATGACCTCTAAAACCTTTCTATCAAGTATTTTAGGTTTTTATTTGGCAAAAATACAGCTGACAGCTGTTTACTTGTGTAGGGTATGCTTTTCTGAACTTGTCAAGTACAAAGAATAGAGGGACAGTTTGCTATAGTTTATTTTTTATTCAATTCATTGAATAACCCTGACCCTCAGAGGGCTCATAACCCTCAGTGTCCAGCAGAAGTCATTGCGTCATGTTCATGCTGTCCAAGACAATGTGTTAGCATTCTAGCCAGTGTATAAAAGTGTGACTACTTGCTGCAATATGTCTGTGAAGATTCTCAGTCATCCAGGTGAAGTTGTCTGAAAGTTGAGTCATGGCAACTGGACTTCTGTCTTGTAAGGTAGAGATGTTTCGCTCTGCAACCACAGAAGTTTGTCGATCTGAGGGAAGTTGGCTAGTGACAACAAATTTATCCTCCAGGTTGGTTTCACCTCATACCTGCCTTGAATAGGCTCACTGAACAAATTAGACTAGAATTAGAATAGACTTGCTGCAATGCGCCATTAAGACATGTTCTATGATGTTCTATGGTTTGACATCTAAAAAAAGCTTAATTAACTTATGAAAAATAAAGAAACTTTTAAGGTCATCTACTAAGTCCTCCTCAAAGAAATATGCAGAATGTATATGAATATGTAGATATTATTATTTGTAAAAGTTTTATTTCTGGAAGCAGTTTCTGAAAAGTGTTTGTGGTCCATGATTGGCTTGTGCTTTCACCATTCAGGATTGGAGCCACAGATGCCCATACCTGACCCTTGTTCTGCTTGGACCGGTGCCTCAGTCTCATTCTCCAATCAAGAGGCAGCAATTTTATCACACCTGCTTCACGGCGACTGTGATTTAGTGTGAACAGCTCGCCGCTGTGTCTCTTGATTCTGAATTCACTTGTTAGTTATTACTTGTAACTTTGTGCTTTGTTGTTATTGAGACACTCATGGTTCCCTGGAGACTGTGCCGGGTTTAGAATATTAAACTCGTGCACACACACACATACACTTACATAACTATTTAAAAAACATTAGGAGCCGGCTTGTTGCTGCCATTGTACTTTTGTTTGGTTAGATAAGGGAGCTTGAGGTTTTATTTTGTCTCTGATCAGGTTGTCTTGCTTAAAAACTCCAATTTAGAAGTTTTCTTTGATTTAGTAACACCCTCTGGGCTTTTGTCCCTTTTTTATCAGCCTGATTTTTGGTCCTTTGTACTGTACGTGAACCACACTCTTTTAAGCAATAATTCATTTTACCAATTCCATCTGGTGTTATGTTGCTTCTTTTTCCCTTAACTGAGATTGGTTGTAACACATGGATAGGGCCGTGACGGTGTCAAGGTTATCAAGGTATGTGATAATTGTGATAATTTGATTAAATGCAAATTTGTTTGGGGGATATGCACTACTGAAACTTCACTGTTTTATATTACCTTGACTTAAGAGGGTTCAGGGTACTCATGTCTAAATGTCTGTATCTATAAGGCAAATTTGTTATAGTTTTATGAACTATATCAATATCTTGCGGTCACATGGTGCACATACTGTATCTGTAGAATACAGTTACACATAACAAGGCCACAAACTGCGTTAGTCCAGCCATGGTAGTATTATTTTGGAGTCATCAACTGTCTGCAGAAATCAACTCTGAACTGTTGGGGAAACTAAATAATAGAGCACTGGCTCCTTGTAGTCTTCTGTGTCTATTCCAGAGACAATCCTGTCAAACTTAACAGTGACTTTTGTCCATTTAATGTCACCTCATCGGCCCACAGATATGTATACCTCTAAAAATTGACTGGAGACATTTCATTCAACATTAAGGTCATTTCAGCATACGTTCAACTATAAATGAAGCCAAGTTCCACTTGTCAACACTTCACTGCCTTTTCGTCACTTTTGGTAGAAGACTGAAAAAAACAACAACTGGTGAATCGTTTTTGATCTGCAATGTATGTATGGGTGTTGAACGAGCTATGCTGCTTTAAACCGCCTGGTTTCTGCATGCAGTTTGATGTGACATTCTCTCTCATCCAAAGAAAGAACACAGTCGGTAGGGTTTGCAGCCAGTGATGATCCTGTATTATCATGCAGAGATTAGGAATTGTTTCCAGCTAAGGCCACCCATGCTGAAAATGTATTAATTTATGGATTTGTGAATTGAAAGGAGCTGCGGTTAAAATGTTGCATTTCTGCAGGCAACCCTATCTCCTAAAAATTACGTTCGTATAGGACGAAACTGCATTCCCAATTACGTTTTGTTACAGGACGTATTTGCGACCTGATTGCGTTTTTGTAGAACGTAATTGTCACGTTGTATTGAAACGTATTTTTGTGAATGAACAAATGACGTGCTACATTTATT
>JAUMHL010000013.1:7671843-7685145 GCA_032362345.1 Sandelia bainsii
ATGACTTCATTTGGTGAGTAATAGCATTGACAGCCAATCATGCCAATGCCAGTGATAAACTTTTAAATGAATAATTGTATCACCAATTGGTCTTTTATATAAAAGTAAAATAATAATAATAATAATAAAGAAAATTCAAAATTCAATATTAGGAATTAAATAATTATGCCTTTTCAGTGTCTTGCAGCAATTGTCACAGTTGCTTAATGGCAGGAGTGGGTCTAGAATTTTTTTAATGGGCTGGCCAGACTGGGGCATACACTCAGTGAGGGGGGTTGCACTTGAAAACGAGAAAAAGTATTATACGCAAATTTACAGTAAAACCCTGCTCTTAGTAGATAATAAACTGTATTAATAATGAAAGGGTTTGTTCACTGTAAGAAATGGCAAATACACAGCTGTATAATATTCTGATATAAAAAAACAATAAATAATTATTTTGTATCACTCCAAATAGAGCTAAACAAATTAGAGGATGGTGACACCCATTCTCTACAGGAATTATGTGCCTGGTTGTAGCTGATACAACATTGTAGTGAGACAAAAACATGAATGCACCTAAAAATTTAACTTATTATCATTTATAACAATAATGATTTATTTCAGCCTCAAATCTGGCCACTTCTCTTTGTGTTGAAGGTTCTACATTCATTTGCTGTCATGGGCACCAAGAGTGGTCAGATTTTTTGGGAGTCTGTGCCTTCCCTGGCCACCCCTTTGGCCCCGCACTTGTCTAATTTTTAATCTTTTTATAGCCTTCTGTACTGATTACAGCACAAAGAAACCAAATACACTCACACGTAATACATGTAAGTAGCAGCAAATGAATTGAGGTCAGATTAAATGGGGAAAGTGAAATAATAAGTCATTTAAATCATCAAGCACAAAAATTTACTAATTAAAATGTTAGTGTTTGATCATTAATTATATTAGTTGATAGTTAATTAACTGATTTTATTCTGATTAAGCTTAAATCAAACAATAATTTAATTAAATTTCTTTAATTACACCATGTCATGTTTGATTAACATTTGACAATTTTGACTATATAATTGTGTTCACATGCATCACATCTGTACATATGTGTATGTCATATGTGTATAATGTGTGTAAAAATATAGCAATAAGCCATTTGACATCATAAATTGCTATGCAGAATGTCTTGTATCTATGCCTTAGAGTCTAGTCTGGAGGGTTACACAATAGAGAGTGGGGATAAACATCTGCATATGGTCCTTAAGATAAAAGCCTAAATGGATTAGCTCAGGTTAATACATATACAAAACAGACATGTGTAAGAATAATACACCTCTCGCTGTCATGTACCACAGCAGGCACGTAATCCATGATAAACTGCGTTCAGCTTGTCAGTAAACTGACTCATCATTAGTGAAGATAACAACCTGGGATCATGAAAGACGTATGACTCCACAAAACAACGCAGTCATCCCTGCCAATGAAAACAAGAACTTCTGTTTGAACCTGCTTTTGGTGGTAGTGCACCTGCCAACTTCTGAGGTTATAATGTTAGTGGGCCAAAAACTGTATTTGAACTGTCAAACAGGTATAATGGATTTTATTAGCTAAAGCGATACTGTACATAAACCAATAAAAAGAACAAAACCTGTCCAACTATGCCATTTTGTAAATACCTTTTCATGTATTCTGCATAAATTTGAAACTGCATTGACCGAACAGAAAGGTGAAAGCACTTAACATTTTGGCAGCCATGATGAAGCCTTCCTTGTCTTACTACTGTTTCAATACATTTTCTACATTTTGTTGCAATATCAGTCTGAATTTTTAGAGTTTGAAGTTTTTTTAATATCTTCCATGTAGGAATTAAATTTTTTTTTTGAAAGGACTTAAGTCACCTGGAAACCACATAGCCTGATGCAGTGTTGTGTTGTGGGTACTGTACAAATCAGCACTAAATACATATTATAGGAAAAAGTTTACCAGATGGTGTGATAACAATTTTGGGAATCAAAGTTATTAGGATTTATCCTCTGGCAACCAAGCATTTCAATACCAAATGCTATAGTAATCAATCTAATGGATCCCCCTCACTAAACCCCCATAACTTTTTGATATGGCCAACCAACACAGTATATCCTCTGGCAACATTGTCTTTGCTAGATTTTATAGCATTATAGTCTCATTGTTAAGGTATTTTGGTTTGGACCTCTTATGTGCTTTTTGTTTGCTTTGTGTCAGTGTATAGGGCAAAATTACAGTTTTTCAACTAAGAAGTATGGGATAGTCTGCAGTTCCAATTTGTAACTCAGGCTGATGAGACAGCTGTTATTTTGACAGAAACATCTTGCCTGTTCTTGCTCTAACTACACTGGTTGCGAAATTCTTATGGATTTGCTGCCATGTCATTTTTTTTGTTCCAATTATATTCAGCTCATAGGAAAAGGAAAGAGTTTATTCTAACCATTATGCCAATGTCTTGCTGACAAGGGATGCTCAGATATCACCTTACATTTTTGCTTGAGCAGTCAAACTACAGAAAGAAATAATGGATACCCACCAGTCTGAATACTGTGTCTCATGAGAGCATTTTAGTAATAGCAGTTACACCCCTGACTTTCAGCATTATTCGAGTGCTCCCCTACTCATACTTATGAAATATTTATGCATTTCAGTCTGACAAGGAAACAAAAGGTGCATGAAACTGAGTTATAAGTAAGAATTAGAAAGCTTTTTCTAGTTTCATCAACTTCCCCATTTGCTTAAATCTTGTCCTTGTGTGTATAATTAGCACCAACACTGGATGTTCTAATTGCCAGCTAAAATATAATTTTACTGTGTAAATCAGCACTTGATAAATGACAAACACTTGACTGCATGAATGAACTCCAGCTAGGCCAAACACAATCAACACCCACTGAGTTTGCTAGTGTTTTTTTAATAAAACACAAACTGCACATAATTAATTACCATAGGTTTATAAATTCACGGCTGGAGTGATTATTGTGTCAGTTTAAGTCACTCCAGTTGGGCTGATGACAAGAAATTAAATGCGGATGTCAGTGTAGTGTTGCAGATCGAATTTGTGTGTTTGTATTGGTGATACCAGAAAGATTTTATGGAAAACACTGGCATTGTAACTCTTCGCTCTCTTGTGAAATACTTTGCTGCAGTACTGTTCATGCCGAAACCTTTGAACATTTAAAATTCAATATTTACATCTGAAAGACTGAATTATGTTGGATTCAGACTCCAGAGGATTAATTGTAACAGCATAACTGTATTAAAACTGTCAGAGTAGCAAACAACTCACAAGCTTGACCTAGACTAGCACAACTATGAATTGGATGATGTATGGCATGAGATATACAGGCTGTATATTTGTTACCTGAAGCGGGTAAACCTTGATGGATTCTCTATTTCAAACCAGACTGATGTATCTCACCAAATAATGAATGCATTTCCCTGAACTTTTGAACAGAAATCTATGGTCCCCAGAGGGTAAACACCACTGATTTTGACTAATGTCACCATAAGTTGGACAATTTTAAGTTTTACTCAAATGCCTTTACAATTATTGCTTAATTTTTGCAAGTAAATTGGTTGAGCCATGCAAGGTCCCCAGAGGATTTCAATAACTTATTCAGTCCTCTGTCTCTCCATTTAGCACCAACATCAGCTCAAAATTGCCAACAACATATCTTTACATCTAAAAAATGTTAAGAAACCCATGCTTCCATGAGGATGTATCCTTAAGCTTTTGATCTGAGTGAAATGTCTTGATTATTATGAACTGCAGTAACTTCCAAGATTTCCTGACAGTTTTTTTACTTGTAGTTTATTGTAACAACAGAAAAGCAACATAGACACCATATGGCATTGAAATTCCTAGAACATTTGTACTATTATTGTAAAAGCAAAGCTCAAATGAATAAATACAAAATGGGAAGAACAAGGACAGATGACGACTACTACTACTACTACTACTACTACTACTACTACTACTACTACTACAAAAAAAAAAAATCTACAAAAATCAGAAACTCAAAAAGATGTGCATGCACATTACATTCTTTTGTATTCAGTATTGTAGATCTGTTTTGAGTTGCAGTTACTGTTGGATGGTTCAGATTTCTTTGTATTTTTATGAATGGACTAAATTAATTATTATTCGGATTGCTAGGGTCACGCATGTCCCCATCAGGATGAACTGTAATAACATTGATGATCCTCCAGCTTTTTATCTTGTGCCATCATCATCTCAAATAGTTTGTCCAATACTTTGCTTTACTTTACTACAGAATTCCTGCAAAACTAATGACCCACCAGCAACCTCTGCTCTATTATGTGTTAAGTGGTGATTAGCAAATGTAAAAACACTAAGAAGCATGACATTTGTAATAAGTCTTCAGCCATGTTAATGTCAATATAGTGTAATGAGGCTCATCATCATTTTGCTAACATGCTCACAGTTAAAAGTACAGTCAACATGAACTGGTTTAATTACTTCAAACCTTACTCATTCCCGTTTTTCCTCAGTCTGACTTGTGTTCAGCAATGCTTGTATCTGGATTTGTGTTGATAAAGATTCACATCCTCCTTGTAGAAAATATTGGAAGTAAGGTTTAGGATGGTTACTGCACAGGCCAGGAATCAGCTTCTGGGATAAAAGAACCAATTTATCACTGCACTACATGTAATCCTTTGAGGAGGCTGGTTGCAAAAACACATGCAGTGTACAGTATTTTTCTTCTTGCTGCCTGAAAAAATGTACATTCTTATGTAATTTATTCACCATCATAAAGTATCTTTGGAAACACTGGAAAATCCACAAGAACTAATCTTTATATTGCTCTGTAATTCTGTCAGGTTTACCTGCCTCAAAAACACCTTAAATGTACCACACTTTACCTCAAACACTGTTCTCTGAACATATGTCTGTAATGAACACAGTCCCAGAGGAGCAGCAGCCTCAGATAAATAAGAGAGATGCACCAATTAGGAAGAAAGGACATCAAATTGATATATTGTGAGCATGATGGAAGATGATACATAATGCTACCCACTGATCAAATATTACATCTCTGTAGGACACTGGAACACAGTGAGGTAGAAGTAGGTATTTGCTGCTGTGGATAAAAATCTCATATTGTGTACAGTATATTAACATCCCCTGTGGTTCTTGTGCACACCCGAGAAACACCACTCATTAGTGTGGCTTCTCCTGTTATTTGTAGCTGCTCTATGTTGATGACATTGCCCAGATTTTCTATTTGGTGCCTGAACTCTTGCAACCTGTGGTTATAAAAAAAAGATTATATATGTGTAGCTAAATAGCTGATAAATAGCTAAATTTGTTTTTTAGAACATGCAGTCAACCTTGTGACTTGCTGTGTTGCCTACAATATGGCTATGTTGATAGATTTTCATTACAATTCAATACACAATCATCTAACGTTACCTCATGTGGTGAATTGTGCCTATGAGCGTAAACTGATATAAATCCACCACTTTACTCAAAAGTGACATATTATCTATATAATAATAATAATAATAATAATGAATACTTTATTGATCCCCTTGGATACAATACACCCCCTTTTGGCCCTGGTGGGCTACTTAAATACATTTGAGTCATGATTGCATACCTCGAGGTCATAATTGGTCACTTGGAACACCTGCCACTGGGTGGGCTCAGTGTATCCAGGTGTGAAACAGGTGACCTCTGACCTCTAAGGACCACACTTGGACCCCCAGGGTTTCAATACCCAGAGAAGAAGGCAGAGTCACATAATGCAAAAAGGAAAGATTCATTGAAGTGACTTTGCCTGTAATTCTATAACAGGCAATATCTCCTTTAGTCAGGATGGATTCATTCGCTCTTCTGCTGACTGGTAAATCTTTGGTTTCCCGCGTGAGGGACCTGGGGTAAAATCCCATCTGTTGCATAAGCACATCTTTGAAAAGCAAAAAGCTTCAAAATATGCATTGCCCACTGATCAGAGCAGGAATGCTGATCAAGATCCAGTCAAGCCCAGTTTAGTTTCTACTCCCTCTGCTGATAAAGTATTCATTTTCTACTGCCTCCAAAAGGCAACAACCAAATTTGATAAACATATAAACACACACAAAAAGGACTGAATAATGATTGTGCAAAATAATTTCTCTTTTAATGGTTGTTTAGTGGGGAAATAAGATACATCTTTTTTTTTCTACAGTAACAATACTGAAGGAAAATCTCCCACATTTGCTGCAGATTAACTTAAATGGTTAAAGTTCCTCAGAGAAATCAAAGGGCATGCCTAGTTGCAAGCTCCCAGCTATTTGTGCCTCAGGGCTTCAGAATGCTAATATGTAATTTTGGGGGCATGTCTAAACATATTTGACTCTATTTACATCTGTTCATGCCAGGTGCAAAAGTGGTCTGATGAATCAGTGGTGGTTTAGAGTCAAATTCTTTGATTAACAGATAATAAGCAGAAGTGACGCTGACTGATGTTTATTCAAAAATCTGAAGAGAACAGTATAAAAGAGAAAGTTAGAGGGTAACTGATTTTACAGTAAGAGCTCTGTTTTAAGATAACTTCCCAACCACACTCTTGTGATATCTTAGCTGGTCTCATGATTACGTTTGATACCTAGAATGTAAGCTGGCACAAATTGTCTCATGATCCTCACACACTGACTTCGATAGTGTCACTAGCTTGATGCCACTAGCCTAAGGGCATTCCTGTTTTTCTTTCCAGCGCTGGCTGTTAGATAAATTGCAGTTGTTGCATGCAGAGCTTACCTACTGTAAGTTGTGCAGACGTGACTTCTTGGTAAACAGAATGTTTTTCATCTACAGTGCTATAGAATAATATAATATAAAACAATAGATTAAAACTTTGTATAACTAATTTTTGCTTTAATTATATGTTCAGATATGTCTGAGCTTTGTATAGATTTTGTGGTGAGCAGCTTCTTCTCTCTTAACAACCCTGTCTCCTGAAAGTTATGTTCCCATGCAACTAAACTGCAACCATGATTAGGTTTTTGAAGAAAATGTAATCATATAGTAATTTATTAGTGATGCAACTTATTTTTTAAATGAATGAACTGCTATGTTTATTAAGGGAAAGCGAGTAGCAAGGAGGTGGTTGGGGTGGATGAAGGGTGTATAATGTGCAGGACTAACAGAACGAGTCCTGTGTCAGGTTGGGTTTTGGCAAGAAACACACTTTGGTTAGGTTTAGAGAAAGATCGTGTTTGTGTTTAAATTTTGATACAGATGTAGTGTGTTAAGTGACAGAAGTGAAACCATAAATAAACATTGATAATGCTGGAGTCACAAAACTGGATGTTGTATTGCACAAAAACATATTTATGATTGGAGTTTAATTTTTAGGAGACATGGTTGGATGGTAAGCAGTTAGCCTTGTATGTGAGGAAGGTGATTGGTTGTACTTGAGTTTTAATTTATCAGAATATAACTAGAATTGGTCAGAATGTTATTTTCCCTTTGATGTTGAGGGTTTGAGTGGAGATCCATTTAAAATGGTTAGACATATTTTATTTTCCATTTCCAGTGTGTAATGTGCTGAAAGGTATAATGGTTTTATATAAGCTACTGATACTTGTATACAATGAAACGTGATTAATTCATAATGTTGATCTCAGTAAATAATATGTGATGAACACTAAAAACTGACTTAATTTTAAAGTGGTAATAAAGCAGTAATCAGTGTCAGCCAGTGATAAAAACGTTATTGTTCATTAGGTTTTTTCTTCCTTATTGTTCCTTCATTTTCTCTATCAATTGATCAGGATAGTGTTGGTCCATCTGTTAGTACTTCCTGAACATGTCTGTTGCACTAAACCAAATTCAGATGTTTCTTACTAAGTACTGAGTAACTTCATAACACATCTGTGGTTTTTAGCCAACATTACTCAAACCGAAGCAAACTGGACATTTATTGGGGACTAATTTTAGCAGCAGATTAATACACATTTGATGCCCTAGTGATCGTGTACCATAACAGATATGGGGGATTGACTTGAATTACAGAGCCTATATTCATCATAATGAAGGAATGTGTTACCCAGCACAACAGTTTGTTTGTGATCGACTGAATGAGCTGCTAAACAAACATTCACCTGGAAAAATGTGTGCTGCTAATGCCATTTTCTAGGTTAAAGATCTAACTAGCTACTTGTATTTAAGAAGGACCTACTCTAAGGACATTCAGCTGCACAATCTCAAGATCCTGACTTCTCAGGCTCCACTATTAATGCTACCTGTCTTGTAAGGTACAATCAACTGGGCAGGTTTGTTTAAACTGTGTCTATGTGCCAGTTGTCAATCAAACATACACCAGCCAGTCCACTCAGAGGCTCCATGGCTTGATATTCCTGATTTGATCTTCCGGTCTTAAATAGACAAGAATAATTGAAGTTCTTAATCTAATAAAAGTTAACCCTCACGCATCACTATGGACATTTTTGTCCTGAATGACTCATTAGGGTAGTAAATTAAAATGACGCCTGAGGGTTAATATAAAACAGCTTTAATATGACTTTGGACAAGAAAATCAAAATGGTGATTAAGTAATTCAAGGTTTTGTATTGGTTGTCCTCATCACTTCCCTGCCATTAGCCTCCCTTTGTTTTTTTTCCAATTTTAATCTTCAACTCTCGACAGACCATTTGGAACAATTGTGAATTAAAATCATCTCAAATATGGAATACTGCTCCCCATTGGCTTTTCCCTTTGATGATTGAGCAGTTCATTAATTAGCCAGTTACACTGCGGAGAATGGCAACTTGCCGACAGAGCTGCAGCGTAGGTGTGACATGCAGAGAGGAATATTTTGTTGCTCTCGGATGCCAGAAAAGATAGCATGTCTGTAGTAAAGTACAACAAATTCCAAGTCTGTTATGATAACAATAAGAATGTTTACTGCAAATGCAACATGCACTTCAGCCAGCGTTCAGTGGAAAAACATGGTGTTGATTAAGTTCGCTAAACAGGTTTGTTTTATTGTAGGATGCATCTCTGTGGGTGTTTTGTGGAGCTCAGCAACAGGTTTTTCCAAATGAATTATGAATTGGCCGTGATAAGATATGTATTACAGCATCTACAAATCTGCTATGCATACATAACACATTTTACAGTCGTTGCTGTAGTTCATATAAACAGTCAACGTCTTATGTGGCCACTTATGTCACCTATTAGCTTGATGTTTTAAGCAGTCTGCACAGTGGGATTCTCCTTTTAGAACAGGTGGGAACGCTGACACATGTAATTTTCTTGGTTGGAAAGCAATAATCAGATTAGACAATCAGCCATCCATCAAAGGATTTGATTAAATTTTTTTGATGTTTCCTGTCAGAAAATTGGAACACTGCAACAAGCAGTTTCACATTGTCAGTTTTTTTTAATCTTTCCATGAGTGTAATTGCTCATTTGAAAATATACTAAAGTGATTTTACAAGCCCTTCAGGCCTTCATAGGTTTTGCTTTAGTGAGGCTGTGTAACTATGTCAGCTCTGTGCTGAATGATGTTTGACAGCAGCAGAAATGCACATTCGCTCTGAAAACATTCTTCTTAAAAGTGAACAATTCATGAAACCATACCACATATATTTTGAAACCAGTTGTGCAACTCTTCACTAAAGTTTAACACGTGGTTTTTAACAGGTGTTTCATAACACGCTGTGATGTTGAGCGATCTCTGTAGTCGGTCAAAGTAGTCTGCTGAGAGCACTGTTGTACAATGACAAATTTATCCCAAGAGTATCTGTGTTTTAAACTGAGTCAGCACAGAAGAACACAGTCCACAAAAATGCACTTATTTGTTCTACTTTTGAATACATAGCTGTAAATGTATCATTTGATTAATGCTCAAAGATTAAATTAGTTCACAGAGATTGTGGTTTCTTTGTGTGGGGAGGGCTCACAACTTCCCTTATATTTAAGCTGCTGCTTCTGTGGTTCAGTCTGTATCGCTTAATGAAATATCACATTGAGAGGATGCAACCTGAGTTTAAGTTAGTAGCACTCAGTATACATTTCATGCACTGATTGCTACAGTCAGTTACTTTCCACTTTTTAAAATAAATGATATTTTACACCAGCAAAGAGTCTCACAGGATAGTTAAGGAGTATTTGTGTATGTCTGAAAGTAAAAGGTGGGAATTGATCTTTTATTCTTTGCAGCTTAGGAGGTGGAATGACCCCTTCATTTTTTGAAACACCTCTAGTTTTGTGTTACGGGATCCTGTTTAGGTCTAATTTGAAAAGGAGAGTGCAATGACAGGAGAAGCTCTATGCTTTTGCAAGTTTTCTTCTTTTGACTTCCTTTGCTTGAATGGTTAGGTTTGCTTACTTGTTTATTAAAGAATACTTTGTCACATTCATTTTGTAAAAGCTAATTAGTTTTTATTTTATATGTATTAAAAAAATTTTATTTATAATTTTTTTATTTATTTTTGCCACAGCTGCATTTTTCATGTCATATTATACTTTAGAACTGTGCTTAATTCACATAATCAGTATTCCTTCCAAACTATCATCTTGAATAATCTGAAAATTAAACCCAAACTTATGTTTGACTCAGTGCTGCCATATAGAAAAATAAATAAATAAAAGGGCCTCTGTTTGTGTTTCTACCCTTAAAAATTTTTTTTTTTATGTGCCAGTTCTTTATTTAGTGTTGGTATTTGTTCACAGGTAAACAGTGCAGTTCAAGATGGCATTATGTGGCAGAAATATTTATTTTAGCCACAGGCGCTGTGGTGTTTTTTCTTACAGTTGAGTGAGAGGATCTATGAGGTGAATTTTGTAAATGGGTTCAAGTGAGTCTTTGCAGGGAAAAACAGATATTAAAAATAAATAAAACAAACAACATTCACACAGGGGATCAGCCCACACTGATTGGCCTCGTAGAAAAGTAGATTTTTTGTTACATTTTACCAAGAAATAATCAAAGTTTTTACAGTGCTGTAAAAATGGGAAGTGGGTGATTTCTAGAGGCTTAGTAAGACTTTGTTGCAGTCTGCGTTTAAAAGATAAAACATGAAAATGCTATTTAAAGAGTTAGTATGAGCTGAATGAATGTGGCCAGGCACGTATTTAAGCTGCTGACCACAGAGTATCGAGGCATCCGGCTGTGCATGCAGCAGTAGCAACCAGGGGGTGTAAAGAAAAAGTAACTCATAAGAATAAGAGACAGCACATCAAAGATGCAGTGAAAGAAGAAGGTGCCACTGACTCGGAGGCAAGTTCACTCCGCCTTCACACGAACTCCATGCACATTGCCACCTCAAGGCAAGTGGACACATTCAAACCATGCAAGGACGCGTCCACACAAAATCCTCAACCTCACGTATCAGTAGCTTAGAGGCAGAATTACCTTGCAAAGTCCTGTCCCTGAATACACTGAAGTTATTTTTGTTGTTTCCCAAGAACTTGTTTATCAGCAAGGGGACAAGTTTATCTTTGCTGAGGTGAGTGTACACATCGTTGCGTCGGAGCGCTTGCCGGCATGTGATGTGCACATGCTTTTTTTCCTGAACATGTTTATGTGTGCTTTTTAACCACAGACCCAACTCACTTAACAACAGAGCTAAGTGGGTCAGCATTCCATTTTTAAATGCTCCGGCAGCTACTTTTAAAGGCGAGCTTCATTTAAAGCAGCAGCAGAATCAATGTGTAGGACAGAGATCCTGTTAATATGCTTTGTTTTTGTGTGTGCGTGCATGTATGTACATACATATAAGAACAGTGGAAGACAATGTCCTCACTATGCACATCACCCCTAAGGGAAAAATATATTAAACTGTGCAGGCAGCTTGTTAAACAGTCATAGACAGGAGCTATAAATTGCATTGGTCTGTGTAAACACGATTCGTTAAGTGCCAAAAGGTGCCTGGCAGGCGCCCCTCTGTTGTGAAATGTGAAGCGTAGTTGTCATCCTGTCCTCATCCTTTTATTAGAACAGTCCACACCTGGTAAACACAAGCCAGCTCTCCTTTGAAACCAGGCTGCGTGGGAATGTAATATAGCAGACAAATAGGGTGGCACTGAACAATTAGTTGCTTTACTGTGATAGGAGTTTGCAATAAGAGGTCACCACATGCATTTACAGCTTTAAACTCTTTGAAAATCATTTATTGCTCGAGTAGAAACTTTGTTCAACTTTGAGCCAACCTGACCCTCAGGCCAAGAAAACCCATTAACAACCTATTCCACCCTCACCAAAATGTGCAGTTCTGAAATGAATCTGTTTTCCTAACTTCCCAAGAAACTTGTTTTTCTTCCTCTTTTATACAAAAGCAGTGTTACACTGAAGGGATGTGACAAGTCTTTATGCTTTAAAGGAGATAGGGGAGACTCCAGATGAATTTGATTTCAGCTCTTGGCTCCTGTGACATACACACGCTCTTTTCCACTTAAACTGTCTCATGATCCCAGAGACGTGACAGCTCTTGCTATTCCCAACACTTATCACATCTGAGATAACGTTCTGCATAAATTCAGAAATGTGCATCAGTTGAAGCGAAACGAGGTGAATGCAGGTTTACAGGTTTCTCTTTCTGAGGCATAAAAGAAACAGGAGATATGGGGGGATGGAGATCAATGAGCAATTACTTTATTTTACGTGCAGCCTTGGAATCGGTTATTAACAATTGGAAAGTGTGTTAAAAATTATGGCATCGTTACTGTTAATGTTTGACTGCAGGACAAAATCAGCTGTTGGCTTGCTCATGTTTTACACTTATGCCAGTAATGCTGAGAATTAGTGTGTAGACATGTGTCATAGTGTCACGCACACATTATCAACTAAAAATACGATGATAACTTCAAAACAATCTCTATTAAAGGCAGAACAACTTTGACCACAAGTTGACCCTAAATTTACATAGAGGTTGTTATATTCACTAAGTTAATGAAGGTAGTACTATTAATGGCACAAGGATCTTTTTAATTGAAGTCATTATGGTGATGTTTACATATGGAGTTATAAAGTATTCATGTATTACTAACTGACCTTGTTCTGACTTTGGATTAATTCTTTTAAACTGATTATAAAAAGATAATGATTTGCATATTCATTGAGTATTAACACATCACAACCCTCATGACTGGGCGTCTTTGTATGCACAAACCTCAGGGGTTAAACACTATGTCTTTATGAAAGGTTATGCATATGTAACAATAGTTGATCTCATCAGACCAGAGAATCCTTTTCCTCATGCTCTCAGAATCCTTTAAATGACTTTTGGCAAACTCAAAGCAGACAGTTATATGTCTTTTACTCAAAGTGGTTTCTGACTAGGCACTCT
>JAUMHL010000013.1:7694384-7711251 GCA_032362345.1 Sandelia bainsii
GGCCAGAGCTATATCATCTAGGGCAGCAATCTGACTAGATAACATGTCTCTGTGGTTTTTAGGCCCAAATAGAATAATCAAACAATATGCCTCCTGGAATTTTTTGTTTATATGCAGCTAAACTGTTTTACCAAATTTTACACATTGTTGAGGCAACATAATTGGCTAGATTACATTCAGAGGTTAACTTTTCTTAATGAAAGTAGCACTATGATGATTTGTGGCAATGGAGTCACCAGTAAGTGGTGTACACACTAGAGACCAGGGTCGATCTTAGGTTTAGGCAACAAATACATTGTGTCTAAAGTCATTGAACTTTTTTTTATTATAACAGATGGCAATTTTTTCTCATAGTAGTTTAGACACATTTTTACCATGTAAATAAAGTTTTCCATATCAAACTATTTTTATTGTCTTAAACTTAAACTTGATTATATTGTTGAGGAATTCTGGAGATTTAAGTTACATCTGCTAAGGATAAATTACTTCCTGTTGTTGTTTTTTCTTGTGCCTCAAAGTAAATGCAGTTCCCTATGTTTGTGACAGTCCTAATAATGGTGGTGAGATTGGTTTCTGGTTAGGACAACCGTTTCTTGGATATAATTATTTTATCACACTGAAATATGCGCAACATATTGAATTTAGCCCAACCTGAAAATACTTGCAAAAGAAATCCCTAAACTACACTTAAATACTTTCAACAACGGTAAAAATATACCCAAAGAAAAGCCACGTGTGGATATATTGTAGATTTTCTCCTTAATGTTACAGACTTCTGCTTATGTTCTTGTTGGCACAACTGACCACAGCGCGCTGAGCACAGCATTCTGGCCCAAAGATAGATGTCACAGTGCATTACAGTACTAATGACTCAGTAGAAAAGACAGGCACTGGCAATTAGAGGTATGTGTGGATCTAGAGGTAAAGCACAGACTCTGAGATGCTGCTCGACTGTGCAGGAAGGAAAATAGAGAGCACCGAATTAGTTACTGTGACCTATAGTTGTAATGTTGGGGATGGGGCTGGAGTGGAGTAATGACAGCTGCTTCTGATAGATAAAAGAAAGAGAGAAAAGATAAATTGAGGTGGACATACAGAGGAGCCTCAAATCCTCAATAAGAGGTGACTGTATGGTTTTCAATAAAACACTGTGATGTAAAAGCAATGATGTTTGTTTGCATGCTGCACGTTCTGCACAAGCCTTCCTCTGAAAAATATCAGGTGTGAAGCTAAAAGAAGTTACGATGTTTGCCCATTTCCTGTATGGCAATATTATTTTTCACACAGGATAATTCAAGCAGTGGTGGCTCGAGTAGCAGAAAACTAAGCTCAATTACACAAAGAAAACTTGGGATTTATTACTTCCACCTCTGGATTCAAGGTAGAAGTGGCAATGTAGGGGAGACTGGATGACTTGATGCTGTGAGAATATGCTGTGAGTGTGAAAGACACAAAAACCTGGTGGTGGCCAATAAGTTTAACTTCAACAGTCATTTGCATAAACTCAGACAAAGTGTGATATTGTAGGTGGGTGTTATGAATATGTAGCACTACCATAAAAACAAAAAAATACATTAACTTCTCAGCCTACAAGCTATCATTGCATTTCTTTGGAGCACAGACTTTCCTTTGGGACCAGTTCAACATGTATTTGTTCAGATGATAAAAATATAAAGTCTCTTGGAGAGCAGTTCACACATTTTATATATGAACGTCCAACACCTCACCACAGCAGTCTACAAGGATGACGCAGGCAAGTCGTAATGCATCGAAATACAATAAAATCTGGCTCACGCAAGGCATCTACTAATCTAACAATAGTGTGATGATGCTAAATTGCACTCTATCACATACACAAACAGAGTTGCTGGTGAGTTGCTCAGTGTTGATGTCCACTGCTTAGTTCTGCACTTAAACTGGGCATGTGAAAAGGTGTTGAAGTTGTATAATAAAATAAGGTCCTCCAGTTTGGATTTTAAACTAGCCACTGATTATTTAAATTACAATTTTAAGCATTAAAAGCTTCACAGTTAAACCGTTTCCACCCAGCACACTTTTACATCAGTACCAGTGAATCCACTTATATCCAAGTCAAGATTTTAGCTATAAATTTTGATAAAACTCAAACCCGATCTGACCCTTGATTTTTCATAGACAAGGCTACAAGGACAATCTAATCCCCTTGAATACATGTGAGTGTGCTTGTGAGAACATTCCTGCCACTGATTTTATGCTGTTTGAATGATTGACGGTGGTAATGTGCAAAGAAGAACTTCAATTCACCAGCAAAAAGCAGTACAGAACAGATTATACTAGAAAATGTTCAGAAACTGAGGAGACCAATTGCTTTAGTTTTGAATGTGATTTTCCCCCCCGCACCAATTCTTACTTGACATAGGAATTCAGTTGATTTCATGTGGTTTGGCATTGTCTTGCTGAAATGTGCAAAACCATCCCAGAAAAAGACCTTGTCTGGATTGCAGCACATGATGCTCCAAAACCTGTTTGTTTCACTGATTGGACTCCAGGTTTACTAACACCTGACTCCAGTTGACATTTTGTGACATTGGAAGCCCAGTGTTTCATTTACTTTTTTGTATGGGTGCTAATGGGTGATGTCATGATTGTTTTGGTTTTATCAGCTTAAAAATATTGTGTTTGCTGAAGATCTGGTTATGCAGAAACCAGGAAATTTAATTAATTTAATGTTTCTTGCAACTGTATTTTTTATTTTTCTTAGCAGAACTTTAACTTGCATTTGTGGAACCCATGGACTGATTTCCACCACATAATCATATATATTTTTAATGCAGGGCCACCTCAGGGCTTGAAGATCACAGCCAATCATTACTGGTTCTTAGCCTTGTCCCTTGAATGCAGAGTAATCTCTGAACTTTTAAATGATATTATATACCATAAATGATGAAATCCCCAGATACTTTGCAATTTTACATTTAGAAACATTGTTAAATTGTTGAACTATCTGCCCTCGCTGTCCTTCCACACAGTGAACTTCTCCCCTTACTGCAGAAAGGCTCAGTCTCTCTGGGATGTTCCTTTTATACCCAATCATGATACTGACCTGTTGCCAATTAACCTACTTGCTGATTCCTTCAACAGATATTTAAAGTCTTGTACCATATTCACTGAGATTATAGTATGTGTTTGTATTGCCAGCCCTTCTCTATGTGGTATAGTGAAAACACTGAACTAGAACCTTATTATCTAGAGGTTCAGCTACTCCAGATGGATGCTGTACTGAGAAGAGCTGTATTTGTAAGTCATACGCCCCCCAGCACACACACGTCAATCTGACAATAGTTTGATCCATAAATTTTAGGAAAACCTCAGCACTGCCACTGCCACAGTTTGTAGGTGTTAAACCTCATGCTGAATGAACATAAATAAATGTGCCATTATGCCATTGGTCTGCTGTTGACTTGCAAAATAATTATGCATTTTGAATCTCTGGAGCATAAAAGCATCACACTATATTGAAAACACACTGCAAGCTAATTGCTATTGGCTCAGCTAGCAGAAAGAATCAAGACTGGAGCCAACTTTGTTTGTCTCTTTTTTAATTCAACTTACTTACTAAGCCTGGAGCAAAAGTAAAAATCCACCCCACAGATGATTTAGTGCGATCAGATATCTCAGCATGGGCTACGTGGCCTGAATCAGATCTAAATCTGACAAGAACAGGGGGCTACTCCTCTGATAGCAGCTTGGATTATGTGGTCTTTATTATATCAAAAACTGAAAATACACCATTGCTAAAAAACAACATGAATGTACTGTTCAGTCAGATCACTTCAGGGAGTCTCTTGATCTTATGACGCAGACTCTCTCTGTTTATTACTTTGTCAAACTTCTGGAACTTCGCAGATCCTTAATACTCTAAAATAACAAATGCCAAAATCTGTGTTCCAGGGTGGATGTTAGGTTTCTGAGAACCCACCAGGACTGTGAGAAACCTTGAAATGTTTAGGGCAACATTAGCCAACCTCAGATTTGGCTACTGCATCACCCTCCTGGCTAGCCACGCTGGTGCACCTCCAATTGAGAACACGTCAGCATGTCCAAATATTTGTGTCACAGTGCTTCTGATCCCTGCTGGATGGAGATTCTAATCCTGACAGAAAGCGAACAATGGGCTGCCACCTGTCTACCTCCAGGCAACGTTGAACCCTCATGCTGTAGATGGATCTCTCCAGTTGCTTGCATGGAGACAGCTGCTCACAAAAGGTCTTTAGAATGAGATGTGTCAATGCTCTTGCACCCCGATGGCAGAGATCAAAACCAGAGAATTCTTTGTGGTCTTAAGAAGTGTCTGTACTCACGTTTAGCTTACAGCAGCACTGGGATAATCTGATTGTTGTTCTCCTTGACTTGATCTCATTTAATGTTTCTGTGCACATAAGCTCTTGATGCTGTAAATGCAACTGTAATCTTTGAGTTTACATACAGTATATCATGAAAATGTGTGTAGTTATTTCTTATGCTCTTTGGAGCATCACATTTATACAGGGTTTTGATGCTTCACAAACACAGCAACATGAAACGAATTTGCCTTTTGCACAGTGCCGACCACAGCAAAAGTAAACGTGAGAAAATAAAATATAAAATAAAAATGATACATGAAAAAGCAAACCCAGTGATTTGCTTTGTGCTTTCAATTGAGTTTCTGAAAATCTTTTATCAGTACAAGAAACAGCAAAAGCAGCAGAAAGATTAAATATAGGGACAAATATTTGCTTCTCATAGTTCCACATAGTGCTATACTGTAGTTTAGAGGAATGGAACTCATTATCTTTAGAAAAGCAAAACAAAGGCAGAGCTATAGAACTGAACTAACATACAGTAACGCTCTGATTCTTGCACAAAATTTCAATTATACAGAAGGTCTTATGGTGATGATGCCTAGAGGCTGGCTTATTCTAAAGCTATCAAAATGATGTGCTATCGAAATGAAGTGCCAATGTAATGTTTGGGCCCTTGGCGTCTCTTTTCCTTGTGAGGAACATGTGCATTTCGAGCCATATCAGCCTAATCCCCCGGCAAATAGAAGACGACATGTCGTTGTCCCCACTGTGAATAATAATTAGCCGCTGGCAGCAGCAAACAACGAAAGCAATAATTTGCAAATCAGATTTAAATGGGTGTCACTATTGCATCTTCATCATTACTTCTGCAACAAGTGTGTACACCTAGGGCTTCAATAATGCTTTATTTCTTTATATTATTAACTGATAGCTTTCTCCCCTCTCCGCCCTCACCTTCTGCTTTACAATGCAAAGTAAACCGTGTTCAACAGTTTGCTTCTTTGCTGAGGCTATATTTATATATATATCTATATATCAGTCAGTGTGCATATCTGTGCAAAAACAGACCTGCAGCAACCAAACAAGCTTCAGATTCCTCTTCTTCCAGTGGCACTGAAAAGACAAATATCTTGTTATTAGAAGAAATAACAGGATGGATGCCTTGTGCTGCCATTCCAAAGGTGAGAAGCAAATGCTTTGGGGTTTGTCACATTCTTTCCCATTACCAGTGAAGCTACTCTGCTGTAGCGTCAGAGACAATGTGTGCACATTTCTCAGGTTGAGCTGCTTTCAGTTCTGGACACAAAGTAGAATCACTGGAGACTAATTATATTAAATTGGTAAACAGAGGGCATAGTACTGTAGCTCAGCGTTGGCATTGAGGTGCAAATTAACTCACTCTTAACTTAGATTTTCTTACTAGTGAACAAAGTGAACTACAGTTCCTTTGTAGCAGACATAAGAGTGCTCAATGTTAATTTTCACAAATTCACATAACCTTATCGGCAAATCCAACCACTGCAAGAAACTTATTAGTCCACGGGGTGAAATGGGTCAAACAACTGATTCCGATTGAAACAGGCACAGCTGTGGATCCCGGCCCCTGTTCCTCCTCTGCACGGTTGAAACTCATTTCAATTAGACCTGTGGCTGGCAGAGCTAATCATACATCACTTTTAAAATGAAGTATATTTCTGAAAAGCTTCGGAGCTTGAATGAGGTGACAGTGTCTCGGGGAGAGGCTTAAATGGAAAAATGCAAATATCAGAGCAAGCAGACATCTCGATTTTGCATTTCATCAGTGGCCGCAATTGTATCTTTTGATTAGTCAGTCCAATCAGCTTGGCCTGTTGGTGCCACGCTCCTGAACCAGCAGACTGCCAGACTGCACAGGCTGAATCTAATTTAGCAACAACCAAGCCATGAATGGGATCATGCTATGTCATGTAAGTTGTTTGCTACTGCAGCTATTGTAATTATTTTAATTGAAGCTTTGTGTAAGCAGATGAGTAAGAAAAACCTCCCTTGACTTATTACTTGGAGAACTTTTTACATTTAGCTGAAGATGGGCATAGATGGAGCCTCCCTGATTGTAGTGCAGTGGTGAATGCAGCATCAAGATGTAGGAAAGCTTCCCTTACAGCCCTTTGAAGTTTAGGGGAACTGTGGGACCAACGCTGAAAGCAAATTTTCTTTTTTTCCCCTCGCTAAGAGCAGTCACACTCACTAAGATACAAACATGAAAGCAAATAGAGCTGTGGAAGAACAGGACACTGTTATTGTACAGAGGCCGGGTTCTTGTCAGGCTATTGAGTTGTTTACAGCCACAAATTTTTGACAAAAGCTCATGTCCTCCAACACTGGCAGGATGCCACATAACCTGTAGGGAGGAGGAGGCAGAGGAGAAACGGCATGAAACTGTGAAAAGCAGGCAAAAGTCTTTGAACCATGTCCTTTAGGATTATTGCAGTGCTGGAGGGTAGTTTAATGTTACATATTAAGGGATCACTGCATCATCTGTTATAGCTTGAAACTATCATTGTGTTTCCTGAATCTATAAATGAATATGAAAAAAATCTGTCTATTTTTTCACAGTTTAGTATTTTACATTTGCTTACGTTTGATTACCACACAGCCTTCCATTGTTTGGCATTGTGGCATCCTCAGGCATAAATGTGTTTTATACTGCTAGTATCAGCAGTAGAGCTGGTTAATTGGCATGGGAAGCCATGACAAATTGAACAGAGACAAGAAAAGAGCAACTCCTACTGAAACTTCAATAAAAATCAAATATGTAGATGTACCGAACACTGTTTGATTGACAAGTGACCTCTTGTACTAAGCTCTAATTGCTGTGATGTTTGTGCACAACTTGCATCAAAGATGTCAAACTAATTTCTGCACTGGATCTCACAGATTACCACTGTACTAAATTAACATCCTAGTTTTAAGGTTAGAAGAGTCGTCTTCTTCCAGTGTCTCTGTCATCCTGTGTCAACTTGTTCCAGCTGTTGAAGCTTTTTGATACTTACGCTGAGAAAATCCAGGACAGTGTTTACAGGGATGCACTGTTGCATCAAATATAGAGATTCTACAAGTCTTATGCATTATGTTGCACATTTGTCTTGGAAACTTTTGGATCTTGGCTGGAACTTTAATAAACCTCTGTGGGACTGAACTGTTGGGATGCACAGCGTGAGTTTTAAATGGCTTGACCAAGGGGGGTCAGTGAGGCGGAGTTTTCTTGTAAATAAACAGTTATACTTTTATTCAGTATTCCCCACCAAAGCTCCACATCTTTGAGCTCTAACAATGCATTTCCTTGCGTTGCCAATTTGGTTTTTTTTTAAATTACTCTTTGTGTCTACGTGTCAGGCCTGAGATACGGTCCAGGATTTACCCTGCCTTTCGTCTAGTGACAGCTGGGGTCAGTTCCAGCACCCTCACGACCCTTAACAGGATAAGTGGTTTAGATAATGGATGGGTGGAATATCCAAAAAAACTAGTAGTTACACCACAGCAACCTCAACACCAAACACAACAATACCTTGTTGATGAAGGAGTACTTCACATATCCCGGACCACTGCTCTACTTCAACTATGGACTCGAAGAACTGTATAAAAACTGCTTAGTCCATTATGCATTTGTCACTTTGACTTTGCCTCTCATCTCCCATTTTTCCCCCTTTATTTCCAAAAAAAGCTACTGCAAGAGGCTTCATAATATCATCACTTGTTCATCTTAAGAGGCAAGCAAAAGCTGGTAGGCAAATCAGATGACAGATTTTTGTCATCAAACCACAGGCGCAACCAACGGTCAATATTTTCGCGGCACAGTGCCACGCTGGCAGTCTGCAGACAAGCAAACATAATGATGTGGAACTGTATTAGTAAGAGCAGTGTCATCAGAAATTATTCTGTATTTGTACAAATCTCTCCTAATCCAAACTGTCTCTTTTCCTGCTTACTCGCCATCTTATGGTGCTGGCCAAATATACATGGCAACTGGAGTCTCGAGGCTGCAGCTGAGCACGGCCCACACAAGCAAGCAACCTGGCTATTATAGATTATCATCAGTGTGACGAATGAGCTGCACTGGGGGGATTTCATTGGTGTGTGTTGCTCTCGCTGTTTGAAGGTTATGCTGTTAAATTCAGAGGAATACACAAACTTCCCAAAACTGTTGACCAATGAAGTGAAGGTGTTTTATTAGGGGTTGAGGTTCTGGAGCTGGAATTTGAAGCTCTCAGATGTCTGACAGCCCTATAATCAATTCTCTGGCTGGTTAGATCATGCATGCTAGTCAGCCAGGGAATTGACAAAACATACAGAAGAGTGCAGCTGATGCATATTGTCACAGTTTGAGCAAAGTGGGATTTTGTCTGAAAGCACCTGGCAGTTTCTTAAAGGCTACAGACTCTTTTTTCCCCTCTGGGCTCGTTGGCATGACGGGTGAAAATGAGGGATAACAAGCAGCTTAAGATTATATAACTGACGCTGCATGCATGAGCTTTCTTTTTGATATTACTCTCAAATGCGAGTAATATTTAAAAATATTAATACAAAAGTCTCTTTTATTTCCCATTATATACCACAAAGAAATACTCCCTGAAGCAAAATCTTGCAAACCATGACTCCACTTAACCCCAGTTTAGGATATCTCAATAAATGAGCAATTAAACATTCTTGTAAATATCCCCATGTTTTCACGATTATGAGGATGACATATTTGTAAAAATATGTTACACTGCCCTTGGGTTAAAACTAGCATTCCTAGGCAGCACAATGAGACAGTTAATGCCATATGCTTGAATAATGCATATTCATGGCCTGGATGCTAAAAAGGTATGAGTTGAAGCCCAATATGTTTTAATGAGCTTGGTTCCCAGGGTGAGTGACTAAATTTCTCATTTGAGTTCCAGACAGAAAAGGTTACAGGAGCTCTCCACTGCCAGAGAGAAACAAAGGACAGAGCGATGGTGTATAGTCTGTAGCCAAAACCTACTGCCAGGCTACATCTACAAAATGCTCCTTTTTTTCTCTGGGGATATCATTTTCACATTGCACGAATATGTTAGATGGTGATTTTTTAAATTTTTATTTTATTGCATAATTGATTCGGGATCCATTTCGGTGCAGAAAATGAATATTGTAATATGCTTGTATTTTATTCAGGTTATTTGCCGAGTTGAGCTGTGGGAAAGTCCTCAGAGGACAATGCTTTTCATCTAATCCCATCTTATTATATCTAACCTCACAGTCTGCTTTTTTTTTTTGCATGTGTCAATTTGACTCTGATGACTTTTTTCTTGATAAAAAACATGGATAGTTTGACGGTTTTGATTATGGTCAAAACTTGCATTGCAAAAAATGTGATTTTTAAATGTATGTTCTTTATTTGGGATGGTGGACAATAACCTTCATGCAGCCTGGGTGCATCATTAAACCTAATGCACTGCAGTTGTTATGAATATATTCAACATGTAGCAATATTTTTCCCCCTCCTTTGGATTTGCTTCTGGCAACACTAAGTGATCCCGGATCTTTGCGAGCATGCTTTATTTCGTCCACAGCAAAACAAGCCATCCGCCGTCCATAGAGGAGGGGGACCGTCTCACTGAGTTAATAAAACAGGATCAAGTGTGTGACAGCGATTGTGCTGTCGTTGCACGTACACCCCCTGCTGTCCCGCTTTTACAGTAATGAGCAGGGACGTTCTTTCTTCATCTCCTCAGAGGCAAAATCAAATCTAATAATAGAAGAGATTCCAGATGGGTTTCTCCCCACTTCTTTTTCCCCCCCTTACTTTTAGTCCACCTTCCTGTTTTCATGCCTTTTTGCCTTTGCATACATGCCCTTTCTCCACATCACAATGGCTATAATCTGCTGTACGACACATGCATGTCTCACCTTCTATAGATTGCAGGTGCTCCTCAGCCTAGTGCCTACTTTATACTATACATCAGCAATGTGCATGTCTGCTCCCTTTAGGAAAAACTCCTGACTCTACGTCATTTGACATTTTATAGATCACATAATTCCCCTGAACATTTATTGCAAATGGTTGATGGCTGCCCACTGAACTCTTTGACTTTTACGTAAGTAAGTCTCCATAAACCCTTGTTGTTCATGTAGCTAGGCCAACATGTACTTAATAGGGTACATATCTACCATAGCTACACTAGAAATGCAGTTTGAGAAGAAATTTCCTTGTAAGAATTTGAGGTTGTACTGCAAAGTCCATGCAGATAAACTGCTGTGCTTGGACTTGTCAGTTCCATTTAAATGATCTTTTTTTTATTTCAGAAGAAAGAGAATGTGTTGTCTTTTTCTTGTCTTCAGATGTCTCATAAAACAATGACTGCAGACACTGAAATCTTCTTGAAGAGAACACACATTTTGTTCTGGGGAAATCAATAATTGATAGCTTGATCCTGCTGGTGGTGGAGATCAAGATACGCGAGAAAAGCTCAAGTTTAGAAACTTGCAGCATTTTTTGTGCTTCAGACTCCAAAAGTGTTGCAGTTTATCTCACAGTAGGCATTTCTGTCCTACTTCAAATATAAGTTTACCCACTCAGCTTCAAAAGGAAACTATTTGTACCAAACGGTATCACTAAAATAAAGTCCCCTCACTAAATGTGATGTTCTGAAATGTGACATAAGAAGGGGCTCTGATAAAAAAAAAAAAAAAAAAATTAAAAAAGGCACAAGTCCAAATTTACTCTAGGCACATTGTCCACACAATTATTTTTATAGCACAGCAGCACTGCACTCGCAAGTGCACTACAGTGGCCTGGCCTAAAAAGTGGTCACATAGAACAAGTGCTCGGAAGGTAAGATTAGGATTTAGATTCAGGATTTAAAGGACATGAAACTAGTGGTGTGTCATGTGAACATCTGAGCTGATGTTCTCAGATAAGAAAAAGCACACTGAAAATAGCTAAAAGGCATCATTTTGGGCTGATATTGTCACCAGAGAGTTCTAAAAAAATAGTTTCTCCTGACTGGATATTTCTGTCATTTTCATATTTTTTTTTTCCTCTTATTTGCGTCAGATAATTACGTGTTTGCTTTTGTCTGCCTCAAATGTCAGATAAGGATGGTTCTGGGGGGGTGTTCCATTGATTCCTGTGCACTTGGCACAAAAACAATCAATAAATAAAACACTCCTGAAGCATTTTAGAAAAGATTGCACTTGGCCTTAAAAAGACAGGCAGACATGAAATCAAAAGATAATACTGAATGAGAATGAATCTAAACTTTAAAACTTGAGTCAGTGTTCATTTTTAGTCCTCATTATAAAACTGTAATGTGTGGTGGAGAGCAGCCAGTTTGAGAGGTCAGATGCTGTAACAGCTGAGCCTGATGGCGCTGCATGTTGAAATCTGGCAGAAGGGGTCTTTTTATGTGAAGGGCACTTGTCCTGGCTGCGTACCAGTGGTGGCCTGTGTCATATCAAAGAAACTGACAGAGAATGACAGCAGGAGCTCACTGTGACATACTGTAATCTCACACAATCATAACGATAAAGAAACTTTTAGTCTGACAAACTACTACAGATACAGGCGTCAAATTGTATTTGAAACACTGGTTAAACATGATTATTTTTATTTTCTATGCACTGGGTCTCTTTATTTCAATGCTAAAGATTCAAGAATTTTGTGTCCAGTGATGATATAAGTGCTAGTTAAAGGCCAACTCCAACTTTCCCCATCAGCGTGTCTGCTCAGGATGGACTCTCAAACCAAAAATGTCCACACAGCCAGTCACTGCATTTCACAGGGAGATATTGTACTATTTATTTATTTATTTTTTTAACTATAGCTACTTATTATATTTAAATACAAAACTTCTGCCCAATGTATTAAATGTGACACATTTTTGCAGATTAAACAGATCAACACAGCAAAGAAAATTATAATGAAATTATCTCAATCTTTTAATGTTGTTAAATGCATTTGTATTTGTTGCAAATGCAATTGTTTTTGATAATTTTCATGAATAAAAAAGAATGCTTTTCTATTCACCATATCCTAATGCATAAAAAAAACACGTTTTTTGGGGTTAATTTAGATGATTATGCTTTCAGCTCACGAACAGCAAAAAAGTATTTCGAACTATCTGAATAGTTTCTAAGAGATCAGAAAAGGATTTACAATAAAGAAATGTCCAACTTCTGAAAAGTGTTAAAGCATCAATGTCGTTGCATGGAGGCAAGAATTCCTAGAAGTAATAGTTGTGAATAAACAGGCTTACAAGACTGACAAATAAGTGGTGTCTACACAGGCAGCAGGGCAAAATACAAGGGTATTCAATTCAATTCAATTCATTTTTATTTATATAGCTCCAAATCACAACAGAATCATCTCAAGGCACTTCACATATTAAGACCTTACAGAGTTATACAGAGAGAAACCCAACAATCCCCCTTGAGCAATCACTGGGCAACAGTGAAGAGGAAAAACTCCTTTTATCGGAAGTAACCTCTAGCAGAACCAGGCTTAGTGCAGGCGGCCATCTGCCTTGACCGGTTTGGTGATTGGAAAGTGGAGAGAAAAAAGGAAAGCAGAGTAAATCCAGAAAAAGAGCAAACACTTCCAAAGGTGCACACACAGATTCAGGAGGGAAACAACAGGTAAGGGAGGTAAGCTAGCTGGTAAAACACTCTGAGAAGTCCAGTGAACGATCTGATAATGAGTCTTTGGTGGCTGAGGGCTTATGTACTGTAGCTGATTGCACCGAATGAGCTGCAGGTGAGTGTGGGGGAAGAGCAGGGCAGGCCAGACAGAGAGAGCAGAGTGGAGACAAGTGTGAGAATAAGTATTTGTGTAAACCAAGAAGTGGGGGCAGAGGCAGAGTCTAGAGGCGGGGAGAAAAGGCCAAGACTCAGATCATAACAGAATTTTACCTTATTTGGGCTAAAATAGTCCAATTTAAAGTGAGGTTTGCCACAAACATTCAGGTTAGTCCAAAGTTTTTGAAGCCTCTTTCAATCTAACCTTATAAGTTCAAAATAGTGCAGTAGAAATGTTTGTTTAATACAGAACAAAATCAGAACAACTGAGTTTGAGTTGTGTTGAGCTGGATCTCTAAAGACAACAAATTGAATTTCCAGCTCGAGCTGTATATGTTTTGTTAATTTATTTCTGTTGGCTAGAAAATCATTGCACATAATCAAACTTTAATAAATGTAACACAATTCTGCTGCATTTAATTTATGATATTTCGGAATATAGCCCTTCAAAACAATAGTTCTGCATAATGCATCCAGATGAGGGTCCTGTTCCTTAAAGCAGCTTCTTAGAGCAGCTGCATTGATGACAAGTGTGAAAGTACATGCAACAACAATAAATTCAAAGCAGTTTAGGACACACAGCTTCATCACTTCAGCTGGCATCCACCTCAGCTGTCAGGCTCTAATTTTTCACTTTGGCTTGTTTGTGAAAGCCAGAGGTAACGCAGGAGCTAAAACATACAGTAAATTCTGTTATGACTGCGCAAGAGGTCAAACTAATGATTATTTTTTCAGGACGTGACAGTGATAAAGTTGCTTAAGATTGTAAAGGAGGTCTCCAGCAGTTTCCATTTCTCTTAGATTCCTCAAAGTGAAGTATATGTGACTTTTAACGTGACATAAGTGCCTCAGCCAGCAATATCTGCCTTGTGCTTCTTCCTCCTCTTGCCCAGCAGAGCATTTTATCAACAGAGCTGGCGACATGCATCATGCCAAACTGAATTGACGCAGACCGACACGCGTGACATTGATATTCATGGCGATCACGCAGGTCATTTAGACTCATATTAAGGAGGAATTATGCACAAAGTGCAGAGTAAGGAAGATTTGTCAGACGAAGGAGCGTCTGGGACCAGAAGATGCCCTTGGATTGTTCCCTTTAGTGGTGTCCACCATAGTGACAACACTGTATGTGTGTGTGTGTGTGTGTGTGTGTGTGTGTGATTCTGCATGCTTGCGAACGCGTGACAATTTTGTCATCATTCCAATATGTCTCCCTGCTGATGAAGGTCTCATAGACCAAAATATATCAGTTGCTCCTCATGAATATGTAAAGAGTGAGATGAGGACGATCACTTGGAGGAGTGTGACGACGGCGTCCTTGCTGGAACATCGTTACATAGCAATCATATAGTGTAGAGATTGAGGGTTCAGCATCTAATAATAAACAAACACAAAAGCTGATTCTCTAAAGTTGTGATATACAGGAGCGACAAACAAAAAAAAAAAAAAGGAATCCTACAGAAAATATGTAGCAACAAGATAACTCTAAGACTACTTTTTTGTAAACTCCACAAACTTTTACCCGCTGCTGAAGCACATCCTTAAAATTGATGCGAAACGTCAGATGGCTTTTGTGAAAAATACCGAAATTTGCATATTGTGCTTGACATAGTCGTCCTATCTCTCAGCAGAAATATATCAGCAGTGATGCAGTGTGGAGCAAATGGAAGTGATTCCAGTCACCACAGCCTGCTTGTGTCATTCTCTATCTAGGTCACACAAACCGGGAGACTGGTGATGCTAAATGGCATCATTACTCCGCTAAGTGCTCACCCCCTTTTGACTTTTTGTGCATTTCTGTTGTGCTTTTCAAACTGCTTTTTATTTAGGGTGGCAATTTTACAGAGTCAAAAGATAAAGAGAGGAGGAAGCATTGGATACAAAGTCTGGGTCTGATCTGATGTTTTGGGGGGTTTGCACTATTATCTTATGATCAAACATCACATTCTTTGATCTGCAGAGATTTGGGGGAACTCTCAAGTGAGGTCATCGAGACTACAGAGAATGGCTGGTATCAAAGTGATTGGGATATGAATGGCAGCACAGTCTTCACAGGAAATTCCAAACCAGACTGGATTCATGCTGAATAATCCACAAAAAAATCCAGTGATGTCTAAGTGCTACTGATGTCACTGAGTTTATTTGGACTGTTTTGGTCATCAAAAGGATTCTGCACATTTGATCACAGCATTTCAAATGCATTGTGTAATTATTAAGAAATAAAAAGAGATAAAAGAGTGAAATGTGTTTTTGCAGAAACTAGAGGTTTCCAGGAGCACTAGATGCTAGCTGTTAGAACCATTTTACTAAAAGCATTCACTATCATTCTACTTTTAAAAAGTGTGTTTTCTGTTCTGCACCATTGTAAACGCTGAAAACACTTTGAGCTGTGAAAAAAATACATATGTCACATGAGTATTCATTGTCATATTCTTATCTGACAAAGATGCTGCACCAAGATGACACACACTGGTAAAATATCACAACGTAAAGGCTGTGGGGTTCTCTGTTTAACTGCACAAGTCACAGAGATAGAGGTAAATAGAAGAGAGATTCCTTTTCAAATTCACAATCCTGAATTATGGCATGTTGGAGGCTGCTCTGCTCAGAGCAGCTCTGCGGTGCAGAGGCTACCGTCTGGTTAGTGTTGTCTGTTAAGTGTGCTAAAAATGGGAAATGTTTACAGTGTGGGGCCGTGTTCTTTATGAGACCATATGGGCCGTGTGGGTCTGTTTCCAGTCACACTCGTACAAGACTTTTTGCTGCTTTCACTTTTCTGCTCGAACGTGACGGATGGTCCCAGTTGATGGCAGTTTAAGATCAAGGAAGTTCAGTGGTATCACCATGAAGTTCGCTTTACAACCTGCCACATGGTGTCCATTTACCTGCTGTAGTTCTTAACAGGGAAAATGAGATTCAGGTGTTGTATGCTTGACTAGCACCCAGTTTTTATGTTCATGTACAGTGTGTGTGACAATTGTAAATGTCACACATACAGAACGATATTTTATATACAAAAAACACATGGACACAACCAACTTGAAAACAAACCAGAGGACTGCCAGCACATACATAAGTGTGCTGCTTCTTCAGGGATAAAAATAGAAATACACCTTGCACTTTCTTGAGTTAGTCTCGATGTCTTGTGTATATGCGAGACATAGAGTCCTCTCTCTCTGTGTCACATACACTAAATCACTCCAGTATGTCATATTTCAAATGTCTTTTTTGCTGGAAATTATATATATTTTATTTACTTTCAGAAAGTTTTGTTCATTAGTGTACACTCAGCGTTCGTGTAGTATTCATCATGAAACACAGCTCTACTGGCATTAGCGTCACCACTGACATGTATTGTTTAAATTATTTACACAGCAAGGCAATTGATTGTGTATTATGTATAGTTTTATTTCTTTTTTTGTTTTTGTTACAGATTTTTGGTGGCAAAAGATAAATTTCTTCTGAAGTTTCTTTGAAAAAACAAAACTTTTATTTTTACTATATACACTATAAAACAGGCCCAAGGTCAAGTTACTGTACCTTAAATTTGTCAAATGAAACTGGAGAAAAGAAAAGGCGGCACAGTGGTGTGGTGGTTAGCACTGTCGCCTCACAGCTAGAAGGGTTCGATCCCCGCATCGGCCGGGGGCCTTTCTGTGTGGAGTTTGAATGTTCTCCCCGTGTCTGTGTGGGTTCTCTCCGGGTACTCCGGCTTCCTCCCACCATCCAAAGACATGCATGTTAGG
>JAUMHL010000013.1:7726562-7784326 GCA_032362345.1 Sandelia bainsii
GTGAACTTTTTACGTTTTCCATAAATTTCACCCGAAAGCCAAATATCCCTAACTTTTTGTGAGTAGTGTATGTCATGTTTTCTCATATTATTAATAACTTTTTTTCACTGTTTTCTAATATTTTCAGATTTATTTATTTTTTTTTTATCTTTACATTTTCCTAATAAAAACACCATAGATACCAAAAGTAGGACTTTCTGACCCGAAACAGTCACTCATTAAGAAAATAGCAGACATGCTTAGTATGTTCAAGCAAAATACCAAAAATATTTCTAAAGGTTTCCGTGCGAATGCACCCCTGAGGTCACTTTCTCAGACATGATGAGAATGAGGCCACATTGAGCCTCGACATCGACACATCTTGTTCAGGTCAAGAACCCCTCCAGAACTCACTCGGGCCACTCTGTCTTTGAGTTGGATAATCTGTCATTTGACAGGCTAGGGAAGTAAAGGGGGAATTATGTCCTCAGAGAGTTCTTCACAAGCCTTTTAGGTAAATCTAGAGAAGGCTAATCTCCTCTTGTGACAGAAGGGGTATTGCACGTCTTAGCGAGCCTCTTCATTCAGTAATGCTTTGTGCAGCACCTACATGAGGTCATGATTCAAATGGTAATCACAGACTTGCTTTGGTTTCTCTTCATCAGTATATTCTCCTCTCATTTCAGTTGAGTCTTTGAGCACCAGGGAGCAATGGCTTCCATCAATACATATGGCGTCATGTTTCTTTTACTTTAAAGAATGTTAGTTTTTCTGAATCAAAATCGTTAGCCTGCAACTGTGGGACGGAGCCCGTCTGAGGCACAAAGCATGGAGCAAAGAAAAAAAAATCAATCACTGAGTTTGCAGGCTTACCAGAGATGGAGATTTGTTTTTGTCCTTTCAGACAAACCTATTTGCTGTCACTCAATTGTAAACTTGAAACAACTTGAAAATTGCCACGGCTCCAGCTAGGTAATCTATCATAGTAAACACGAAGCTTTAATTTGGGTTTTGTCAGAGTTTGTTTAATCGTTATTTCATTGTGCCACAGTTGAGTGTGTTCATATCAGTGCTGCATTATGTTACACTGTGCTTACTGCCAATCACCTGACACCCACAGGAAGGAAGGAACGAATGGAAGTGCCTGTCAGAAAATAATCCCTCAAAATATGTCACCTTCTACATCTGTGTTTTCCTATCCAGAGTTTCTTTTGAAGCTGGGGCAGCACTTCATTTTATCTTTAAAAATAGTGACAAACATATGATTAAAATGGATAATTAAATGTGGTGTGTGTTACACAGTAATTTGTGGAAAAACAGTGAAGTAGACTGAAACCGTGACAACTAAGAATTCACCTTAAAATATGTGCACTCATGCTGTGATGAAAATGATTAAAATCTGGCACAGTATGGTTGTTACTGAGTGTTGTAGCAATCACAATTCATACACAAACCTCAATTTGCATACTCAAATCAAATAGGACAGCCGCCAGGGAGAGAGAGATATTTTTGTGTATCTGCTAGAAATATTAAATACAGTATAAGTCATTTTCTGTTGATGCACTTGCAAGTTTAAGTTTATTTTTATTGACTTGTATGATGTGTAGAGGAACAGTATATAAAAATACAAAACACAGTAAAGTTCACTCTAGTATCCACACTGTTAAATGTCTCTGCTACACATTCACAAAGTTCACAACCTTTTAACAGGATAGAAATGATCACCTAGGTTTACATCTCTACGGGAATGAAATTTGCCTGCAGGTACAAGACGTTTTGCCCTGTTTAAACAAAAACTCTTAAGCACACAAACACATAAACTCTGTGCTATGCCAGAGGAAATGGAAAATAGATATTTTGAGGATGAACAAGAATTGGTATAATAATTGGATAATCCACAAACATATTACACAATATACATGTTAAAATGTTTACAAAATAACAAAAGAAAAAAGAAAAAAAGAGAAAACCAGGGCAAAAAATAAATACGTAAAAGAAAAATACATATAACATGAAAAAGGCATACAATTCGAGAATGAATACATACAAGTTCATGGTGGTTTATATAAAAAAAAAAACACTTTGTATGCCTTCCATACACCATAAACGCCTCCTTATGACTCGCTTTCTGTTAATAAATGTAACAAAAAACACTGCACTGAACACAATATGATTGCATTTGCTTCAAAATCGCATTTACACTTTAGCTGTAGTAACTTTTAGGAGACAGGAGTGTCTATACAGTCAAATACCTTTAAGGAAGGGAGGATGGATGTTAGGATCAGATAAATTATATCCTTTATCATTTGGGTTGAATTGTTGTGTTCAGACTGCTCATCATAACCACTGACGCATATTATTGAGAAAGCCAATTAAAAATAGACGGTAACACCTGTGACTGAGGCGTTACATAAACCTCTATGAAGCCAGTTCAAACACATTTGTTGATTAAAATAACTGCACTCCTGTTCAGACAGGTGAGATCAACAAAAAAAAAGAAACAAAAAAAGAGTGACTGAGCCATGAAATAACCACAAACTCGGAGGCTGCACATTATAATTCCCGCTCAGGACACCATCGCTCACACACTTTGCCATCACATTAAGTCTTTCATATCATATTTTGGCACTGAACAGTGAAGCTCTTAATTGTGTATTACGCTGCAGCTGGCATGCCTCGCTCCTCATCTCAGCTCCTAACTGAGTGCACGGCAAGGAAACCTGGTAGCGCCAATATTTTATTCATTTGTGTGTAATTGACAGATGACATTTACTTCGCACCCGCACAAAGTTTGTGGCCCTTGAAAAACAAACCACCATGTCATCACCAAGCCTCACATTCAGACTCCAGCTTTCTGTAGAGCACAAATAATATAGAAACGTCTTTAGTGTCATTAAAGCAATCCTATGCATAACCTTGTAGTGTCTCGTTATCCTGACACAAAAGGGAATGGGGCTTGTCACTGCATTCCATATTTTCTCCATGATTTAGCATGAAGCTGCCCTGAAGTCACAGTGACTGCTCCCTTACCTGTAGCCTGTTATGTACAGTATAATGAACAATAAATTTATGTAATCCTTCTTGTGCCTTTGTGCTAGCCTGCAAAGTCCTTGAAAGAAACATGTTAAGCTAAAACAGAAGCAACAGAACCTAACCTTGTTTTCGCATGTTATGAACTGCACTTGAAAACAGCCATTAAGGGTAAATCTCCCTTTCATCAAAGTCATTACTCAGAGACTACGTTTTTTCCTACGCAATATCTTGATCATTGGGATGTAATGCTGGCAGTTTTTATGAGATCATCCATCACTCTCGTCCACAATCAAACTGCTTAAAGAAGCATTTTGCTCCCAAGCCGAAAATTCAAGTTCACTGGTTTCTTGATGAGGTAAGCCATGCCAGCTTAAAACCTCTGGTTTCTAACTTTACATTTATCACACACGTTTTGGTTGTGAGAGAGTTTATTGAACTACATGTGTAGTCATTCTTTTGTAACGTCAAACATCTATTAGCATATGGTCACCGTGTGTGTCGTTAGGGTCACATTGACTTACAAGTGGTGTTGTAGACCACCTCCTCTGTTTAGTCTAGTTTGATCTATCATTCATCCTCAGTCCTCTCTCACCAAAATGTGCAGGGTCAAGAGAGTCTCATAATGTCCACAGACATAACAGATTGTTGTAAGAGTTTTACTTATTGTAAATAAGTTTATTACTACAAACTGAATCATGCAAATAGCAAATGGACTGCACTTGACCTGTGT
This sequence comes from Sandelia bainsii, assembly GCA_032362345.1. Classification (NCBI taxonomy): domain Eukaryota; kingdom Metazoa; phylum Chordata; class Actinopteri; order Anabantiformes; family Anabantidae; genus Sandelia; species Sandelia bainsii. The sequence goes on from JAUMHL010000013.1 coordinate 7,730,305, forward strand.
GTTGAGATCACAACAAATCATCCAATTTAACCAGCCACATAGAGGTCGTTTGTCTCCACCCTCTCATAGCACCCACACAAGCGTCTCTTGAAATAACACCCCAATGGCAGCTGGCAGGCTGTTCTTATGGTGCTCACGCTTATGGTGAAATGTCACCACATGATGAAATAGACCTATTACCCTGTCGGCTGTAATAATTTATGAGATTTACGTCTCAAACATAACAACCATTCCAAACTCAAAGTATTTTATTGACATTTGAACCATTTCTTTTCTTATTTTTCCACCACTGGGAAACAGTATGCACTGTATAGAGTGGGTGTCAAATCTTGGTCCTCGAGGGCCACAGTCCTGCTTGTTTTTCAGCCTTCTCTTCCCTACCCATTTCTGATTGCCTGGTTCAGGTGTGTCATTCAATCAAAAGCTGTAAGGGCAGGACAGTGGCCCTCGAAGACCAGGATTTGACACCCCTGGTATAGAGCCTCCATTAAGGTGCGACTTTGATTGTCAGTGTCACTTGGACCACAAATGTGGAAATTTAACCCTGTCAACAGACCATTTCTTAGAAAAAAAGAACTGTTTCTAACCATGGTACTGTTTGCTGTCAGGCCAGCCTCAGAATGTCTCAAATATATTTAGCTAATTATTACTCAGGCACGGAATGAACAGAACATTAGCATCATGCGATGCATTGTTTTTTTTCCCATGTTTGTCTGTGCATTCAGTTTGTGCTTCTGATTCTAGGTCACTGGATTCATTCATTTAAATCCACCGGTGAAGTCAGCATATGCAAATGAAAGCGTGTACTCCTAGCCCATGAATGCGAGGTACATACTTTTTGGAGGCAAACGAGGTGAGCGCGTCCAAAAATACATAATGCTTAGGAGCTAGAGCAACATTAAATAAAAGTGAGACGGCAACAAAAGGTCATCCTCTCACTTATATCCTCAGGTGCTGGCACCCCTGCGACACATGTTGGAAACAGCCAGCTGTCTGGGTACGCAAGAAAAACAGCAGGACTAAGAGGAACAAATGTATTAAAAAAAACGCCTTCTAGGTACAGAAGTACACCTTCTAACAGTGATTGACAGCAAAGAGCTAAGAGGACATAGTTTAAATGCCTGAGTGATTTCTGTGTCCTAATGCACGAAGGAAAACAAGCTTGAACCAAATCAGAGGAGACCTGGAGAACACAGAAACACTGAAGTCACATCCGTATTATCTCCTTGAGGATTTAGGAACCTGTTATACTACATAAACTCAATGTATCAAAGCGATGGGATCTTTGGAGATTTACTCCTCTCCTAACTTTCTGAGGGTGATGCACGCTGCATAATCAGATTCTGGTTGCATTGGAGAAGGTTCTGGCTCATTTGTGTAGGTGCAGCAAGGCAGCTAAAAATAACCCGAGGGGTGTTTGTGCAAAAGAGCCTGCATGTGAGGATGCTTGAAACTTGAAGAGCATGGGACAGATAGTGACAGAAGGGAGACGGCAAATCGGCACAGAAAACGGATTGTGTGGGAGTGGAAAAAGGAGCTGGGAAAATGGAGAGAGCAGGATCAAGAGTCTGTGTGTGAAAGAGAGAGAGAGAGGTGAGGAGAATTGGGGAAAAATTCAGCAGAGGGGAGGGTAAAAGAAGAGGCCAAACTCCAGGGTCTCTTTTCACCAAACTGACAGCAGGCTCGAGCTCCCACTGAGAAGAGGTGTGTGTGTGTGTGTGAGTGTGTATCCTGTTACACAAATCCCCATATGCATATGCACCTTTGGAAATGTGTGGGTGTATGACAGGAGGCGGGGGGGGACTCCTGCTGAAGCGTGCAACCTAGCTTACAGTGGATAAGAGTGGAGCTGGAGCTCACTGGCACCAGGGTGGCTGACAGTGCAGTGTCAAAAACCCAAACAGTGTCCTCTTCAACCCTTGAACACATCATAAAATCAAAAAGTGCTTCAAGGGATTTAGGCATGATTCACCTTGCCAGTTAGACTCACATGTGTGTGCGCATCGCTGGGAGAGGGCGAGGGTCTGCACGCAACGTGTGCAAAGTTCACATGTGTACAACAGATCTTTGATGGAGGCAGGAGTTCAGAATTTTCTACAAGATATTAATCTGTAGCAGCCGAGGTAGCCACGTTTAACTGGAAATGTAAATACACGCATGCAAAATGATGACGAGACAAGCTGATTCAGGCACGACCGGCTCGGCGAAGTGAGTGTGGGAATGTAGGAGTGTGTGATGTTGTCATCAGGAACAAATTAGCCTAGGCTGTGAGATCTACGGTGGGTGGTATCGAAAAGCACATGTTGACTCCAATAAGCATGGAAACGGCAAACTCTGGGGGGCCTACACACACACACAAACACGCCTGCATCCCTGCTCCCACCGTATGCAGCCAAGTGCACTGGGCCGTGTAGCGCCAAGTCCTTGCTATTCCTAAACAGGCTCAGACTTGTGTGTGCGTGTGTGTGGTTTCAGTTGTGTATTGTGTCGTATGCAAATCTACAGTATACATGTGGTTGTCAGTTTCAGCTGAGCAACAACATCATAAACCAAACCAATGACCCGCCCTCTCGCTCTTGATTGTGCGTCTATGCGTGTGTGTGTGTGTGTGTGTGTGTGTTGCCCCTTCCACTGCCGCCAGCATCAACTGTGCGCTCCTGGAAAAGCTGACATTTATTACAGGTGTAGCTACAATCACTGTGCTATATAAAACTGTCCTTGATTACATCCTCAACCCCCTGGAGGATTGAATATGAAAAAGAGAATCTGTTTGACAAGAAACCCACACACTCAAACTATCCAAATGGAACAACTTGTGTATTATATGTAGTTCTGCTTAAAACTGCTGCTAATTAGGGATTTTTTTCTTACAGCCACAGTAGGAATAAATATTTAATATGTCCCAGATCTTTGAAAAAGAAAAAATGTGCCTGTTCCCGTGTGGAGAAATGTGTGTGTGTGTGTGTGTATTTAAACGTGCCTCCTCTCTCAGCTCTCACAGCCTCTCCACAACACAGGCCTATGGGTGAAGAATGACTTAATTGTTTTGACTTCCAACGTCAAAAATACAACAGGAGGAACGCATGAAGCCCAGAGCCAAGGCTGCTCACATATTCTTGTGTGAATTCAAAGTTTGCCGAAGTTAAAAAAAAAAGAAAAAAGAAGCAAATTCTGCAATCCACTGTAAAGGCATGCTAGGTTTGCACTCTCTTAAGTTGAGGGGGTTAAAGTGGTTCAAGTTCAAAGATTTCTTCAGCATCAGCTGTTCTAGCAGATATCATGGAGTTTATTACTATAGAGATATAAACAACCTGGAACTGAAAATGGCATAAATATTATTAACCTCATGAATACATTTCTGCTGTTTTAATATGTTTCTTATTTAAAGGGATATTCTCAGTTTTACACAAATGAATGTTTTTGTCTGTTAAGTACAATATTTTCCCTTTTATTAGAGAGCAATCCGCTTCTCTTAAAGCCATGGGATTAAGGACTGGCTATAATTCCAAATAAGAAGCTTCAAAAATCCACATAAGAGACTTCAGGGACTTAGGGCCATCCCCAGCTGAAATCACTAAGCCCCAGACACAGAGTGGAAGTGTGTCTCAAAGACTGCGCAAGTGGAGGATATCTAGACAGTTGGGGGAGGTGACCTATGAGTCACATCTGATTCACGACGTGCATGGACCGACTTCCTGGGCAGGTCTGTTGATTTGTGCCAGAAAAATATGAAGTCTGTCACTTGGATTTTGTGAAAACATACACAAGTGTTTTAACAAGCAGGTACTTTCAGAGAGATTGAAAAGCAGACAGCAGCTTCCTGACAGGTTTTAAAGGATAATGATGACACCTGGCAGCTATGTCCACCACAAGTTCTTATTGTTTTTTCGTGCTTGTTATAGAATGTATTCAACACGTGTGTAATGTAATTAATTTAAAACGGCAATTACGTTTTTGTAGCAATCATAAGCATATAATAATTATGTTGTGATGAAACACACTGTTTGAATATTTCTCCATTAAGCCAGCCCACTCTATGAAGAATAATAAATTGACAGAACAAATCAGGACTGGACCCAGCCTTTTTCAGGGTCCCGAAAAGGACCAATCCACAGAAGCATCATATAATACATAAATCTCAATACAATGGCCATGAACGAATGTGTTGTGAATATGTTAGCATGCTAATACATACATTAACATGGAAACATCATCTGCTAAACATCAGCGTGTTGTCAGGTTAAGCATACAAGCAATCTGATGTTAGCATTTAGCTCAAAGCATGTCTACAGTAAGCAGAGCAGTTAGCATTAGTCTTGTTTGTTGGATTTTCTCTTTTACAGTAAAACTGTGGAAAAGTGGCCCTCACACTGTCTACACTCCAAACCAGGGTTTGTCCAAACCAGATGTGAGGCCCTCAAGCAGACCCTAAACTATTAAGGTAAATAGTTTTAAATAAATCCTCACATCACCAAAATCTCATGATAAAACATGAACAGATGAAGTGACAAACAATTTTTAACTTGCTCATTTGGCATTGCTGAAGTGGCCCTGGGCTCCAAAGCAGCCACTTATGGGTTAGGCTGCTCTTCAAACAAAAGAATCAGCTAGCCAGATGTACAGCGCTTCCTTTTTAGGGCTGCCAACTGTAGCTCACATTGACACCGCAGAAGTTGTCCTCTCCAAACACATCACATGCACAGCTCACATTCTGATTATTGGCTCTGATACTGTGTAAAACATATTTTTGTGGTTAAAATTCAATATGCATATACCACAGTACATTTGACCAAACATTTGCTATGTTTTTTTCTTCTCTATAACACATAAGAGCTCTCGTCTGTTACTAAAGGCATATGAGCACGATAGATTAGTCACTCGTGGCTTCTTTTTATAAAAAAAGTAGGTTGCATACCTCACATTCATATAAATATGCTATTAGAGTTCATTTAGCATCTAGGAGCAAAGCATGAAATGGCCAGTAGCTCTCAGGTGTTCATGACTTACACAATGTGTAACTTATGGGCATGAATTTATTATGAAGGCTGAGTTTAAAAAGAAAGCAAAAAAAAAAAAAAAAAAGGTACAAACAGCTCAAGGCAGGATGTTTAATCATACATGTGCAAGACAAATGTAGTACAAAACCTGTTCTTTTCACGCATTATATTCTGCATGTATACCTGCCTTTTTTTTAATTCAGCAATATCCCAACATATTTCTACATTTCAAGATGTTTAAGTTCATTTTTTTTTTTTTGCCACATCTCTAATTGTCTAAAAGTTTTCCTTTGCAGTCTTGCAGTCAGTTTATCCACACCTTATAGAATAGGAAGTGAAAGAAGCAAAGACTGAAACGCATAGAGAGGGAGAGAGAGAGAGAGCAAAGGTTTAAAGTTTACAGCTCTAATTGATATGACTTAGATGTACGTCCTGAGTGCAGAGACAAAGAAGGGGAGAAAGGAAAGTTAAAGAAAAACAAGGCAAACAGAAGAAAGCAGAAAATGAGAGAAATAAGAAATAGGCTTACATCTCATCTTTTTTTTCTGCTTTGCATGACAGCTCTTTGAAGAAGAGGAACAAGATAGCTGGGAGCCACTGCAGTGGTAGTACTGATGTTGGCACACTATGAAACATTTAATTGCACCATCATTCAGTGGAGAAAGGAACGGATGGCTTGTGCTGCCTCGGTCTGCATGTCTTCTCGAGCCATGAAAGCCCATCAGTGATCCTGTTCAATGTTCCAAGTGGGCCGGGCCAGGCACTTTTCAAAATGGGTCATTAGCTTGTAATATTATTAGAAACACTTTGGGCTACCATCTCATATCTCTGCAGTGTGATCACATGAGGAAATTTGTCCTAATGCGGGGAGCACAAGTGTGACTCGGAGGGTGTTGCTCTCCCACTTTTTCCTTCTCATCGCAGACGGTCATGTAACACCCGACCTCACTTCATGCTCCACAAGCTCCCGCTCTGATTCCAAGACGTAACAAGGAGTATTCTCTTATAGGAAACGTATACTCATCGCGTATATGTTAAGTGTGCATGAAGAGGCTTTTCCTCATTTGTAAATTCAATGCATTGAATCCATAGGGAATAAGGTACTTCTGGGATGAGGTTCATTGAGCTTAAGCATAAGCAATACAGTCTCACATGTGTGCTGCCTTCTATCTGGACTGTGCTCAGGTCATGTACTGCTTCGGGCAACCTGTCAACGGGGCAGAATGAAATGTTTCAAGTGAAAAACCTAAATCTACAACAAGCTAATATAATACTATATATTTGTTTAAACAGTACACATGTGACATCACTGTACACAGAAGGTGCCATGGTCATGCACCCCTGGGTGGCTAACACAAACATTCAGCATCTGCCATTGACTTTCACAAGTGGGAATAAAGAAAACACTCGCTGAAATGGTAAAGAGCCGCTGTACAATCGACTGCACAGACAGATTGAAAAGTATTCAGGCATAAGGTTTAATAGACTGCCTGAGGCTAAAAGGGAAGAGCAGTAGCTTCAAGTGATACTTGGAGATGAAAACCCTTTCTTGTTAATTAGCTTCTTTGAGCATTAGGGTCATACATGAACACACACACACACACACACACACACACACACTTTTCAGCCACTGCTTTGGTTGTTTTACATCAGAGATTTCCGTCGTCTGTTTTGTATTCAGTTTTTGAAGTGAGCTGAAGTGGCCTGGACTTTGCCCTCCAGTCATGCGTCGGTCAGAATTTATCAACATTTAAACCAATATCTGTTGACAATTGTATTGTTTTTTTGTTTTTTGGGCGAGTTAAACTTTGTTGGTAGAGTTCGACATTCCTGCACAGAATTTATTTGAAGTTATACTCAAAAATTCACATTAACCAATGTATGTTCAGTATACTTTGTACAATCCAGCATTGCTCTTCCTGCTAATACAAACCCAATATTTTGCTGCTCTTAAAAGTTACACACATTTAGTTGGGGAAACACAGCTTTTATTGTGAAGCATCCACAATACATACTCTGTTTTCTCTGGGTGTTATCTCAAGTCTGTTTAATGCAGGGTACATGCCCGTATCTCAATCGCTTCTTAATCGTAACAATTAAGCATATCAATAAGGTTAATCATTATATCATAGAGATAATAGGTTTGCTCATAATGTACTGTACTTTTTGAAAGGGTAATTGTTCCTCAGCTGATTTACAGCAGTGAAGGTCAAACCTCAAGTCAATACTATTCATACACCACAACCTTTTTCGGTACTTATCCCAACATTACCCACAGTTGAATCCATCACTTGGCTATGATCTCCTTCACACTGTACATCCCTCTCTATTACTCCCCATCCATTTTCACTGCACTATACTGTACTGTATGTGTTACCTGATAAAATGCGGCACACGCTCCATTAAAAGGAGAAATCCTCCCTTACATGCTGTGTTATATATCATCACTTTGGGATGTTACACATTGCAGGAGCTTTTTTTTTTGGTGATAAAGTGCTGTAATTTCTTTTTTCTTTTTCCCAGGCACCCATTTTCTCTCACTATACCTCGCTCATTTGTTCAGTCTAGATAGTGATTTCCAGCTTTTCACAGAATGCCAGAGAAAATGCCTGAACTGCAGAGGCTTTAATAGCAGTAGCATTTAGGGAGACTGTTTTCCATGTCCAGAACACTTGAAACTCTTTCATGGCTGCATTGCATTCTGGTCTATTGAGGCAGAAAGAAGTCGCAAACAAAGTGAGACAGCAGCAGCACCGATGCTGCACCTCAGTGTAATGCCACAATACTTACAACAAAGACTGAGAAAGTTCAAAAATGTATTGTCAGAGGATGATTTTTAGCATTTGATCTGAGGGATTTTTTTCATACAATGTTTTTTATCCCTTATACCTGTGAGGCTGCTCTCAGAACAAAAATATTCAACACAGAACATCCCATGACTAAATACTTCTGATGTTTAGATGCAAAATTGGGTCACCAGCTTGCTGTGCCAAGCAAACAACAGGAGAGGGGTTCAATGTCCATGGTTTCATAGCAAGCTGGTCTGCTTGGCAGCTATCATCATTAGATTTACACAGCTATATACTGGGGGCACAGTCTACAGTTCAGTCAGAAGTGGGGGTGTACTGAAAGACAAAGTCACCCCTCATAGTGGCGCTTCCTTCACGGCTGGGGCTCCTGAATACGCCACACATCACGTGGATTCTTCTTATTTCTGTCAAATTGAGCACAGAGGAATTAAAACAGACATTTCACCTGTGCCAGTGTTGACGATTGTAATATATTACAAACACCTTTGGCAGCGATTACAGCATCGATTGACATTTTAATAGACTTAGTGCAAATGCTTCTGCCCTAACACGCTCAATCTTTTGTATCACTTTACATAAACGTGCATTTTATGCATGTCTGCCCTCCATTAGAACAGTGCATGCTGGGATAGCCTCCAGCTCCCTTAATGATCCTGAACAGCAAAGAGTGGTATAGAAAATGAAGGGTTGGAGGGATTGATGAATGTGTGTTTCATTCTAAATCATGCCCCATCAATTAAAGTGACCACAGGCGGACTCTAGTGATAGACAGCTTTCATCAGTTTGTACTGTCATTGCAGAAGGTGCTGAATACTTATATTATTGCTAAGAAACCCAGGTTGAGAACTGGTGAAATTACACGTTTGATCATGCTGGGAATCTCATGCTCTTTATAGTCCTACAAACTGATGATTTTACACACGAAATTCTGTTTAATCTGCTTTTCCACTGCAGAAACTTATCTACATGTAACTGAACTTTCCCCCCTTGGTTCAAGTTCTACTTTTGCAGCACTTTTGCCCTATAAATTCACATTATGGGAAGTTTCAGGTTGTGGGCCAGTAAGTTCCTACCATCAAAATGTTCAATCAGTAAATGATATCATCAGGGTTTCCTTAGCCTGAGCTACATTGTGGCAAATGTAGGAGGATTTTTGTGCTCGACTCATACTTAAAACTATTTTTAAATTGTTCAGTATTTCAGTTTTTAATTATCTGACTGGTTACAAACGTAAGCCTCACTCGATGGACTATCTCTGAGCTACTGCCAGACTGCTCAATGACTCTGCATCACAAAAGCCTTTGACAACACCTCTCCACCCAACTGCCAAAGTCACTGCTTATTTTAGTATTTTTATTTTAATATTTTTATTTAATATTTTTGAGTTAGGTTACTTATTTTACATCCAAAATATATGATCAATATATTATAAAATATGTATTGTTTTAGAATAAACTACAGTTAAGCAGTTAATGAAGTTGACCAGATGCAACACAATTGTAATGAATCTAATAATATTCCTATAAAGAACATGCACCAAAAACGACTAAATTCTACTTCCTTCCTTTTTAAGCGATCATTTTCACATTACAGTCCTGAAGTAAAGATTCTGAGTACTTCTACCCCTGAGCAGTAGCTAATTTCAACTTTAGACCTATACCTTTCCACCTCTTCGTGTTCCTTAACTTTTTGCATCCTCCAGCAATTACAGACATCCAAACAACAGTGAGATTGTTCTGTATTTCTGCTCATTAAATGTCAGGACGGATTAAAGGCAAGAAAGAGTCACAGCCTGAATAATGTGATGTGTGAAGCATTAATTGCAACTTGCTATATAAAACCTGGTAAAACTCTGGATGCAAAAGGATGATTGATAATGTTGCCCAGAAGAGATGTTGTGTTGTTGTGCTTGCAGATATGAATATTAATAGGTTGTGATAGACCATTATATAAAATAATAACTGGGTGAGATGATATAGATTTTTCAGGCTGCTCTTCGAAAGCATTTCACTAATAAAGCTAATATGTCTTCTACAGCACAGTGCACACTCCAATAAGCCACTCTAGTGCTTGTATTAATGAAGGGAACACAACTAATAATGCTATTGAAACACCAAATAACACTGCACATTATTGCATTATTTGTTTGTGCTGCTGTTTTTAAGTCATCATGGGCAAAAAGAAAAAAAACAAAACTTATTGTTGAGTCTAGTAATTATATTTCAGGTTATGAGATATGATTCTTTTGTGGCTGTGGTGCAAAACAAACGTCGACAGTGTTCAAAATGAATAGTAAATAGTCACAGTTGGTGACTGGTGTGTTGTTTGAGTTCCAGTCTGTGAGTTTGTTTGGCTCTGTGAATCCAGCCTGTGTGCTTTGTGTGTCCATGTGTGTGTAAATGATACTTTATTAGAGATTTGTGTCCTAGATGTATTTAACTCTAATGCACCTCAATTTTTCATCATTACTGGATAACGTTTTGCAGCAAAGTGCTGCAACAACTCATCACGTCCGAGTGTGACGAAGGAGCTACCCAATGTACAGCAACGGTGACGAATTCTAGGCATTATAAATGAGAAGATAAAAAAAAGAGAAAAATGAATAATGTAAGTAGAAAATATATTCCCTATTGAAATTAAAGTCATTGATTATTATTCAAATAGGGTTAAATTAAATCTTTGCATTAAAAAAACTGTTAAAAAGTCAGTTAGAAAAAAACTTTTTCACATCCTTGCTGAAATTTGAAGATTTTAACTGTGCTGAAGCACAGCTTAACAGGACCAATTTGATTTGCCTCTTTTTGACTGGTGGTTATTTACTCATTAAATGTACTGCATTCGATGCTGTAGTTTTGTCCTACGATAGGCGCCTTGGTGAGTTGTAGTTCATAACTGATTCCATTTATTTGAAGTCAGCCCCTAAAGTATAGAATCCCTCTGAACACAGTTCTGCACTTTGCTAATGTCTGACCTTTGGAGAAACATATTGCTTATGAGTCTCACAGGATCAAGCTGCAGAGAATAATTTGTCTTCCCTGCTGTGTGTGTGTGTGTGTACTGGTCTGCTTGCCTCTGTGCGTTTGCATACCCTAAATGATGCCTGTCTGCATACGTGTTGGTGGAGAATCTGTATTTGTATGCGAGCGCTTTGCACGTGCCTGCATACGTGCGCGTTTCAAACTGTGAGCTTACATGTGTGTGTTCCAGCAGAGGAGCATCAGACGCATCAATAATGATAGAAAATGGAAGAATTACAGAGAGTCCACTGTTTCCCCGGAGAGAAGGAGGAAATGAAACTCAAGCAGAAAAGCACAGCTCGTGAAAAAAGCCTGCAGCCATTGTTGTGTGATTAAGAACTAGGTTTGAGCCATCGTGGGGGGATAAATCATTCACAAAGCAGGGAAACAACAAAATAGTGTTTACACAAGTACATGCATGTGCATATACATACTCAGTGTGAGCGATAACACAGAGAAAGTGTCACTTTTTCAGCCTGTGACTAGCGGGTCAGACAGACAGACAGACTATGGCATTGTGGACCTGCCATACCAACCATAGATTCATTTCCGACAGTTATGATATTGCAATATTCTTTATTTCCTGTTTATCAGTTACAACTTCTGTTTATATTCTGTACAGCACTGAAGGCACACAAAAACCAAAGATATAATGGAACATACGTATATACAAAATATACAGAATAAATAATGAAATCTATTTAAGTAGAAAAGCTACAGAGTGTGTGCTTACATGAACTGTTTCAAAGTTGAATGAGTTTCCAAGAGTATTAATGGAGTGTATAGAACAAATCCTGAACAGTGACAATGTCCGAACTGCAAATGTCAGTCACCAGCAGTCCATTGCTTTTAATATCAGCTGAGCAACAGAGAAAAAGTTGGCTGAATCAGTCTACTCAGTCCCAAATCCGATGTCAGCATGAGGAAAGAGCCATGTTCCTGAATGCAGACATAAATTAGTGACATGAAGCACAATCTCATGTGCACACACACACACACACACACACACACTCACTCTCTCTCAAGGATCATACACATCTGTGGCTCCTATTTTCTGGCAGAAATTAAAAAAAAACAAATGTTTCAGCAGGACTGTTGATTGTCATGCACCATCTTATGGCATTTGATTAGTGCAATGCATTTTTACAAGATTATAGTTGTGTATTATATACTGACCTTTAAGTGCTCTATTTACTGACTGAGAAAGAAAAAAATATCTGGATATTACCAGCCTGTATAAAAAAATAAATAATGTCCTATGACTGCAGATGTACAGTGCATAGCAGTCAAACCACACTTCTATTACTGTTTACCTCTGTACAGTTGGCATTTTGACTCTACGGCACAATGAGCATTCTGGTTACAGCATTCCAGCTGGCTTATGTTGACAAAGGGTGTAATCAGGTCATACCCAGAGTCAGGATAGACTGATTAAACAGCAATTCTGGGTCAAGTGGTGATTGGAATTCACTCACTTCTTTCCAAACATCTGCTTTATCCTTGCCAGTAAGTCAGCAGGGTGCATGTGCTGTGTGGATCAATTTGTTTGGCTGCGGTAACACCATGGAAATTTAATCAATCATAAAAAGCTGATTGAGTGGATTTCCAAGAAGGTTTTAACCTTGGCCTGCTCAACAGACTGCGATAGCTTCTTTAAGTTACAGTTGGCCAAAATATATTACAACCTTCACCAGCTACATGGCTGTCAACAGATAGAAGATAAAAAATAAAACAGTTACATTCTGTGCTACAATTCAACTTAAATGGATGGGTCCATGATATACATCTCACACCGTGGAAAGTACAAGAGGGCAAACATGACAAGGCACTTAGTTGAAAAAATTATATATATGTATATATATATATATATTCTGCTTAGGCTCAGTTGAATGCAGTTTGATGCTCCAGAACCTCTAAATAGTCTGGCTCAGTATGCAGGTTAGCCTTAAGTTCAAAGTACTCATTCTTAGTTTGCTCAAGCATGACCTTGCATGGTCTTGAGTACACAATTGTCTCCATTAGTTTTAACTCCTCCTGGTGTCCTGGGACCTGCATGTCTACTGCAGGCTGAAGTTGGGGCATGTTTTTCCTAAGGTATTCCGTTATTGCAAGCTGCTGCAGCTCCTTCTCCTTCTCCAGAATGTTCCTGTACAATGAGGAATTCCCGAGTGTGACAAACTCTGCGGGGCGCTCTCCAGTCATGGGTCTGACCTTCGAGCTGGGGTTTCCTGTGAGAGGAGAAGTGTTCTCCTTCTCCATGAGACTCCTGCAAACGTGATGCTTGGTGTTGGGGTCGTCAAGGCTATAATCCAAATCTGCGTCGTGTTCCTTGTGTTGGGAGCAGTAGGTGGGGTTGCGACAGATCTGGACAATAGGACTATGTGATCTCTCTTCATACAGAGTGGCAGATCCTGTTCTTTGTGTCAGAGTGTGGTGCGTAGTTTTCTGTCCATACATGCTGTAATGTAAGTGAATGGGACTACTACTGCTGTTTTCTCTGGGCTGCTCCTCTACTGCTTTTTTCTTTGCCCTTCTCCGGCGCCGGTGGACCACAAATACAACCAACCCAGCTGAGCAGAATATAATCATGAGCACAAAAATAAGAAGGCTTAGGATGAGCACTGACAGTGGGACAGTGTCTGTGAGTGAGCTGAACAAACCCTTGCCAATGCCTTCTGGCCCCAGCGTAGCTGTCACACTCTCTTCCCCACCTGGGGACATAGGGTAGTAGGTCCCTAAACCTGGACACAGCACCTCATGACGAACGCTTCTTAACTCTGCTTGCATCACACTCTTTGGGGTGTGGCACAAAATGGAGCCCACCACTGTGTCCTTTCTGAGTTTCTCCACCCACTGTTTAAGGCTGAGCAAGTCACAGCTGCAGTCCCAGGGGTTGTCCTCTAAATAAATCTGCTCCAGTGAGTCGAGTTGATCAAGCACGTTGCTCACTGGCAGGTGCATAAGTACATTTTTTCTCAGGTTTAATTTGGTGAGGGGCACATTGCGGAATATCTGTGCTGGAAGAGAGCTGAGCAGGTTGTTATTTAATGACAACAGCTTCAGGTTTGGCAGGGGATTAAATGAGCCTGGAGCAATCTCTTTGATTAGGTTGTATTCCAGATACAGGTATTCAAGGTTGTGGAGCCCCACAAACATTGTGGAGAATAGTTTCTCAATTCTGTTTCCATTTAAATACAGTTTTTTCAAACTGCTCAGGCTGAGGAAAGTTTCATTATCGATGTAATCAATTCTGTTGTTTGCCAAGTTGAGCAATTCTAAACTGTCATATGTGACAAAATCATACTTCAAGAGTTTCTCGATCATATTTCCTGTCATGACCAGTTTAGTGGGGCTTTGCTGAAGTATTCCGATATCCGATACCTTTTGAATTCCTCGGTCTTGACAATGCATCAAAAATCCAGCCACAGGGTGATTGTGACAAGAACAGTGCTCCACGCAAGGGCTGCCAGGAATATGAGACGGTGTCGGTGCCTTAGCGTCATCTTTGGCATTGATCAACTTGGGAATCTGAGACACTTTGGATGAGGGAGTAACAACCATATCCAGTGACTTTGATGGCTCCTCCAAGTTAATATCTGCATGGGACGGGCACAGAACATCCCGCTTGACTTTTGCCAGAATGGTCCCCTTTAGGTGATCAGGTGTGCTGCACACCACATCCCCAATTGCTGACTGGGCCCTCATGTTCTCCATCCAGATTTTTAAATGTAAAATATCACAGTCACAGACCCAGTCATTGTCTTCCAGGAGAAGTTCCATTATCCGTCCGATGTGCTCCAAAAACCCGACATAAGGCAGTGTCTGGAGCTCGTTGCCACGTAAGTCCAGGTGGGTGAGGGGCACGAACCGGAAAATGTTACTAGGTAAAAACTCAATGGAATTATCATTGAGAATGAGGACCTTGAGGCGGATCAGTTTGTTGAAGGCCCCTGGCTCAATGACCCGAATAAAATTTGTGTCAGCTTGGAGAAACTCCAAATTCACAAGGCCTTGAAAAGTGTCCTCTTTCAAAGTGATGAGGAAATTGCTATTTATGTGGAGTTTTTTCAGTGAACTAAGAGCACTAAAGACCCCTGGTTCCAGCTCTTGTATGCTATTACTCCCAATATGCAGAGACAGGGCATTCTTAAGCCCTTCCATTTCTTCAGCCCGGAGCTCAACCAAGTCATTTTTGTAAAGGTTCAGGTGGAAGGGCAGACCTGGTGGGATTTTGATTTGGGAGAGTTTGCTGATGTTTCTCTGCTCACAGTTAAGATGAAGGATGCCATCTTTCCTCTCACAGGAACACAAGGACTCACAGTAATCGCTAAAAGAGTATGATGCCTGTGAGGGATGAATATCTTGGAATTCAGCCGCAGTGAGAAACAAGGTGATGAAAAGGATACAGGGCAGCATTTCGGTCTGAGATATCTGTGAAGAAAGGACAGAAGCAAGGGCAGAAGGGATGGGGAGTGAAGAAAAAAACATTAATTGCACATTGTTGTACAAGTCATAAAAAGGTTGACACTAATTAAATGAATAGTTCTGAATAATCATTCTGAGACTGTTAAATGAAAGGCAATCCATATTATCCAAATGCCACGTTACAATACAGAAACTTTCACTGATGCAAGTGCAAGACCTTTTACATTAACAGTATATGTACATCATATAAACAAGCAAAGCCCCACACTCTTTGACAGAAAGCATTTGTGGTGTAATATGGTGCAAAAGCATGAAAAGAACAAAGGAAAAGGCAAGTTATCAGTATTATGCAAAATTTCCTTTCTGAATATTTTACCCCCATATGGCCGTCATACTACTTAGCATCACTGTGTGCTATCTGGACTTGAGGGAACACAGTTAAACCAAGTGTTGCTATTAGTCTATATAAAACAGTCATCAGTATCCACAGTATCTACCCGGACAGTGCGTTTTAACAATGAGTAAATACATTTCATAGGGTGAACAGTGGCACTGAGACAGCATCATTTTCCAGTGACTCACAGTGGGATGATGGTACATTTAAAAAAATGACACTCATTTGACAGGATTTCTGCTCTTCATCTGAACAAAGACACACTCTGTGAGTCATACAAATGCCAAAGTCAGTTCAGTCCATGTCAATTCTATGTTATGGCTATATTTACAATAGGCATTCCACACAAAGGACTGAAATGAATGGTTATGTCTTTATTGTTCAACCTATTAACTCACACTGAGCTGGATTAAAAGTGAACTGATCACAGACCAAGCCTATATTCATCAATTTCTTATACTGTTGATCTGATTGTGTTGTTGTGCTCTTCCATACTGAACCACATCTAAACCCATCACATTAATTAGACAAAAATGACTGGATCAAAGGCTACATCACTCTCTGGACATTAGTGGAGAAGTCATTGGAAGGGATATCTTCCGATGATCAAGAAGAACTAGATAACAGGAGATAACATAATTCTTCAAAGAGATAGGTTATGTAATGATGGCAATAAGGCATGGCCGTCGTAATTGAATCTGATTAGCTTCTGGAAACCTGCATTCTAACCAGACTAAAAAGACTAGGCAGGCCTAGTTCAGCTGACACAGCCTGTGCTTTTCAGAGATCGGCACCTTTGACTCATGATTGATCTATAAATGCTACTAAACCCTCTCTTGACACAAGTTCCAGAAAAAAAAGTTCCTCTCTATTGAAAGTCAATGAGACGTATGGCACATTTTCCAGGGGTGATAGCACTTGCATGTGCCTTAAAGCAGGTAGTGTGGCATAAAATGTGGTTAGGAATTGGACTGGAGTGCTCTGACTAAATACACAGAGTTAGCTCAGATGAAAGTCTCACCGCACTCGCACATGCACAAGCACACACCTGAGACAGTGGAGAGAAGCTGTCACCTGCAGAGACAAACGCTGAATTTGAAGGAATTCCCTTAAAATTACAATGTTAGGCTTGCCTCTTATTTCTCGTTCACTCTTTTTCCTGTTTTACCATGTTTCAATACATTTTGTGATGTTGGGTATGGTCATTATTGATGAAAACCAAGGTAACGCTATCTCCAACATCTTTGATGTATTCAGGCAGTATACTCTATTCCAAGGTCACTGTAAACTTTCCATGTATCCAGGCAATCCTTCACTGCACAGACCTGAGAAACACTGAAATATTAAAGATAATTCTAGAGAATATCACTCATCAGAGGCACAAGGCACAGATCTGAAAAAAAGGCTCACTTTCCCTTCCTTTATGCTGCTTACATTGTTTTTAGAAATATTAGATATGTTGGCAAATTAGGCTAACATAAAATACATGACAAAAAACAAACAGTCACACTTCACGTCCAGACTTTGAGTCTCCTACATCACAACAAGCTAAGAAATGCCCATATTGAAATAAATCAATGGAAGATATGTGGTGAAATATAATGAAACACAAAAATCTAATTTGTCAAACCTATTTACTATGTATTGTTTAGACAGTGATAACACTCAGAAAATGGCTCCAAAGCCTGTTGTCCAAGAATATCTTTGCCCATTTCCTTTCCATTATGTATCCGTTTTTGCTTGTTCAGGAGTCTGGTGGTGGTCATAGTACCCAAGGCACTCACCTCTCTGACCCTGATGGCTCATAAGACAACGCAAAATGAAACAAAGACTATTAACAGATGCTATCACATACTGCATTATAACAGTGCTGAGGGCAGATACAGAAAGGCACTGGCCTCATGCACGCTTTTCTGTGTATTTCAAACAGACTCTTCTAACTGATCCATTTTTCAGGCAATCAATGTTGCATGGAACTCAGCGTGACGGGCGCAGGAGAGGAAACACTCTTCCGGTGCCAGTCTTTCACTGCACTCTTTTCCAGATTCAAATGTGCTTCTCTTGCTGTTCAGACAATTCAATTAGAGAGCTACTGAAGCTCTATGAGATCTTCCTTCATGCATGTGAGTGAAGCCAAATCATTGTCCAACATCAAATGAGAACTAAAACTAGTACAGAGCTAAGGAGGGAACAACAACAGTGTGAAAGTGGAGAACAAAAGTCTGTTGATGGTATATTTATCACACTTTGAGCCCTTCTGTGGGGGATACAGAGCAAGCTTTGTCCACTTACAGAGCCATATATAGCATGTTCACACTTTATTTAGGCCAGCTACTGTATATATTGTGTAGTGAAGCACTCCACAATATCATGTAACACCCATAATAAGACCCAATGTCCCCTCATGAGTGGAACATAACCAGCAGTGCAGAACACTGCTTTGAGAAATATTTACTGTTGATCAATTCACATAATATAAATAAATGATGATCTCAATATATGCTATTAAGATATTAAGAGCCAACAGAATCAACTACAGAACAACACATGAAATGACTAAAGCACTCACGTGTTCAAGTTAAATTCTTTGAAATTAATGGTTTATGTAGGGAGTTTACTTATGCCTTCACCTCCTTTACACTAGGGTCAAAGGTCATTCACCTATTCAGTTGCTCTTTGTAATGGCATATGGATTGTCTCTTTTGCACCTTTTCCTGTTCGTTCTATCCCATTTTCCTCATGAAAAAGATCTTGACAAACCTCTGAAAGATAACAGTACTCACTATACATTGGAAAGCTAGGGGTCACACAGAGTATGTTGTTTTCCATTGATTCTGCACGCTTCATGCAACAAATAGCCAAAGCACTGTGGTGCCACGTATTTTTATTCTCTATATATTTGTCATAGTTTCAGTGAATTGACACAGATTGCAGATACAGTATCTGACAACACAACATAAACCTGGATTTGAACAGTACCAAAAAGCGTGGACGCTTTCTAGTTGACAGTTTGGAACAATATTTTTAGATAATGTGAACACAGCTGTAGTCATGTTCTGTCCTTGTCACTGTCAAAGTAAGTAAAGCATGCTGGAACCACAAATAGCCCATAAGGCAGGAGCCTAATTCCTTTTTCTGTAGCGTGAGGCAACTTGATGTACAAGTATGAAAGGCTTGTTATCCCTAGTGGCACCCGACAGATACAGCCATTTCTCCCAACTCTGTCAAAACTGATAAAAGTCACTCCATATTTGTGTTTCAAAGATATGGTGTGGATATCTTGTGGATAATCCAGAACTTTGTTGGTTTCCAACTCATTTTAAAAAGCTTTTAAAAAGGCAGGCACCTCATTTCTTAGCATTTTCTAACTTTAGTCCTCCTCATTGCTAGGCTACCTGCTGTCATAGTGATTTATGGATCTTGACAACAGGGAGGTTGAAGGACGGCATTTTAATTCACTGAAGTCTGAGTTTTCCTGTCAGAATCATAAATAGTATTTAATATATTGGCCTCACATCCAAGCTCACATGTAAATGTAATCTGTACTTCATAGCAAAGATTAAAAATGGTGACACAAGATCCAAGCAGGTATAAATTGCTCTTGGTTTATTATTTTTGGACTCGTGCAAAGCTTGTGTGGGAACCAGTCTCCCTTTATGCCACATAATATCTACACATAGAAGGTGTGCTCTTACCATGGTGGTAGGCTTCCAGGTCATGTTTCAGAGCTTTGCATACTTTCCCAAATTCCCTAATGAGCTTATATTTTTCTATTTATCTGCTTCTCTTTGCAATATCAGTACAAAATGAGCACCATCTGCAGCTCAAAGTAACATAGTGGAACATCACATACACCAACTGGGCAACACTTGTGTGGCTTTCACTATTAAATCCCCACATTCTCCACCTGGATAGACTGGTACACTGTAGCAACCCGTAGTTCCTCCACCGACCGCTCTACCGTGCAGAAACAAAGATCCTTTTGGCAGTGCTGTAAGTACAGAGCCTTGGTGACCAGGGGAGTGAGGATCATGGCCCATGCTCTGCTGGCTGCTACAATGCTTGCATCTTTTTTGAAAGATCATCAGTGGCCTGTTAAGAAGCTAGATCAGTTGTGTGCTTTCTTACATCGTGCAGCAGTTCTAACAGCTGGCAGATGATCATATGACAAGATATAAGTCATGAGGCCTGATATCCTGAAATGACAGAGGCCTTATAAATCTAGCACAAAGTATAAAAGCAGTTTCTCACTCTACCTTGTGTACTGCATAGTCTCCTCACTTACTGTTCTCTGCTGGTGGGCATTCATTGCTGATAGAGAACATATGCATGATAGAACTAATAATAGAAGCACAAAGACTGTGTGTGTGGAAGGAAGGGGGGTGGCTCGGCTCCCCTGGCAAGCGTGATTTAGCAGGCTTGCATTTCAAATGGTCTGTTTAACTAATGCGCAGTAATTAGTTCTCCCAAAAATTAGTAGGCAGATTACACCAGTGTATAGTGGTGTCAAGGTACGTTTAAAGAAACACATCTGCAGCAAACAGATGTATAATTTCTGTCTACATTTTTGTCGCTTCAGAAAGGCATTCTATTCAGGAGTGAGTCACCAGTGCCCAGTAGGACTGATAAATTGTAGATAAATTAATTCAGAATACTCAAGATAGAAGCAGACGTATCTGGAAGGTCTGGGTACATCACAAAAAAGAAAATATGTGAAAAAATGTTGAGCTGTTCTACAGTATTTTGGTAATAATTAATTCTGTAAAGTTGCGTTATTTCATTTGCTTGAAATAAAGTGTATTTCACATGCCTCTCTACAGTCCGTTAGGATGTCTTCAGTTTTTACAGTATCTGTTTTAAATGGGCAATCCCAACTACTGAAAAGTACCCACCCTTGGTAAAAAAAAAGGCCACAGGGTAATAGTTATGACAGTCTTATGATTCACTCCATAAATAGGTGTACATCTGCATGTGATACACAAAGGAGCCACACATTATAGGTAAACAGACCTGCTTACAGAGTACAAACAACAGGGCACCACCAACAACATCCAGTAGCATTGGTACAACAGGACTAAAAGGCTAAAATGTGTGTTGTCATTTCATTTTATATTTTAATTGAGACACTTAAGTTAGTTAAGATTTTCCTGGTTTATATTTTTTAACTATCAAAACTACTTGTGGTAGCAATAAAATCGAACATACATGAATGACATGAATGCTGTATTTGTGCCTAAAATTACTATACTATTTATACTGTTAAGACCTACTGGAAGTACAGTGTGTTTCATGATAAGCTACAATGTCGTGCATATATTTCTTATGTTTGTGGCTTAATTAGCAGATTGGGTGAATTGAATTGAATTGCGCAGTACAGTATGCTTATAGATCCTCCAACAGAACCCTGCTGAGTTTACTAATTGGACAAACTACCATAAAGTCATAAGCTGTTTTTATGATCACATTTGCCGCTGGATGTAGTCATTAGTAACAGCTGAATGGCATCCGTTAAAGTGACAATTAGTCAAGAAGTCTAGTAGGAAGATACATGAAAATTTGTCTATAGTATACATAACTCCATTGGTTATGTTTATTATATTTCAGCTTTAAACCCTGGAAGAAAATAACCAAAGTTCCCTCTGCTCTTGTTTTGGAAAAAAAGTATTAACAGGCCAAAAGATTAACATAAAGTTCACACACCGTCTCTTACTATTTGACAAACGTGTATTGGCAAGTTTTACTCTGACACAAAATCTCTGGTTGGATCATGTACTGTATACCATCTATTCTGCTTCTCCCTCAGCTCTGTCCTCTCACTGTTTATTCACTAGATACTTCCATAATTCATTCCTGTGTCACATTGGGATCAGTTTAAGTTGCTTTATGATGCAGAGCCAGTGAATGAAAACTCCACCTATGTGACACGCTGAGCAGACTGATGGAAACTGCCTGAAGAAAATCCAGTCGACAACCAATGGAAATAACAGGACTCAGGAACAGCCACTATCAGACAGAGCAGACAAACAGTCAACACAGACGGAGACAAAGCTTCTGGCTTGATGGGGAGAACAGATTTTCACAGTACACTGGAGCATAGGTCCACTCTGTGACCCTCAACAGGATAAGCTGGTCTGAAGATGGAAATACTGATAGATGTCATGTCTGTGCAAACCTGCATACTAATGACTGTTTTCCAAATACACTGGCAATACAATGACCAAAACACAAAAAGTGAGGGATAAAAAACCTGCACTGCACTGTTTATTTAACTCTTTTTAACAGTATAAACTTGGCTAGACATTTAAGACAGCAACTTCAATGGAGATTTAGTTCATGGTATTGGGTTTCTCTGCCCCTACAGGTTTTTTTTTTAGATTAGGTACTGTGACTGAGTTAATTGAGTGTCTGATGACTTAACAACTATAAAGACTTGAGCTGACCTGCACTGTCCTACTAAACAAGACCTTTCAAGACCAATTAAGTAGGAATGCCACAGCGGGCAGCTAAAGTAGCTGGACAGCAATTTAAAGCTCCCGTTAAAACCTGTTACAAGCTTCAAAATCAAATGAAAAAAAACCCGTCTCAACCACATTAATTCTCTATTTGTTTTTTGGATGAATTGCTGCCTGGCACTTCAAGATGCTTTGAACCATAACAAAAACTTAAGATTACATGTATTTACAGACAACACAGCACGTCTGGCATAAGAAATGTGTGCATATCACACGTGACATTGATGCAACAGAAGGGAGTGTTGCATATCAAACAAAGGCAGTGGGGTGTTTATTGTCCTAAATAATCTGCTCACTGAGCATTTCACCAGAATGCTAATCACAGCCCATCATACTCTACGTGCTGCTTTCCAAATGGCAGCTTTTTCAATATTCATATAGCATTCAGACAGACAGCTGTGTGTTTTGTTAGTTCTGTGAAATCTGTTTAAAACAACCATGGAAACTTTTAAAAAATCTAATGAAAATGATTATTAGTGCTGTTTCTATATTTCGATTGAGGCTCCTAAAGGAGCTAATGCTAAATGAGAACCAATGCTCCTGTGGAAAACTTTCTACACGTCTAGAGCCTAGCAAGGACTCCATCGACTCGCAAAACTCCAATAAGAGAGCAACTGGGCTGGCCTGAAGGTTTCACCTCCTATATGTTTCTTCACAGACAGGTTTATTGCAAAAAGAGAGCGCTTTTAGAGAAACGGGTTATTTTCTTTGAGGTGAGATAACACACTGGTCAAAAGCAACATAACAAGGAGTGACTAAGCACAAACAGGCTAGAGCTAGTTTTAATAATACAGATTGTGTTGTCTGACAATTACATAGAAAACTTTTTTACAGGAAGTGTTTTTCATAATTTCAGTCCTACCTGCTAATTTACTTCAGTTTACACCACCTGATTGCAACACATAAAGCATGAAATACCAAAGGCCTAGCTTAGCGGCAAAACAGTCATCTTTCGTTATTTCTCCTTTATACTCTATTTACTTGGAGGTCACCAACCAACAGTTGCGTGCGTCCACTAATACTTAAAGTCAGGCTGCTTTTGCTTCGGGGCTGAAACAGAGAATGAGAAGGAGAGGGAGAATGCAAGATAGCGAGACTTGTTGCATCCAGCTAGAGGTTGTTTCATTTCAGCCTGACATGGGATAGCAGATTAGAGCCCCCTGCACTCTATTGCTTTAGCGTGCGTGTGTACGAGTGTGTGTTTTTGTGCTTGTACACACGTCCCCAGCCTTGTTTATGTACACGTGCTCAGTCTGACCATCTATCAAGTTCCCCGAACGCCCCGCAGTGTTCCCAGGCACCAATTATGGTGGGACTTGTCCCTTTTTCCTCTGTATTGGAAGTGATGTGACTTGCCCTACAGGGTCGACACCACCACTACACCCCCATATCTGCAGAGATTCTGCCAGCGCCTGCGGCCCTCCACCGCCTTCCTGGAGAAATGATAATTATGACATCCGCCCACTCAAGAGGCAAGAGATAGTTCAACTCCCTTGCCCCTTGTTCGAGCTCTTTTTTTTGACTGATTCAATATTCTGTGGGCTAGCGCTGCCTACTTTCTCCGTGTCTTAGAAAAGCAGAGACTCTCCAATATATCTGCAGGCTTTTTCTGTCTGAAAGTAGTGAGGTTTAATAAAGTTTCACAAAGCCACCTACCACCAAGCTGATACTCTTGAAACTGCAGACTGCTTGCACTGATCAGACTAATTTTCACAGGCTTTTTCACACATTACAACACCACCTTTTCAAACACACATCTGTATTTCCTTTTATTGCAAGAAATGTATACAAATGTGGCACCAAATAAACATTGGAATATTTTCAGCAATGGTTGAATGATAATATTGAGCCACTGATCAAATATACATCTGTGCCATTAAATGTGAATTTTAACAATTATATGCAGACCTTATTAACAAAAGCCTGTTAAGGAACAGCTGGAACATACAGTGAAGCATTCAACACTCCCCTTGTGAATCTTAATTTTACATTATGCTGTTAATGGTTCACAAAACTTCATGTCTCTTTAATTATTAATTGATGGCTTTTAATCTCACGTTATCCAGGCACATTAGGCTTAAGCAATCCATACATTTACTGTACGCAGCGCCTATAACTAAGCTATTAAACTATTAATTGATTCATCCAAGCAAAAAATTAGGATCCAAACTCAATTACACAATCCACAACTTCTATCTAATTGGACGCTTCTTTCCTTCATTAACTTAAATATAACTTCACCCTCAAATAGTGAACAAAATGCAGGACAAAGTGCAAACTGATTAAATTAGCGTTGGATGCTTTAAAGATTTATGTAATCACTCCTAATCTACAGTACAGGCAGGGATGTGTGTTTAATATTCACAGAGCTGTAGTTTAAATGAGTGTAAATGCAGCAGAGAACGTATGTTTCTGATAAAACATATCCGTCTTCTGATTGGCTGACTTCTGGTAGAAGTCGTGATGCGGTCCCCATTAAACACACCTGTGACCATTAACTGTAATTATAAATATTCATACGCCACAGCTATATTTGCCTGTGGCTAAATGCCAAAGAGGAGCGAGAAAATAATGAATCATTAGGCGGGGAAATCTGTGAACACTCAGTGCTTCTGCGACTTTACAGAAAAAAATACAGCAATTTAAAGCAACATTTCGTATATGCACTAACAAGCTCGGTATAGGCTGGCCACTCTTCATTACCATACGCCTGCACAGTGCCGTGGGACACGGTAACTGCGTGTGGCAAACAGCCAGGTGTGCTGGAGGTAATGGAACCCCCTCAGGAAAACTCACTGGTCTCTCTCCCTGTCAAGTCCAGACACTTTTTTCCACTCCCAAAATCGTGTTAGTGTTAAATGGCCACGCTTTGTGTTTGATTTATACACTGCTGACGCGTAAACGTGTATACTTTTAAAGAGTACTTTTAAAAATGTCAAAAATGGAGGGCTAAACTGAACTATAGCATACTTTAGCTAGTTTGAACCTGCCCGTAATTGACACTTGGATTCCTGGCCCTCTCGCTTATTATTAAAATGCCTAATGAAACATTTCAGAAATACCACCAAGTTAAAAAAAAAAAAAAAGTAAAACGCACATTGAAGTGTACCATTTTGAAAACGCATAAACAAAAATATTAGTGACCTTGCTTCGTGACTTACCGACTAAAACTGGAGAGAAAAAAGGAAGGCTATTCCAAATTTCACCGTACTCGGTCCATCAGTAGATGCGGGGAAGCGACGCATTGAAGACGGACTAACCACCCCGCTTCACCGGGCTCCTTAAAAACAGGCTGACACACGAGAAAACTTCAAGGGGTCCGTCAGTCCCCACTTGTCCTCTCGGGTCCACAGTCTTTCCTGAGTCTTGGACAACTGTCACTCACGGGAGACTGATTATTCCGCTGCACGAGGAGCTCGCGGTGAGGTTTCACTCCGTTCCCGGGATGATGAGGAGCCCTCTTCCCAAAGCCGACCCAGAATTAATTAGGCTAAGTTGCAGGTTCGAGCCGCCGCAAAGGAAAACAGTGGAATAATTCAAATGAGTCTAGACTTTAATCTTTTACAGTCCACTTACAACAAACCAAAGCGCGCACTGCATCCTGCTCTCGTGCCGCGCCGCGCGCTCTGTGTAGTTAACCAATCTGCGATGTGTTGGATTTGCTGTGTAATTTGCATGCTGTAGAGGTGGACGGCGGAGACGGGGAGCAGCGTCAAGCTACGCAGAACACACAACACTACTTCTGGTTATACCTATCAAAATAAAAGCCTACAGAGCAAAACGGACGGAAGCTCCTATCTAAATTTATTGATTATTTTTCCTTTCCGTCTCTTCAACAAAATAAGACGTTGCACCCAGAAGAACACCTACGTGTATTTTTTAACCTCATTCTGGCATGTAAGAATTCCACCACTAAGCATTCTGCAACCGTTTTCTTCCCTTTCATCTTTTGCAAGTAAAAATAAAAAAACAGGGAATTTTATTTAGAAAGGAAAGTCACTCAAGATCCGCCATTTCCCTGTTCATATCTGGTAATTTTTTAATACAGCTGGGGAAGCTCTGCTGCTGTTTCACGGAGCTCCTCCTCTTGGAGGTTCTTACAATACCAAGTAAAAAAAAAAAACTTGCATTGATGGGCTTTAAATAGCCTGGCTGCAGCAGAAAGCCCAGAGGAGGAATTAAATGCTATATAATAGCTATATACAGCTAATGCATCCAAAACACGGATTAATGATCCAATGAGGCAATAAAGACTGAATTAAGCCATTCGCAATACATGCAATACAATGTATCAGTTCTTATGATACAGAAAATAAGGGAATTGACTTATAAAAAGTTTACAGCTTGGAGGGGGATCAGCAGAGTGGTATACTGTACACCTGCCTCATGTATCAGAACTGGGGGGGTTCAAACTGGTCTGTGTCCTTGAACACAACATCCAAGTGCTGTCAGTTCCAGCTGAGTTGTAGCTCAGCCTGACCTTTGACCTCCCTGTGGTGCCCGAACTGATGAAATATAATCATTATTAATACACTCCATGCTTCTGTGTGATGTGTTAAAAAGCCTAACAGTTTGATATATCAAACGACAGTAAGTAACCTTGGGATTACAATTTGATTCATGTGCACCTAAACCCCAGTTGTAATTCTCTGCAGCTTACTGGTTCATCACTTTCAGATGGGTCGGGAATGTTTCCCTCACGCTGTGGTTTTATGTGTCTGCTGCTTAAAGCCAAGTGGGTTTGTCACAGGATTAGTGTAACTTTAACTCCCATCTGGAACATCACAGCACAGAGCAAGTCTGTGCTTGACCTCACTGATGACCCAACCCAGATAGAGCTTCTCAAAGGAGATGGATATGGAGAATTGAGGAAGCAGAAAAAAATGACAACCTTGAGTTCAGTACTGAAATTACTAACAGTTTTTTTTTCTCTTCAAAAATGATTTAAGGAACACAACCTGATATCTATAAAAAAAATTTGCAAGCAAATTCAAGCATTTGGACAAATTAAAATCAAGATTTAACAGTGCATGCTACTTTAATGGCATTAGTTATATTTAAAGAGCAAGCTGTGCATTCGCAATTTCCTTCTTCAAGAAACTCCCCGACCTAATGTGTCATTCTCTTTTTGAGTAAATATACTGTATCCTTTTAGTGGTGCCTAGTTGAAAAATGCTCTTTGACTACTCTCTACTGCCGCTTTCCTCCTAATGAAATCCACAAAGCCATTAAGCACCTTTCTCAGTAAGTTCTTTATGTGCTATACCCAAGTAGTCCAGGTGCTTTATCACATGGATGTGAACGAATAACAAATAAAATCTAGAGATAAGATTTCCGTCTGTGTTGCTTTCGTATTTGCTTTTATAGACTGGGACGAGAACCAGACTGGGTGTTGATGTAGCTGTCATCTCAACAAGGGCACGCCGTGTTTAATTATTTAATATATTTGTATTGATCTGTTGTTTGATCACAGAAGAAAGCACTTTTTGTTCCCAATCACATAAAACATTAGACCTACCAGTGTGCAAATGGGACATCAGTAGGACGCGAGGCTTTATGTATCAGCCCGTCTGGGTGAAATAAATGGTCTTTGTCAGGTTTCAGTGGAAGTTGCACGGAGCGGGAGGAGGGAACGTGGATACTGAGGCTGTAAAAACATGAGTAACTTTATTCAAATGTATTATTCAAAATTGTGTTTACAATTCAAATGTCATCTCGCGCTTTGTGTTGCATATTTCTCACTGTAGCACCATAGCGGGAACAGTCATCCTTTTCGTGTGTGGAGTTTAGTTATCTGGAATGATCTGATACACGGTAACGCTGAGACCACAGATGAGGGGTGGACAAAATAACAGAAACATTGTGAACTGCAACAGTGGCCCCACAGTAAACACCAGCAAGGTAAAGCTTAATATTTGACTTTTTCTGCGACTGTTGGGGATGTTGATTCAAACTCGTGTTATTTACTGAAGCTGGAATTTGTAGTTGTTCAAGCAAATACCCTGTGAGTGTCTCTCAAGTAGCTCTACTTGTGACAATTGTGCCTGTTTGGGGATAATGTTCAGAATAAATCATGTTTTTTTTTTTTTTTTCCCCTTCCTTAGCATCTATATAGAAGCAGCCACACATTGAAAGCTATTAGCACTCCAGTAGTTTTTCTCTAATGCACAGTTACAGGCTCGTCTGTCAGCACAGACACCGAAGCTGAATCAATTCCATTTACAAGAGCTGCTTTTTTTTTTTCCTTCTTCATGATAGTTTTCTTTTAATGTTTGTTTTCTATCATGGGAACTCCTAGATTTCCCTGCTGTAGTTTGAGTGAGGTTTAAGATACTGAGCCAAGAGCTCTGGGCTGCAATGCATATGCATCCTGGTTTACATTTCATATACTGAGTACTATCATCAAAAGAAAACTGAAAAATAGGATGACACTCACAAAGGAACCGTCTGTTGGCAACTGTTCAAACACATCTGTCCTATTTTCATGGCAATCACCATATACTTAAACAGTGAAATAAAGCTTTGCTGCGCCCACAGCGTGATCCCAAGCCTGCGCTTTCTCCCAGTGCTCCACCAGTAATGAGTGAGACGTTACCTCTAAGTTACCTCTATATATTCAAAAGAGACACAGCAGGTATTCTATCAACACAATTACATGTCTCCCACTTGTCTGATAAAGTAGCAGATAGGCATATTTGAGCTTAGAGAGAGAGAGAGAGAGTGGAGACATTTAAGGGTGGGATGGCGTGAGCCAAGTGCAATAGGCAGGACGATTCTCATGTCGATTGTGGGTTGAAAATCTGTGATTGAGCACTAAAAATGTGTGTGTGTGTTTTCTGGAGACTGTTTGCAACAAGGCTATCCACGTTTGGTTATTATAGTGAGTATCTGGCTTGTGTTCATTTCTTAGTTACAACAGTCTTATACATAATTCAAAAGCTCCCAAGTCACAGCTTTCTGAAGCAAATCTTGTATTTTATGAAACTTGACTATCTTCTAAAGAACATTCCTAAACAGAGTTTTTTACATAATATTTAGCATAATGGCTCTTTAACAATATGTGCAATTATCATCAATGTACTTTCACAGCTTTTTGTCTATTTTATCAAGGTCGTATTCTCTGCTGCATTTTAGGAACCAAAAATAATCATACTGTATGTTTTCTTTGTTTTGTTTGGACCTGCAGGCATATGGATTCTGCAACCCATTCAAAACCATATCCTCCCTGCTACTACTTTTAGCACTTTTGATGTCACTATCGGTGATCTTCATGGAAGTGGCACAGTACCCAAGAAGCCAAAGGAGTAAAAACCCTGTTGCGTGATGAGATCCAGAAGACAAGGCAACTTTTGCTTATCTGCAATGAGAATCTCTTTCCAAATAATGGAAGATGTGTGTTTTAGTCTTGGCCCAAGGAGCTGGCCCACCCACAGTCGTATGCTGCACAATTTGTGTGCTGCAGTCTGAGATGTCTCCCATGCTCTGCATCAGTGATTCTTATGAGTGAAAAAAAACACATCTTGCCAGGATCCACACTGGGTAAATTTAGTTTTTCTCCTCACTATTTTGCCTGTCAAAAGGAGACCCATCAGCAACAGGCCTTCCAACTCAAACTTAAGAATCCCATAGAGTCCTGTATGCTGTTCACCTCAAGCTCTCAGTCGTGAAAAATGTTAAGTCCAAAGCCTGGCACTGTGTGGGATTCAGGTCAACAAACAGCATGCTGGTGGAGCTCAAAATATCAATATTAAAAGTTGTATTAAGTATTATAATATATATATATATTTAATGCAATTATATATTATGAGATAACGTATTTATAAAAATGGGAATGAGAGTGCAATAGTTATTTGCACCCTTAACATAGTGTTTCTCTTTTCCCCACATATAGTTGGAAAAATATCTTCTTGCAGCCTCTGATAGTATCACACACTACACTAAATATTCAATCAGCCAAATTCTCTAGATGCAGTTTGCATGACTTTTATGCAAAACCCGTAAGGCCAACATATTTGGTATCTTTGGAAACGTCTTAAAGTCATGTGGGTTGTTTGGCTGCACAGCAGGTGTTTGATGACTGACTCACAGCAGGTCAGAGTTTTATTTTATGATTCAGCATTAGGTTTCACCCACTGATGTCACCACCACACTGTACTGTACTGGTCTTTAATTATATTCCATTCCTCACATTGACTATGTTTACACTCTTTCAATCGTTTTCTACAGCAACAATGAGAAGGTTTACTTTTTCTAATTAATGGAAGAGGACTGACATGTGATTGCACTCTCACGTTCATTGTGACTGAGATAATGACCACTGTGTCCAACAGAAGGGCTGCAGTGCAGGTTGTCTTTGCTAAATGTGTGTTAAAATCGAAAAACTTTCGATGTTGTCTTAAACACAGGTAGCCAAAGTTGACCAATTGGCTCTACTAGCTACCGCCATTGCATTTATAGGCCCCCCACTATGCCAAATCCGTTTATAAGCCATCACACCTTTTACAGTGTACTCCAATTTAGAATTGTACTTCTAGTGCAAACCAGAGGCTTTTCCGGGTGCCTTCATTACTCACAATGCAACTCAAACTTTAACAGTTCACTCCAATGCTGTGTTCCTTTTATCTTGGAAGTTGGAGTTGGGAATGACTTCACATCCGAGTTCACTTGCGTTCCAGTACACCAGCTGGGTTAACCATAATACTAATTCTAGCCAGGTGAGCTACTGCTAGTCAGGGTTAGAAATACCAGTTTATTGTACATGCATTACACAGTGTTTTTCATAAAAAACACCATAGCAGCATGTCCACAGACAGACATGGGACAGTGATGTGTGTCCAAGAGTTTTAATAGGAAACAATTAAAGATAGAAGATCAAATAAACATATTACTTGATGTATTAATTGAGGTCAGGGTTATTGAGGTTTGTCAGATTTTCAGAATCACAAATCCGACTTCAGGGAGGGTTCCAGTTAAGATTTTCAGCTGGGAACTCAAGTATCAAAAAGTCTACCAGAGGTGGAGACCCTTAATGCCACATCTCCAGATTTTTCTATGCTCAGACCTCAAGTCTTTTTCCCCCATTCAAAGCTTTTTCCAGACAGTCAGTCTGGGAAGACCAGATGATCTAAGGTCCCTTGTATTCAGCCTGATTGCTACTTTAGCTGGCCTAACTGCCATGTTACTTCTTAAGGGCTCTTGTTTTTGAGGCAAGTGTCCTTTTGATGAACTCAAATTATGTACCTGTTGTACCACACCATAAAAGGGGGAATGATGTTTTGAAATCTTACTAAAAGGGATGTTGAAGAAGAAACTCGTTCAGGAGGAGTGAGTGGGAAAAGGTGGCATTTAATAACAATAGTAATTGAAGAGCCAAAAAAAAAAAAACTCCCATGGAAAACCAGAAACAAAAAGAATAAAAGAAACATGAGTTACAACTGCCACCTCTCTACTCAGCTCCCTGGCATTTTACCTTCACAGCCTCACCTACCACCTGTTCATGTAAGCATGGGGTGAGGTGAACGAAGATAAAAATACAAAAACTCAATCAAAAATTGACAAGACATATCAGAGAGAATATGCAAACTCCACACCCAGCCGACCCAGGGATCGAACCCAGGTCCTTCTAGCTGTGAGGCAACAGTGCTAACCACTACACCACCGTGCCACCCTCTACTCTTTCCCATCAGCAGCAAAACAAACCAAATATCACATATACACAGAGGAAATCAGCCCTCAACATATCCTATCCCCACAAACAACTAAACCAACACATATTTACACCCGGTGCAATACATAATTCATCAGATAAACTGAAAAATTACAGCACAACAATAATTTGACAAACAAAACACTGTAAATTGGGTAAAGTTGGGTTGGGTGGAATGTTGGGGTCTAGTAAAAAGGGAAAGTAGTGACATTTTTACAGCACCATCATGTCAGTATATTTGTATAAAATATACCACACTGCCAACGTGGAACAGGTTTATGTTAAAATAATGTCCTTTACACGTAACAAGCCCTGAACTTTTCCACTTCAGGTAGACTTTTGCACTTGTTTGATGAGGGGTAAGGAGGGTATAACAAGGACGGGATTAACGCGGTTGAAAGACGCCATCTCCCTCAAGGTGTAAACAGCCCAGATGGCATTTACACTCAGTGTTTACTCTAATAGCTGACAGTAAAAATGGAAGCCTAGAAATATTAAAGCAAACACACATGCTACTCGGTTGCTGTTTACCCATGCTAATTCTTAAAGCAATGACAGCCACTTTCATCATGTCATCTACGAGTGCGGGGTCAGTTTGCTTTGCCTCTTGTTAGCACAGTGACTTAACGGCGTCACGACAAAAGAATATTTCCTCTGCGTTTCATCTTTCGACAAACATGTCTGAGGCTGCAGTGCGTGTTGAGGAGCATGCCAATCTCCTTCGCAGTCTCAAGTCCAGGCTTGCAGGATATTTGTTCACTGCAGTCTTGTAGTCCAACCAGTCCTTGTGATGTATAAAGTTTATATCTAAGGCTAAAGACAATAATAGTATAGATATTAACAATAGACATGAAATTGTCTATCATGCAAGACATAACACTGGATAAAGATTGTAATTTATAATGTATATTTTTGATTAAAAATACCACAAACTACTGTACAATGTTTTTCTTTAACCTTCACTGACAGAGGCTGGTTTTCTACCTCATTGCTCTCCTGTGGTTAGCAATGATTTATGGTTTATAATGAGATGCTTTGCTGTGTACTGCGGTTGTTTGAATAACCTTAACTGCCTTGAGCACAACAGGAATGAGGAACTTGCTTTAATTTCAACTTCTTTGTTCATACTTTTATCACATTCCTGCTAAGTCGTTTCCTCTCGTTCTAAATGTCACCGCTGGCTTGGAAGCACACTACAGTGCAGGCCAAATGTCACTGCCGGAATTCCAATCTTTGTTCAAAATGCTTCACGGATCTCAGGCATGCTCACTAACTACTTTTCCAACAGCTTCATTTATTCATTCATTCAGTCTGGCAGGACTTTTTATGGGTGGTGCTTTTTTCCCCCCAGTTCCACTTTTACACTGTTTTTGTGACAAGAGGATAAAGGTGAATGCATGGCAGCCAGATGCAAAGGCACAGCAGTACAGGGAACATGGCAGGTGTCGGTTTTGATCCCAAATCCCCACAGGGCAACATGCTTTGAGTGTATGACAGAGTGTAAGGAAACAGGTGCCAATGGCTATCTGGCTGAGTGGAATGATCTGACAGGTAAGGGCAGAGATGCACACATGCTGCATTATTTCTTACTGCAGCATAAGGTGCAGCATACTTTGGTATTAAAACATAAAAGTGCTGCAAGGCTTCATCTTCATTCCCTAAGCACATTTTCTGTCCTGAAACGCTCTCTGGAGCCAGTTCCCCTTACTAGTTTCATACTACATATTCATTGAGACTCAGCTAAGATGCAAAACAACTAAAACACTAAAAGCTACTTAACAGTCTACAGAGTTTGATCTATTGCAGGAATTCAAGCGTACAGCAAGCTCTCAGTCTCATGCACAACTGATGAGGCAAATGTTTGCTACGTGTCAATCCACCACCTTATAATGGGACCTGATTGAGCACACCTGTGCTGTGTCATGCAAGGGAACATGGGAAATGCAGTTCAACATATGTCGTTCCCAAAATCCACCATGTTTCCTAAGTTCAAACATGGGAAACGTTTGAAACACGGGGGGTGAAGTAAAACTTGTAGAAAGGTGTTGCCTAGCCTTCCACAAAGTGAAGAAATCCCTTCATAAACATTTTGTAAGTGTGTTTTTGAAGACTCCATGTTGCAGGATCTGCTGCTTTGACAGCAACACAAAATCTATTTGCAAGAGGAATTAGTGAATTCGAGGAATTAGCTCCTGAATTAAAGCTGCGGGGTACAGCAGACTCAAAAATCATGCTTTTTTTTTTTTTTTCCATTACTTTAACCTTCATGCAATCGCATTTCAATTAAAGCTAACCTCTGATCAATGCCAGCATACCCTTACGTCCAACCATTAGATCTGTTCATCCATTTGAAATTACATAAACTAATCCTCAGCATAAAATACACCGCGCATGGAAGCCTTCTGCCCTTGAGTCGAAGTCAAGCCAGCTCATCTCGCACATGCATTACTCATGCTGACTGAACCCCATTGATCTATTATTGAGCCAAAATCTTATTAGCAATCCAAACCCATTTGTCATACAGTGCCCTTCCCCTCAGCATCATGCTGCTTTTTACCTGTGCATGACTCATAAATGCAAAATGAACAATACTGATAACGTTGCCCTTGTAATTTTCCGTCCAATGAACACCTGTCTGCTCTCAAGAGATGTTCATTTGACACCGCTTCAGTCAACTTCATGTGAGACCCCACATCCCGCACCACACCCCCTCAGCAAACCTCTACCAAAGATGACTACCTGGGCAATATCCTGCTTATTGTTCACCTGGGACGACTTTTAATTAAAACCTAACGCTGCTTTTGTGTTTTAAACAAAGCAACCAGTGGTATTGTAATCAATGAGGGCACCACCTCTGCTTTTGTGTATTGGTCCTCTCTCTTTATTGACTGATGATCTATGAGCCATTTCCAGGTAACACAAAATGAAGCCCCTCGCTGACCTCTGAGCACGGCTGACGTAAATGCTGCTGAAAGAGGACAGCTTGTTTCGCTGATGAAGTGGCTTTGAGAGAGATCGGAAGGGCCTTGGGGCGCGAGCCCTCTGCCACATGGTCCTTCGGTCTATTGCTCTCTGATTTCAGTTTTATTTTGCTTGCGGTGCCTGTCACTCTGCATGTCAGCCCCTACTCTCCCTCTCTCTTTCTGTCTCTCCTGTCCTCCAGTGTAGCCTATATTTTGCAGGAGCCACGCGCAGACTGCTTGGGTCATTGTGCAATTGGTGGCCGTTTTGGTCCAATGGTCTCAGCAGTGGACAGCTGCACTGTTGCACTAAAACACACATAAATTCAGAATATTAGCTTTTTCATGCAGGTGCATTCCCTGATTTGCAAGCTGAATATACAGAGAAATCTGAACATCTCAGAGGGTACAATGAGGAGAATGTAATTTGTTAACCAGTTGTATCTATTTGTCTTGAAATTTCATCAAAGATCACAGGGGGAAAAAAATTCTATTTCACTTTGGCCCCAAACCCCATATTAAATTTCAGCAAACCACTGCAGTCTTAAGGGGGATGTGTTTTGTCAACTGTTAGTTTATGTCGCCCTCTGCTGGTGATTTGTCATAGTAACATTTGACACTGACAGAAAGCTCATGCATTACTGTCACTATGTGTAATGGATGTGTCACATCTGTTTTATTGAACTGTTTAATCTAAATAGTATGAAATTAATTAGGTATGAAAAAGAGAAATCATTTTTAATATTATATTTTAATATATTATTATTTAACAATCTAACAAATACATATTAAAAACAAGTCTGGCAGATATATTATCATTAATACATTTATAAAGCATGACCACAACCTCTCCTGTCCATAAATCCATGCCCATGCATATGTATATAAGTACATTCTGATGAAGAAAGGTCACCATGTTTCGTTTTTATATCTAACATATGGTCAAACTTTGAGGTGAGTGGCCATATAGATGCCTCAAAACCTTAACCAGACTGCCAGCCTCAGTTTCAAAAGATGACTAAAGTGATTTCAGGTGGGTTTATTTTTTCAGGTCAACCATGAATGAGGAGATATTAGCCATGAAAAGTGCTTTACAGGGAGTTGGCCTGTCCACACCCACTATGACCCAGTCAGACTGACTCTGTCTGCTGTCAGTACTAGACTGTGATGGCAGACCTTTTACCAACAGATGACTTTTAACTGCCATTCAGCATCTGTCTGGCTTTAGTGAACCACATATTATATTTTAGACAGCTGGAAAACAGCAGTACACTATATTTCTGAAAGCCAAGCAATTCAGCTCTATGCTTGAAACCACTCAGCACATGCATTTACTTTTATTACTGGCTCTTTAGTAATAAGAAACTGTACATGTGGTTAAAAAAATCTATTAATAGTCAAACAAAGCATAAAACAGTACACAAAATGTGCAGTGTGTATAGAGTATTGGCTCACTGGACAAAAGCAGCAGCCCTGAATTTCATACACACACATTCACTGACACACACACATACACACACCGATTCTGGGCCTCAGCTGCAGGTTGCCCTCCACTGGCAATTATTTTCATCCACAGACTGTGACCAGGAACTGTTACCCTTGGGGTTGGCACACACACACACACACACACACACATGCACACACACCACTAGCCTGCTGAATGCTGATTCTGGGCTTTTGCCTGCGCAGCTTTGGTTCTGACTCTGGTCCTGATCCCTTCCTACACAGTGGCAATCCTCCTAAATGCACCCTGATGTCTGCGTAGCCACTGGTCCCTGCCCGACCATGCCGGTCAAACTCATAAAGACATATGCACACACACACACATATGTGCACACCACAAGCACATACGCACACTGGGAGCCGGCTTTCAGTCCCCAATACATGAATGAGGCGATGATGCACGTGTACACACACAGATCAGTAAATTCACTCAAATACAAAAGACACACAGGGGGAAAGTAACCTGCAAGAGCCTTGAAAAGCCTTGAAGACAATTAGAGTGAAAGCAAATAGTGAATTAGGACTTCAGGAAGTGGGGATTAGTGTGGCAGTGTTTGGCTCCATGGATTAGTTCAAGGGTGCAGGATGCTTTAAACGCAGGAGATAAGCTCCCCGACAACCAAAGGTCACTGACCAAACAGACTGAGTGCTTAGCAAGGATGAGAGATCTTAGTGGCAGCCAGGTGGAGCTCTGGCAAGAGAAGTGTGTGTCCAGGTGCACACATATCAACCATGTACTGTCCACAACACAGTTTGTATAAATAGACTGTGTTTTTCTTAATTACTATAAATACTCTCAAGCTTCATAATAAAAATGATCTCACAACTGGAAAGCTTAGCATCATGTAACTTAATATTTTCCACCATAAATCAAGTCCACTCAAATTGAACAGCTTTGTCAATCGTATCCACGTTTGTGGTGATATTTCCTCACAGTTTTGCATGAATGTCACGCTGTGATCAGCCAGGTGTGTGGAGGCGACACAGCTGGCAGCGTTTACACTTTTTCAACTTCTCTACTTCTTTTCATTTTTTTTCATATCTAGCTCTGCCACTCTGCTGCACTATAAATGCCTCCCAGGAGAGTCTGTGTGAAAAAAGATCTGTCTGTTAAGCCCACATTTACACAATTACTGTGTCCAACCTGTCTAAATGGATGGCTAGCTACAAACGCTTTTGTTTTCTACAATAGTCAGACAATGTGTCATACAATCTAGCTCTTTTCCAGCCTAAGTCTAAACCGGCCTTTACTATAATTTAATTGTTTCCTCATTGTCAATTCATATCTACCACTTTCCCTAATTAGGTTTAATTAAGCATCTTTATTTGAGCGTTAGTCTAACTAAGCCAGAGGGATGGCTTGCTCAGGTATTACTTATGTTGTTACTTACATAGCAGTGCTGTCTCACATGAATTTAGGCAATGTTTACTATAGTAAAACTCCACTCTACTAAAAATTCATGTCATTACCTCTCATCCACAATCAAAGATGCACATACTTGCGTGTACATCCAGCCATGCACCTCAATTAGATGTCTCCATTCAAATTGCGCCAGCAACACCTGCCGACCCGCCCGCCTGCCTGGCCCCCTGCTGCAATTCAACTCAAGAAACCCACTGGGTTTGTAACAGCCGGCCTTGTTTAGCACCAGGGACAAGGTCGTTTAAGTGATAATGAAATCGTCTCATTACTGTAATGAGACACATTTATAATGAAGGTGATTTGCTAAAGAAAGTACACGCACATAGAAACACACACACACACACATATACAGGTACATGCAAGGTGACAGATGAGCACGACGCATAACATGTGCACAAACATACACACAAGACAAGACTATCCACATGGAGAAGCTTGTGCTCTTATCACAAACACACACGGGCACGTCATACAAGAAAATATGCCACCTAATTACCCAGCAAGCAATACATAATGTACAACCTCTGTTTGAAGAGAGCGCCGGAGTCACCAGCTTTTCCCTCACCGCAGACCAGCACAGTCAAAAAGGAGCTCTTTATAGATACGGTGTATTTCTGCATTAGTATCTGTTTACTTTCAGCCACCACCTCAAAGCTAATTGTGCTGCAACGAAGTCTTAGACTGTCAACAGTAACATCAGATGTGGCTTGACCCTGGGTATCATTGTTAGAGAGAGAAATATGTTCTAACTGGCACACATGTGCCTGTTTGGATGATTTCTTGTTTTAGCACTTCCATGTCTTACAGCATTATTATTACCAGTATTATTAATAATTATGCCAGGGGCAACCTCTTGTATGCACACACACGTGGGTTACACAACATTAACTCTGCCAATGGTTTCGCACAACTCTACTGGCGAACAGGTAGTGGTACTGTGCCAAGAAATGCAGCAAGGCAAGAAAGATTATTATGAGCTAGCAAGCATAGTTCTCATGATATAACATATATTTAAGTTTTAAGTGTTTTATGTGGAAGAAAATGTAATCACACTATTACACAATGGGATGGTTTCCATCCACCTATTTTTTATGTGCAGTTTAAGGCCTGACCCATAAAAATAGCACAAAAGTTTAGATTTTTGGAAATTGGAGTATTTAATGGACTATTTAACAAAATATATATATAAATCATTTCCACATGAGATATTTGATGTATCATATTTGATACATCAGGTGTTTATGGTGATTTTTTTAATCACCAAATTATTTTATTTTTATTTTAGAGATTTTAGAAACAATTATTCATTTTGCATTATTGCATTTGCAATATTTGGGCCATTTAAACTAGTTTGGTTCTTTTATTTCAAACTGGAACCTTTTTACAGCCTTTTTATTTCACCTCGTGGTAGAAGAAATACAGATTTTGTCATATTTGCATAAAAATGTCAATTTTGTAAAAATTCCATTGTAAACTGATTTTAATATGATATTTCAGTCTATACTTAGCTCAATTAAATAATCATGACATTCAATTTACAATACAATCATGACATATCATTTGCAATTGGCATGAAGCAGATTTAATCATAAAATCCAATATACTGACTACTTGGGGATTTACAAATACCTTATTTTTTAATACCTGTTGTGTCACATTTGATACGTACATTTTCATCACAAATATAACTTAAAAAATATAAAGTGATTATGAGTTCATTTTCTTTATTAGATATTCAGATTAAAATATTAGTAAAAATATAAATGCTATTCTTAACATAACTTTTATAAGATTGGCAAAGATTTTCCTGCCAAAAACATTACTACTACTATGTGATCAAACCCATCAAAGAGCTCTGATTTGGAGTGAGAAGAAACTACCCAAAGGCGGCAATGCATGTGTTAACTAATGGTACCCTGTCCAAGCCTTTACTTGTGTGATGCTGGATTAGCAAAAAAAGTGTTGGTCCAGACTAGACGTAACAGTTGAGATAAGATGCTAACTCTCACTTATATCCTGTAACCTCAGGCAGCAGCTCAACATGCAAGTGGAATCCTTTGATTAGACATATGTAACTCAAACACGAATTTTGTGCCATGTGAACTAGTTATGAGTTATTTTTCTTGATGCTCAGCTGCACATACTCTTGTACACTTATCACAGTGTTTTAAAAGAAGACGTCAAAAAACAAATATGTAAAAAGTAAATGTGACAGAAAATCTGATGAACTTCTTTGATGTCGATAAAGTAGGGAGGAGAGAGAGACACACAAGACAAGGGTCGATGTATTTGATTTGATCCCTTGAATTTACAAGCAGGCTATGTGCTTTGCCTTGCTGAGCCAACGTGAGGACCCACCTCATAATTTGCCTTTCAACCCAGCTTGAACTACTCTCACCTCCTCCTGAGTAAAAGCTTACTGTGCGTCGCACACGCTGTGAATCTAAAGGGTGCTCTGCTGAGTCTGGTCCGGCAGTGACAGATTTGCACATTGACTCCCTCAGGTCAGGGGACCACTTGGGACGGATTTCTCTGCATCTGTCTAATATCACCTAAGACTTTTATGGATTCACTCAAAAGCTCACCCTTTAGAGATCACATAATTTGCTTCCCTCTCTTGAGTAAAACCCCAAATAAACATTTGTTTGAAGCAACTGTGGGGCTGATTTTGGACACAAGAGGGCACTGGTGGTTTTCCAAAATACTTACTACAAAACATCCAGGCAAGTCAATCATGCTGCATTGCCCTCTGGAGTAAGTAACCTATTGTCTGGTGCTTGTTCATATATAAATAGTCCCCCAAGGTGAATATCCTATAAATTGCCTGTCCGTGAGTAAAAGGGATCACAATTAGATCTGTCATTGAGATTGAAAAAGACTGAGCCCCTGTGTCAGGCTGTATGCACTGCATCCAACACATGACCCTTTATCTTTTGCCACTGTGCGTTTATTTTTTCCTGTTTGTATCTTTACCCTACAACAGAGGGGGTATATCAACTCCATAACTCACCTCTGGTCATAATGGCCGCTTATGGCCCTGCATCACTCACTCAAACTGGCCCTATTAGCTTGTCAGGAGCGCTGAATAGACAACTCTTTGAGGACACATGCATTGCGCCGGTCATGGTTGTCTGTCTCGGATCTGTTGCGTTTTGCAAAGCGTGTCTGATGAATAGACGCGGGGCTGTCTAGTACAGAGTCACAGGGCGAGGAGATGAAAGCGGAGAGGGCCCTGCCGAAAAGCATGCGGGCACTGCACACACACGCACGCGACTGTAGAAGAAGTGAGCATCAATGACAGATGCAACAGAGGGGATGATGGGAAGGCCTAAAAGGTACAGTGAGATATTGAGAGCATTATGTGTGTCTGTTCTAGTGTGTATTTAGCATACCTTTGTGTGTGTGTTTTATATGTGCATTCCTTTATTTGAATTTGTGTATGTGGACATCTGTGTACAGTGTTTCCACTGCTAGTGCTGTGTGTGCGTGCGTGCGTGCGTGTACTCTCTGCAGATTGCTGCTCATCTGTGGTTTATTCATCCCTGTGGATAGCAAGGGTGTACATACTGAAAGCATACATCAATCTTCAGACGGGGGGTAAAAATGGATAGGCTTGGCCGAATGCAGATGTGTCTCTTAATGGCAGACGCATCTGGTTGTCTGAAAGGGAAAAAAAGATGAGTAAAAGAAAAGTAGAAAAGGACATTTATTTTGTTCCTTTTGTCCACTTTCTCGTCACAACCTGAAAACACGTCGAACTCTCTCCACCTCCCCACTTTCTAATCCCACACACTGAGAAGCTCCTGCTGTCCATATCAATTAACAGCATTTAGCTGGTCTCACCACTGGGCTACAGATGACTACATTTCCCACATCACAGTGAGGCAGATTGCCCTCCCGTTATTAATGGCACTGCTGGGGAGGAGATAGTTGCTGAGCGCCACACTGTGAACCTGCAGTTGAATTCTTGCCATCAGAGTGCTGCAGTAACTTCCTCCTCTCTGCGAAAGGTCAAATACTCAAATATGGAGACATTTATTTCCTCCAGATGCAGCACATTTTTATCATTCATTTTATCAACTAGTTGGCTGTGAATGTTTTCTGCTTACGGGTAGTGATGTCAGCTGTCAAATGAGATAAAAATAGTTGGTGGTGCATTTGAAAAGCACAAGAAATCTGCAAGGGGGCAGGCAGCTGTAGAGTGGGAGAGCCATGGGTGACTGACTGATCTTAGCAGTGTGTTAACAGTTTTATGTGTGCATGCATGGACATAGGTGTGCACGTATACCCCAAGCTTTACTGATCATATGCCAGGGTCATAGGTTAATGCTCAGCATTGCTGAGGGCAGACAGCGGTCAAAGTCAGTCCATGAAAAAGTGCCGTTGGTGTTTGGGTGGCGTGTTTAATCTTTAAATCAAGATGAAGGGGTGAAATGCTGCGTGTCACCTTTCTTTAAAGTGACTCTTGGAGTCTCAGAGCATGACTACTTGTGTCTGATGAGGAATTTATAGCTAGGAAGAATATTAGACATCGACAGCACTGTTGGAAAGGTTACATTTTTAAGCCTACACACCAGTGACAGCTGTGGCTATCCTTTCAGGTTGTTTGCTTGTCTATCAAACTCTCACAAATGTGAGAACAACTCAGGATATCACCAATATTTTGTAAATTCGGCATAAATGTCTACTTGGGCCTAAGAATGAACAGATTAGATTTTGGTGTCATACTTGGAGCATTATGCGTTCAAGTTTCACCTGTTCTCATCAGCTTCATTACATTTGGCACAAACATCCACTTGGACTCATGGATGAACTGATTAGAATATGAATCTGGAAAGACATGCATGTAAGCTACAACTTGACTGGTTGGCAGAAGCATATTATTATCAATAATCACAGAACAAATGCATATATTCAAAAGTGAGCAAATGATTTTAGCACTTCAACAATTAGCAGCCAGTAATCTGGTGTATAAGTCTGTCCACAGTCCACACATAATACTACCAACATGGTGCATTCAAGGGCCTATCTCCAGGTGAGAAGCCAACATCCTCCATGGCAACAACAACATCTAGACTTTAACATATCTGTCAAGAAACTGATTTGTTAGGAGAGTTTACTCAACCTTGTTTAGTTACTGTAATTTTGAATTTGATTATTTGATGTGGAAAA
This sequence comes from Sandelia bainsii, assembly GCA_032362345.1. Classification (NCBI taxonomy): domain Eukaryota; kingdom Metazoa; phylum Chordata; class Actinopteri; order Anabantiformes; family Anabantidae; genus Sandelia; species Sandelia bainsii. The sequence goes on from JAUMHL010000013.1 coordinate 7,773,224, forward strand.
TGGCAGTGATTTTCAAAATCTGCAAGAATTCTAATTATTTGAGTGGAGACAGTACAAGGTTTTACAAATAATGTGGGAATATGTTAAAAGGGAGAATGCAAAGTCTGGTTTTTATATCCTCCACTTTTATCACAGCATGAATGAACCACTAAAATTGCACTGAATAATAAAGTCTTCCTGTTCAGTTGGTAAAAATAGTTGGTTTTCTGATCCTGACTAATAGTATGACTGTTTCTACCCACTCACAGCACAAGCACCAGGGACAGTACAGAGTGTTTTTGCACATCTGTGCATGTCCTTGATCAGAAAATGCTGTATTGGTTGTTTTTTGGAGTTACATCAAAAAGTCAAAAGGCATTTTGTAACTTTATCGTCCTCTACAACTTCTGTTCCTTTATAGAAATCACTGGTACAGTTTCTCCCTGTCATGCCATTTTCAAAAAGTCTAAGAGATATGACTGGCAGATCTGTAAGTAGTAGCACTTTTTTCTTAGAAATTAATTAGATAAAAAATGATAAGCTGTTTAAATTGCCAGCAGTGTGGTGGACAGTGAGTTTTGAAAGCAAGGAATCCCAAACACCTGCTGAAGTATGTTTTGGGTCACTGGCATTGATCAATACTCCACAGATGATATGTTAAGATCATTTTCTGTTATGGGGCAGTATAAATCTCACTCATTGCCCCTTTAAACTGAGTCAGTGAAGGAAGTTTAGTGTGAAACATCGATACACGCAGTGATTGCTGCATTTCAATTCCACCCAAGGATTTAACATTCCAAGACTCACATGGAACAAGTGGCATTCTGAGGCCTCTGGGAGGAGAGAAAACCAAACTTCATCAACTTTTTTCTTCATTTTTGGAGGGGCGGGTGGGTGGAAGGGGTGTTAATAAACCGCTGATTCAAGCAGCATGATTGCTGGCAGCATACACCCCCACTTAACTTAACAGTCCTCATAAAATTAACAGTGGCAATAAAACACATACCAAGAAAGTATGTTTCTAATGACACCTGGAGCCCCGCAGGTCATTTATGTAGGAAATTATACAGTAAAATATTATTGAAGCAGCTGCACTGGATCAGAGTGCAGAGTGGTGGGAGGAGGGCGCAGTTTGAAACACAGGGGCCAATTTGCGATTTTGTTTCAGCCTATCACCTTCATGTATTTTCTAAAACAAGAGTGAAATCTCCAAAAGAGCAACAAGAGTACAGTAAAAAGAAGACATTTATGAGCTCTAAAACATTTGATACTAAATATAAGCAGCATATCACTGCTAACTTTTAAACAACTGAATCAAACATCCACTGCATTATATACATGCAGTGTCACACTCAAACCTGTTTTCATTTTGATACAGCTATTGACACTTGTGTATTCAATAGTGCTTTCTGAAGATAGCACAGGTAATAAATTGTATCTAGAAGCTAGCAGGAAAATCAGAAAAAAAGCCATTACCCAGGGCAGAAGTCTCAATGTTTCAGGAAACCCGGGAGGAACATGGAAATTGAAAAATCATCTACACTGCACTGCAATGTGAAGCAAATGATCCTATGCTTTAGTGGGAGGTTGGGGGTAGGGTGTGTGCAGGGCGGGGAGATCGTATCTGTTGCCTGGGTGTTTCATTAAATCCTTCAGTCTGAAGGAACATCTGTTTAGCCAGCAGAAGTTATTTTTAAACCTTTGGTCACACACAGTATAGTGGTATCAATCACTGAATCCTCCCTTTCATGTCCCATATATTTCTATAAGAGCTGCAGTAGCCAGTACAGCTCATTATTTCTGCATTTGTAAGTCTGTTTTAACAAAGATCCTATCTGCCTAAGTGCCAGTTTTTAACATAAACTAGGTTACAGTAATTACTTGTTACCTGTTAATTGTTTGCTCACCACTGTAAAAACTGCTGCAATCAAAAATGTGCCCACTGCCCTGGGTGTACATTTATCACAGGGTGATCCCCACACTGTGCTAACAATCTCTGGAGAGGTGACAAATTTCATCTCACAGCCTTAATACAGGGTCAGCAGGGAAAGCATGTGACTCAAAATCTCGGTTCTTTTGAGATCACAGAACAGACCATGTGACATCATGAGTCACTTGTTATGGGGCCTTGAGGAAACCAAAAGAAGTCTCTTTTATGAACTTAATTTTATCCCAGATACAAGCTGTCTGCAGGACTTAAGATCTGAAGGTGAGTCATGTGTGAGGTTTTTGTTCAAACATTGACTTGTCTTTTCTAGTCTGTTGTACATTTCACGGTTTTTCGACTTATAGTAGTTCATCATGAACAATACAGCAAAGTATTGTAGTATTAAAAATCACTGATAATAGATGTTTTACATGCTCTGAGTGAACAACTTATTACATTAAAAGGACTTGTGTTATGAGGGAACTGACCCCAACAATTGTTATTTTATCAGAAAGAGTTGAGATGTTATACACACTTAATCATCATTATTTTGCACCATGCCTGACAAAGGTCACTTACGTAATTTAACATCAAAGTTAAAGTATTGCCTTGTGGAAAAGCAGTGGTCATGCTATAGGGAACTATTATTATATAATGAATACATTGGATCAAATAAAAGGGGAGAACATACTATAGGCTACATACATAATTTAGTAGTAGAAACTGAAGCATTTCTGACACTGCCTTTCACACATATTTGCAAATTATAGTCTTCAATAACACTGAATCTCTCGTGTCTGCAATTTCAAAAGAATTATATGCTGGTGTTAAGAAAAAGGAAACTTTGCACAAAAGAGCTGGTAACCAAGGTCCTTTACAGAACGCTTGCAAACCCAGCACTCTAGTCCATTGTAGAGCATGTCACTGAATGGACTTTACTTAAAATACCGAAGATGTTTCACACTCTATGCATTGACTTGCTTGTGAATAGTGAATACAGTTTAGTATGTGTTAAGTAGTGATGTGAAAGACATCAAGAAATGTTAAACATTCACCATTTTCCATTCCTTTGATGTTTTTGCACAGGACTAAACTAGTAAAGCTCCCAAAGTCATGCGTACACATGACATCGGGCAACTCTAGCAGCTCAGTGCTTCAAGCTGACAATAAAAAGATCACGTGTACAGTACACAGTCCTCCATCTTAAAAATGCAGTATACTGACTGACAGCAAGAGGGCATTAAAAGCATGTCACTGAAGCAGGAGAAAATATGCCTCTCTAAGGCATGGTTATGTCATTCTCTGTCTCTGTGTGTGTCTGTGTTCAGCCACGGGAAGCTGAATTCTGTATATTTAGAGGGAGAAACAATAGTCTGATCTCTCTGGTGTTTATGCCGGTGTCCCATTTTCTGCTTAACCACTCTTCTAGTCCTCCTACACACTGTACCACAAGTCTTACGCCATTGTCATTGAAATCAGCGTGCAAAAAGCATGTCATACTGTAAACAATTGGCAGCATCCACCTGGCAAATATGTGTGACAAGTGCTGATGGCAGGGAAATCACTGGCAGGTTAATGCTGGAAAAAAAGAAATACTGTAAGAACTTCCTGCACATCGTTGACTGTGTCTAAAGTGATGCTCTGGTTGTCAGCGCTCATAACCACACAGCCTTCAGAATCCCTCCTTTTTAACTTGATGACTCAGGAGAGGTGTTAGTTTTTAATGAGAGGGAGTTCTGACATAAAATCGCTGTCTGCCCTCTGCTCCTGTCTTGCTCAAAATATATATTAAAAACTTTATTTTCATAGTTTCTCCCTTGTTCTCGTTTCTTTATTTAGTGTTCACGAATAATTTTCAAATGATACAATTATTTTAGGCACTCAAAATATTTGATAAAACTATGGATGTCAGTTGACTCAAAGAGTGGATCTTATTTTAGCACACTATTGAAATTAATTCATGCTGATTTCAAGAACACCATAAGTAAGAAATGTGTAAAGGCCCTTTCAGAAGCAAACTCCTTTTCATTTATCTGACAGCATCTGAATGTGTCGGGTTCATGTCCGAATGAGCAACCTGGTCACTTTTCTGTAAAAGTTGCGATGGCAATCTTACATTTATGTGCCACTTTCAACACGGTGAATTGCATACAGTCACATTAACAGGCAGGCATCAGGGTTACTATCTCACATGAAAACTAACATAGGGCCTTATCAAGTGAAGAAGTGAGATCTGAATGTCCAGGAGAAAATGTGAGAGTTGTACTACTTCAACGGTGACTACAAAATAATACACAGTCAGACCATTTAGTCCGTCTGTTTCCGACCTAAATCATTTCAGGCGTCTGTGGCATAGTAATCACAAGGAAAACCCCAACAAATCTTAAATTTAATTTTTAAAGTCACCATTAGAAGAAACTCATGCTGTAGATGGAAAAGATGCACCAAGGAAAATGTCAGTATCCAGCAGCAGCAGATCCTAACACACTGAAAAGATCAGGAGGATGACCAGCACCAGTCAATGCAAAAAGTGGTCAAATGCACTCATCAGTCTGTTCACTGAGACTGGTTTATCAGCCAGATTAAGTGTCACACAAGCTTTAAAAGAACTTATTGCTGCAATTGATTTGAAATTCAAATCCGCAGACTGCACCTATCAAGTAATTTATTGCACTGAAAAGGCTAAGAGCAGCTCGGAGCATCACTTTGTTGTGAATGTCTTCAGTTAAAGACAAGATGATGTTAAAAACTTGTCAAACTTGTTGATCCCCGTCCATAAAGTGGCCTGAAACTAAAATAATCTTGCACAAATATTGTGCGCAAATGTCATGCAGTTGAGACATGAATGAACCCATGAGGAAAATGGAATAGTGACCAATGTCTGAATGACAGAAAGCCATTGTTTTAATAGAATGAATGAAGCCAACAGTGTTTGTATCCTATGTCTGCAAAGGGCTTATCATAGTACTTGTAAAGACAGAGTAAAGAAATAGTGTAACTAACTGGAGGATGCTTTCTTTTGGTTCCTAAAACCAAAAATGGAGAACATGGGAGACATAGTATTGATTTTGGAGGGTAATGTCAAGAAAGACATTTCATTGTTGTCACAAGTAGAAAATTGCAGAACTTCAATCTATTGATTTTATGGAGGACTGTACCTATACATCACTATAGGTGCAAGGCTATTTCATCCTCTTGATTAAGGCCCCTTGGGTGAGGGTTTAAAGTATGAAATTGTAATCACCATCTGTTTGAAAAAGGCTATTTATACACTCTTCTTCACTTTAACTTCCTCTAACCCCTGGACTTCAACGGTTCGCCTCACAACTACAGCAGTACTGCAGTTTCATCATGAGTAAGGTATACTGTGTTACAGATTATTATCACACTGAAGGGAGGGTAACAGGGATTAAGACTGGCAAAATCTTTCATTAGATTTGCAGAGAAACATTAAAAATACTGTGGTGATACACTGCAACAAAATAAATGATCAAACCTGTCCAATGTTGGAAATGTGGCTGTCACAGCAGTTAATATATAGAGTTAACATAATAGGATGAGTTAACCGATCTGACTATAGTTAATTGTGCAAGTAGTTTTTAATGCAAAAAAATCTTTGATTCCATCCGTCTATTTGCTTAGTTGTACAGACTACTGCTTCTTCCATAAGCTGCTTCTCCCTTCAACAATAGGAGTGAGCTCTTGCACATTAATGGTGAAAATAGAGTATTAGGTATTGCTTAGATACATTGTGGGTCGTTTCAATCGAGTAGGGTCAGCCTTCCTATTACCCTATTGTTGACTTTATGTTGAGTTTAGTCTGGATTTTGTGGACTGGGTTTAACCATTTAAAACAGAGGTGCAAAGTAATTCAGAGTCAGAGCCGAGGCTCTTAAAATACAGCTGAAGGTAGAGCTGTAGATAAGATACTGACGTAAATGTGCATTTAAGAAATTGAGTATTATTACTGCATGCTGATCTAAGATGGATAGAAGCTCCAAATGATGGATATCAATGAACATGCTCAAGAATATCATCAATGCAGCTTAACACTTTAGCTGCTTGCCCCATCAGTAAATAGCAGCTAGTCAGAGACAGGGCTGTTTATTCAGCTGAGATGATCATTGAATCATAAGAACACCTACAAACAAATCTGTGTGAAATCACTGGACTGGACCAGGAGTAGGCATGTATTTAGATAAGCACAGAATGAACAGGACAGAAATCATCCTACGCATTCAGATTTGGCATCATGTCTGTATTGCACATGTGTGGAACATGTCTGTGTCCACGTCCCCCAATTGTTGTGGGAATAGAAGCGGGTGCTGGGTACTGTGTCTGTAGCGGGAGTATGCATTTGTCCAAGAGCAAGCAGAAAGTATGGATTGGCATTAACTGAAACACAGGACTGACAAGATGGGAGAGCAGTGTTTGCACACTTTTACTGAGATGCCGCAACCCTTTGTCCTAAAAATTATGTTTCTACAACTAATTTGCAACCACAAAATATGTTTCATATGCAACCAGAGTATGTTTTCTTGTAATATGATGAAGATATGTTGACAATGACAGGTCAGACATAATATACATCATTGTAACAGTTCTGACTTCCCAAACTGTGACTGGGGTTGTTTGTGAAGCAGGTTCTGCCTCAGTTTCAGAACCATTACACCCCCTTACTTGTTAGCCTACATGCTAGCCACTAATATGTTGAAAAATCATGGATGTGTTATGACAGTGCTCAAACCAGCCAATTTTACTAAGCATACGACTTTTGAAATCTCACAATGATGCAATGGTGAAATATCAGCTGGTAGCTACTGGTTAAAGCTACTATAGAATTTGAAAAAAAAAAGAAGTCACTTTTCTTTTCTTCAAATAAAACAAACAATATGATCATTTTGTAGTTATCTGGGTTAAGCTTTTAAATTTATTTTAATAGCAACTCCATCCACTCCATATAGAAACCCTTCTTTCCGAGATCAACATGTGACACACATTAGCAGCTAAACACATCCAGGTTGCACAGCGATGAAATCAATATTGAACTTTTCATCTGACTGTGTGTTTAATGACAAACAAACATTTCACTCAAAATGTCAGACTGTTTCTTTAAACATGCAGGTATTTGTTTTAGCATAATTACACACACTGCCAAAGACAATTAACACAGGCAATGTGTATGAATGCATGCAAATAAAGTTTTTTTGTAAATGTGCTGATATGCATGAATGTATCTGTGTGAATTACTAATGTGTGTGCCCTCAATCATGTGAGATCCTCAGCTAGTAGGTGCTGACAGGAACATAACGTACTTATTGCTAGTATCACATAGCTAGTTATATATTATCTATAGTGAGCAGTGTGTCACAGAGGCCCTCTCAAGGCATACTGCTGAAGTGGAACAGACCAGAGGCTATGACTTGGCACACCGCCTCAGTGACTCCTGCTTGGGGCCCGAGCTGACTCAGGCGCTCGTCACTCTGCAGTATGTATGTGTATCTGTGCAACCCGAAAAAAGAGATCCAGTAGATGTGAATGCGCACGTGTACGTGTGTGTCACTGTGCCCAAAGCGGAGTTGAGTTTGCCTCACAGGAGAGTGAGCAGAGAACTGTCACAGGAGGGGAAGCAGCCATGGCTGCTCGCCCTCCTTTCACACACACAAAAAGCTCAGAGATGGCAGGGCGTGCAGACATGACCACCTCACTCATTCATTTTCCATACATCTGATTTATACTGCATAAGGTTTAGAAGACCAGGACACAGCACAATTCAAAAGCAGAGTTCTAATGTTCTGACAGACTTTTCCTCACCCCACTGTCACTTTTGTATGTGCTCACTACCTGCGGGTCACCAAATACAAGTGAACCCTTAAGGACCCTTAATGTTTACAGTGCTACTTTATTCTAGTTTTATTTTACTTATTAGCTCTTTATATAAGCTCTTAAGTATTGATTACCTCAGTTTGTGTTTTGATGTTCCAATGCTTTCCTGGGACTTAAAGTGAGGCCAGTGGCCTAAAAACACAAAAGCGCCGCAAGAATCAAAAGAAATGCCCTCGCAGAGATTTTTAAACACCTCATGTGTAGCACTACTATAGTGTTTCTTTTTTCCTTCTGAATAACTCTGCATGGTGTCATAATCAATGACATTAGCTTAATCAAACAGCCTTTTGTTGTTGATGTGATGGTTTTCTACTGCCGCATAAACTAACTCTTCAGCACCGAAATGCTACAGCAAGCCAACTTCAAAAGATAGTCGCTTTTGAAGTGGCATGAAGGGTTGGTAAGCTGTTGCTAGCACTGACAAGCAAAGGATTTGTGAGTTGCAATCCAAAGAAGAGCAGACATGAGAAGGAGGGTAACTTCTTGATTGCCTGAGTAGCATTTTTTTCCCAGTGGGCCTCTGACCCCGGTAAAATATACCCTAAAAAAAGAAATGAAACATTATAGGGGAGGTCATTCGGGTGCTCAGCAGAGGACTGACACTCCATCTGGGTGATGTCAAGAGATAAAAACTGCAAGCTGCCCTGTTGGCAATGAATAGGAGACCAGATCTGTGGAGTCACACAATGCAGCTCTGAGCTTTGCACCAAACTAAGCTTTATATCATCGTTTTCTAAACCTTAAAATGTGCCTTTATCTTTGGAAAATCACCCTGGGTGCTGCCACAGTTCAGGATAAAATTGCTATACCCAAAAGTCGACTCAAGCTTTTATCATTTATGGATGGACATATAGACACTCAGCTTTACTAAGTCTGAGAAATGTGCTTTGACGTTAAACAGATGAAATAAACCGTCTGCCATTCTGCTTAGTTCACATGTGGATAATGATTGCCTTCCATAGGTGGCACCCTTTGGGAGACTAACTTCGGATGGGGAATTGCATACATAATGTTTTCAAGTAACAAGGTGAATAACTGAAATAAAACAGTCATGCTCCACAAAAATGTGCGATAGCAATACCTCTTCTACTGAAGTAGCCCTCCTGGCTGCTTTTTGCTTTTGCACTGTACGCAGTCATATGTTTAATGGTCAGACTTTTGCGAGCGATACAAGATGATATATGCCCATGTGAAACTGTTTAAAAGGTTTAAACTAGCAAGATGAGAATATAAAGAATATCATTCAGCATTATCTCTGAGATGTGTGATTTTCATGCGCCTTTGAACAGCTTGCTGTGAATGAACATCCGCCGCCATATCATTAGCCAGTGGAGACAAGAGTTGAACTCATAATTTGCATTGTCAGATGTGAGAAAAACTCCAAATTATTCAGGAACAATAAAAGCTGTGGCAGACATCAGCCAGGACACTGCGGTATTTCTGGGGAACAGGGTACATTATTTCTTGTTTGGAAGTGACAGTTCTACTAGTTGGATAAAATTGTGACAAACTGATATTGTGAGCCCTGAAACTCTGCATTCATTTGCAGACACAACATTTTATTTCTAGCATAATGAGAGACTTGCATAAAATACAAGCACTCTGTGACACCAATTTCATAATTATTTTATCCAGTTCAGTACTAGCTGAGATGAAATATGCACTTGACTTTTTCCTAATGAGTCCAAATCCTGCCTTTTTATTTGACAAACTGATTGTTCAAGGACAAAGTGAAGAGCTCTTATGCAAGTTGCAAGCTTGTTGAAGTTTATGACATGGTAGCCATTTTCCACTGTAAAACCACATAGTGAACACAAATCTGGTGTTTGGTGATGTTTTCACTTTATGCATTTGTTTTGAAGATGAGTTTGTGGAAGTGCATATAGACAATTCTAGGTACAGTCACAGGCAACCTGTGCAACTGCATATTATAATTAATTCAACATCGCAAAAAGGAGGAACTGTTTCAGAACCTGCAATATTGGCAGGTGGAGGCTAAACAATACAGAGGAAAACACAATCAAAAGCTTAAATCAATTTATTTTTGAATTTTTGGTCAATGTTGGATCAATTTAGCAACTATAACATCCGTCATGTGCCACAAAATGCTATCTTTATTTAATTGCCACATCTTTGACCTCTGGCAAGGTCAGCCAGTGCTCATGGATATTGTAGTATTTAGAGTAATCAGTTTTGCTAGTAAAAACCACTATATACATATGTAATAATAAAGATAGGCTGCATTATTGAAGAAAGTGTTTAGTAAAAATGGCAAAACAAAGTACAGGAAAAACACAAGGAAGAACCATGTACAACCATGCTTCACAAGGTTCAGGTTATGGAAGCTATGTTACAGGTCATTTATTTCCTACAGTGGAAAGGGGCTATTAGTAACTTTTTCCCTCGAAAGGATCCCAATGACAGATCTCGTGAGGATGAAGCATCAGCTTCCTGTGCTCACTATGCAGCTGCTTGTTGAGGGAGCGAGGGTCTGTCGGCCAAGGAGCAGTGTATCTGCTACATATATGAACTAGAAACATAGTGTGATTAACGAGCAGTCATTGATTGCCATTGTTCTATACCTACCCTTCCTTCTCACTCCATTGTTCCTCATGTCAAACCTGAGAGACTCTGCAGTTTGATATGCAAATTGGTACCACAGCACCATACATCTCTATTGATCCTTAGGAACATCCTTGAGCCTTTGAAATAGCCACTAAATGGTGCATGTCTTTCAGTCTGAATGGGGCTTAAATTGCTGTGATCTATGTCCTGACTTGATCTTGACCACCAGGGTTGGCCTTGACAAACAACCCTTAGTGGACCATTCATGTTTATTTGAAAAGCATCTAGGAATTCATTATTTTATTCATGTTAACCTTCAACCATTCATGATTTTGTAGCATTGTAACAGTGAGAGTGTAAATGAGTAGATACATGTTCTGTAACTGTTCTACCATTAATTTCATAACTGCCTAAATGCTTTTTTACCTCATATAGATTAACCTGTTTTGCTACTTATGTCAATATAGTAGTTGCCTTTTACCACAGAATGTAAAAACTCTAGCAAAAATTATATATGTAAAAAATAGCACATTTTTATATGTGCAGGCAGGGGCGTGTCTAGAATTTTTTTCTAGGGTGGGCCAGGCAGGGGCACAGACTGTAGAAGGGTGGCACACTAAAATGACAATTTTATTTAAAAGCCCTGCAGCCTTAGATTGTAATGAACAATAGTCCAAGGTTTGAATAACAAAACTATTTATTTACCCAAATAATACACTTGGAACTGTTTAGCATGTAAGAACTAT
>JAUMHL010000013.1:7784426-7832072 GCA_032362345.1 Sandelia bainsii
CAAACTGATTGACAGCTCTGGTGGGGGTGGCCAGGCAGGGTGGCCAATCAGATTTCAAGGGTAGCTGGTGCCACCCCCAGCCACCCATTTCTTTTTCTATGATGTGCCAGATACTGTACTGTACAGAAGGAAGGAGGACGGCATTCAATTAAACATCAGTGACATGAGGTTCCCACTCTATAACAACAGTAATAGCCAGGTTTCTTGTTTATTATATAGGTCAGATCTAGGGGACGATCTAACTGACTTTCCATCAGGCATGTTAAAAACAATGCATTTGTACTGACTTTAATATAAAGATAATGACTATTGGATGTAATGGATTTTCAATATGTTGCCTTCCATCCAAACAGTGTCCTCATGGACTTTTTTAGTGCCTTTCTTCCTCGCAGCACATGACTGGGCCTCGTATTCCATCCATTTAGAAGCCAATTTCAGGCATAATTTTCATAGCAACATCTCAGGTGTAAGTGCTACAGCTAGCATCTTGTCTATAATTGAAGCCTTATTAAATCCCATCTAGTTGTGAACATCATTTGGGAGGCCATTTCAAATTTCGCCAAGCAAATTTATAATCATGACGTAGGAATTTCCAATGCAATTATCTCCACAAATGCATTACAGAAATCAATGTGCAAGTTCAGAGGGATTTCCAGCATCTCATTAATTGATCAGGAGTATAGTTGTGCCCTTTTCTTCAAATTTTCATATATTTCCTTGTCCTCATTAATAGAATCCTGATAATGTGAGACATAATATAAATTCCAAACAAATCTATAAAGATGTCTAAATGATAATACAGGTTAATTAACTCTAAAAAGATATTTCACTTTTCTATTAAACATAAAAGCTTCTTACTAGTGTGTAAGAGTAAAAGGCAGGCGGGTGCATTTCTCACCTTCTTTTACCACAGTTACAACTAAAGTTGGCAACTATCTACTAACTCGCTATCTACCTACACCTAACTGCAGACACGATTTGTTCCCACAACTTGCTTGCCACCTTGCCATCCGTGACCTACTCCATCTGACTCAGTGAGAGATTTGTCATGTGCCTAATTTAGATATTCTATATTCTGGGTTTCCGGACCCACAGGGAAGGACATAATTGAATAGGCTGTGTCAAAGCCTCCCCCACTCCACAAAAACCTCCCAGGGACAGGCTAACGTTAATTATCTCCCATTGCAATATGGCCTAGTTTTATAATTACTGGTCCTGCCAAATATATTACAACATACTAAACCGCTCACCAGACGGTTATTAATTTAGTGTGTGACGTGTAGACAGGTGCTGTACAGTTTGCTTACTTATCTTATGCAGACTGGATGATAATATTTGTACATGAGGGGTCGATTGAATGGTGTTTCAGAGACTGCTAGTTAAATCCAAGACAGGCTCTTCATTAGCACTACATATTTTATCAGCACTAGTGTGCTTATTTTAGCATAAAAGGGGCGCTCTATGGATTTTACACATTAAAATTAGTTCATTTGTCTGGACTCTGTGAGACCAGTTGTTTAATTCTTCTGTAACTATGAAAGACCTTTCTAGAGTCTAAAAGAAGAATAATAATAAGAATGTTCAATCATGCTAGCATTTTTGAGAGAATGAAGCTCAACAGGGCTCTTGGCTAAATAGTATAAAACACCAACATGCAAGGATTCAATGTTTTTCTGCACTGGATTGAATTTATTGTTCTTTTTAAAATCTGTGCACATAAGCGCTTCATGACATCTTGCAATGTTAAATAAAGGAAGATGAAGTATTTGGAAATGTGGTCAAATTATGTTACAGATCCAAGACTATAATTTGTGCTTCATATATGCTGTTAAATGCCACTTAACCTTTCACTTCACAGTGGCATATTATTTGCATATCAAAAAATAAAAAATAAATTTATAATCTAGGGTAGCCAGTGTTATTCACACTTCACAAAACTACCTCAAAGTCCAGTTTACATAGAATAAAATGAAATAGTTCATAATCACATTGTTGATTATTGAACTAAGTTCATAGTCCCAAAAAATGTATTTCACATTTTTTACACCCTAGAAAACATCATCATGACAGACTAGTTTTGATGGTAAGGTGGTGGGGACGGTTAGCGGAACCATGTGAAGGTCAAGTCTTATCTTTATGTCATGTATCAAAAGTCATAGTGGGGACACTTATTCTCAGTCATTACATATTCTCTACATAGTTCTACATATTAAACATTGTAGCTGTGTGTGCCACTAAACTGGTTCCAGCACTAAAACTGTTGCCCTATAGTTACTGTTACTGTATGGCCAGAAGCACCTGAGGACATTTTTATGGCTTCAATTACTGAGTGCTATTCTAAAATTAAGGCTAGCAATTAAAAGTCACACCACTTACCCAAATGATATCACTGACTAAAGGTTAACAGCAAGCGCAGCCAAATATAGTTCACAGGAAAATGATTCCAGGAAAGCAAACTCTATAGACTCTCATTTTCTTTGATGGCATCCCACAGCAGTAGACTTATATGGCAAGGCCACGGTGTATCCAGTTAACCCACTGCTTAGGTTTTATTTCACTCATCCCCCAAGCAATATCAAGCAGAGCCTCTTCACCTCCATTGGAATGAAAAAAAAAAAAAAAAGAACTTGCTAAATGAAAAAATGAAAGTAAAGAATATGGTCTTCCATTATGTCCTACTTTTAGAAAATTAGTTTATGTCTGGCTTTTTTCTTCACTTATTGATCAAAGGGAATTAAACTGCTACCTTCATCGTTTTTCCTCACACTGCTGTTAGCATTTCCTCTGATTGGTCTTCAGGTGTTTAGGGAAATAAGGGCACGTAGTGTCATAGAGGTGAAATGAATAATGTGGGTTCAGTCTAGTGGAGTGTAGCACAGTAAGTACATTTACTCAGTTATTGCACTTTACTCTGTAATTTCATTTTCTTTCTAGTTCTGCTCTACTGAAATACTGTACTTTTTACTCCATTTATCAGACAACTACAGAACTAGAGACTAAACAGTGCACAGGTTGTTAATGCAGTTAGATATTGGATGATGTTGGTGTGGTGTTGTTCTGGTTTTTCCCTTCTCTGTGCACCTTGAAAGACGGTGAAGTTGTGCCAGAAATTCCTTTTATGGAATTACAGAAACATTTAGTCCTCTCATGTCTGCACAGTGCTGTTACACAGTGGAGGTTCTTCCATCACAAATGATCTTTGGCTGAGTGCAGACACTGGCTACAGAGAACACACAAACCTGACAACAGTTTATTTTTTGACCTGCTATCAAGTTACTGGCAGAATAATTTAAATTAGCAACAGCTGATATGACTTGACGACGGCGAGGCTTGTCATTTTAACCAGTGAAATTGACGAGAACGATAAAATAAATAACGGATTCGTTATTCATTATTCATTATCGTCGGTGTTTGGCAAATCGGTTGTTTGCCAACCTGAATGTCAGAACTGAGATTCAATTGCACTGTAACACTGTCATTTCTCACTCCCATATTCAGTATTCAGTGAAATACACACCATTTGCACCCCTGTTTTCTTAAAATAACAGCTTTGCAGCACAGCAGGATGACGTGGAAAACACAGTAGAGTACGGCAAAGAAATGAACAGCATTTAAACAGGTTTATTTTAGCTGCCACTGTTTAATGTGTGAACGAACAATGGAATGAATTAGAATAATGAAGTCTATTATTCAAACATTTTCTGGATTTGTGAGGGACTTTGCTTTAAACTGTTCTAATTGTATGATTGACTGCAATCATCTCATTTCACACAAGCAAAACCTGACCTTGCCTTTAAGTGTGAACATCTATCAGGTATTTCATTCCGTCAATGATTAGAGCATTTCATTTAATTTGCAGTCCTGAGTGGACATTAAATCTAAAGCAGCTGTCGCAATTTGAGTCTGATCTTTATTCTTGTCACTTCTTATGTGAAGTGAAACAATCATCACCATGAGAGCCTTTCTGGCTTAGTTTTGCTGCTGTTAGAGCATCATAATCAGTCACAAACCTGTTCCTCCATTACCAGCATTCTTCTCTGGACTCAAATGTTTCATAGTTACCTTTGTTATTTTTTTCCCCCAGGAGCAACTAGGTCTTCTTAACTTTTCTCGAGCAAAGTTTAGCAAACTATCCCTCCCACACACACAAACCAGGTGTATTTTTGCTGATAAATGTGCCATAAAATGCTGCAACACAATACCCGCACATCAAAGAAAACTGACCTTTAAGGACTTTGAATCCAATGGTAACTTTATCTAAATGAGACCATATTCATCTGCTTTATGTATGATTTATTTACTTTGTTGTTGAATGTTCCATATTTCACACATCAAATTCAAATTAAAAAAAGGACTTTTTATTCTTCTTAGTTTAGACCAACTGAGACAACTAGATGTCATAAGGCATGACATCACCTTTTCTTTTAATTACACTTTTTGTGACTTTTAATTGCACTTTTTGTGATCTTAGGAGCTAATTGTTGTAGTTTTGGAAGTGGAATATTTGCCCATTTTTGCTGGATTCAAGGCTTCAGCTTCTCAACAGTCCGTGGTCACTGTTGTCTGAATCTGCTATTCATTATGCACCATACATTTTCAATAGGAGACAGATCTGGACTGCAGGCAAGCCCGTCAAGCACACACACTCTGCGTCTACGAAGCCACACTGGTTAGCATGTGCAGAATAGATGGTATTAAATACTAGGTTTGGTTTGGTGCTTCAGTACAGTACGGTAGAGAACACAGCTTTTCCCTGTGGCAAAAAATACTTTCTTAATTTACCTTAAACATGGGTCAAATAACTGTGTGTGTGCAAAAACCCCATTATGGACATGGCTCATCTGTTCATGTGTTTCCCTACTGTCTGCCAAAAGGCAAAAGTGGATGCTGTAATGGGTTCCATGCCTGACACAAAATGAAAAAAATGGGCACTGAAACGAAGAAATTGATGGAGAATAAATTTACCTCAGGAGAGTTTGCATGGCAATAACACCTAGATGCCTAGATCTCCAGCACAGTCTAATGTGTGCAAAGTGTCATCATCATGGACAACACTTCCCTCCCACACCACAATGAGCTGTCCTCAGTGAGGAGTGAAGGTGCAATGGACCTGTCAAAAGGTGATCCTTGGTCTCTTCTGACAATAATGCCTCCATATGGTATGACTTTTACTTTATGAGAAGCAATAAAAAGACCATGCTGTGTCCGTGACATGTGAATGCACCCGTCAGTGCACGCAGTGGCTGTTAGAGTGTTTCCCCGTGTGTTCATGTGCAATTAGTGCGTATGCCAACATCTCACTATGTAAAATAACATGTTTACATCAACTGACATATGTTAGTTTGTCCACATTAGTCTGCGGAAGTGGAGCATTTCCACAATAATCTACTTCATGCAATATGCAGGACCCGGTTGGAGCCAGCTGTGAGATTCAGACTACACCCTGGACAGGTTTCCAGTCTATCATAGCATTGACACAGTTTTTAGAGTCACAAATTAGCCTAACTGCAAGAGCATGAACTGTATGAGGAAACCAGAGTACCCAGAGGAAACCCACACATGCACGGGGAGAACATACCCAGCCTGGAACCCAGAACATTTTTGCTGTGAGGCAACAGTGCTACTCACTGCACCACCACACTACCCTTGCCAGTGATAATTTGTATGATTAATTAACTTTTTATTTTCCAAAACAGGTTACAGTGTGATATTTTATAGGGCAAATGGCAGGGCATGAAAGCTGTTTTGTTGTTGTTTGGTACAAACCCAAATTATGAAAATCAACTTCAGTGTAGAGCCATATGTGAGGGAGAATTTAATTAAAAGTTAAAGATCTCGGTGCAGGTTTAATGGTCGCAATGAAGAGAAAGAGCTTTGTTTGTTATGTTATTTAGATAAGACTGCAAACAAAGTCCTTTTAATGTTTTATTTATTGTTTATTGTGGGATGATTTATGGGCTTTACTTTTCAGTAAAATTACCGTTTCTGATTATTTCCATGATAATTGATTATAATAAATGATAATAAAGTGTATACAGAATGTGTTGACATACAAAGTGAATTTGAATGTAGAAAAAACTAGAAAATGTAATACATTTTACTGTAGTCAGAGACATTCTGAATGAATTGAACCTATTTTGAAGTTAATTTAATTTCAGAAGTTCAGTATGAAGAAAAGAACATCAAGTCATTTTTTTCATTACTGATTTAGTGTACATTTGCGCTGTCCAAGGTGCTGAAATGTTTTAGTCTGTTTCATCACATATTCACATGTAGCATCACAATGCACTGCTTGTGTGTTGTACATGTTGGTTAGTTAAGCTTTATTTAGGAAATCGGGAAATCTTATTGAGATCAAGATCTTGTTTGCAAGAGAGACCTGAGAACAAATTACAGCACATGTAAACAAATTACATGAGACAATGAAATACACATTGTTAACCCAAAACAATCATCAATCACCAATTAGCCTCAATGTGCTTTATAGTCTGTACAACAATTGCACCCTCTGCCCTTGACCCTCAGATCAGATAAGGAAAAACTCCCCCTCAATAAAACTTTAACAGAATATAATGGAATGAACCTCAGGAAGAGCAACAGAGAAGGGGTCCCCCCTCCAGGATGGACAGAAAGACAGGAAATAGCTGTCGCGTGTAGAACACTCTCAGTAGTCTTATTTGCTTTTGAGCCAATAGCACTGAAAAGACTACAGTCCTAATTGAAAATTTAAGTGTTTGTGGGGGTACAATATTGAATGAAAAAACAGGAAAATCATTCATCTCATTTGACAGGCAGTAATAAGGTATAACATTCACCATGCTTTTTTCCAACGCCATTCATCCACTCTGGTTTGGCATCCCTAGCTAGCGGTTTCATTGTAGTCAAAGACTTGGTATATTATCACTATGTCACTGCACTGTACTGCTCAAGGCTATACAAAGCCTCTTTTACTACTCCCAGCTCATGCGTTTTTCATTGGCCCAGGCTTGTTAATTAAAATGCTGAATGGCACACTTTAGGTTGCAAACACAAAATTTTGTTGTTTGACCTTTTCTTTTAGCTAATATGTGGCACTGCCTGAGTGCTGCCTGACACTGATGAATGGATAATGTACTATCCCAGATGACAGGCCTCTTTGGGAAAATTAATGAGAACATAGTGTGCAAGAAAAGAGATTGTTGAAAAGGGGGAGGTTCTTTCTATTTTTCGAGGCCTGAATTACTCTTACAGAATATGTTGGTACTGGAGCTTGCAACTGATTAATGGATATTATGTAGTTATTTATCATGTAGACACTTGAAAGAGTGATAAAAGAGATTGGATGAAAAAAAGGTAAGTAGACAGGGGTAATGATAAAAGATGGGGAAAGGTTGGGAGAGACCGGTAGACAGTGCTAACCATCATGGATGTCATCTGTCTTCAATTCATTAGCACTAATGTTTGTTGCATTCTATTTGTTCTGCTGGATATTAAAATTAAATATGCAAATTGTGAGACAAAATGGATGCTTCTCAAATGCACAGCTGCTAGACGTGTTCATTTTTTTGTACCTCCTTTGAGCCACAAAATGAGCTTAAAAGCTGGGGCTTTTTGTGTAAAGGGATTTTACAAAATCCCTAACTGATTGATTTGTTGACTGATTACTTCCTTCTTTCCTTTCCTTCATCCTTCTCTCCTTCATTCTGTCAAAGGGAACTACCAAAATGAGAGGATAACATGGATGAAATCTATTATCCAGTGCAAATTAGTCAAGCCTGCTTGACTATCTCATGAGTCATTACTGAAATGATGAAAATGATTCACCAGTAGATTAACACATCTTCATGAAATGTAATAAATGGTCCTTAGCATCAATGATGACCACATGTGCGACAGATGAAGACCTTCTTTGAAAGGCCCAATGGAAATGTGTGGTAACTAGCAGTTCATGGCACTGATGTGCAATATTGGATGAAGCTCAAAGTAAAGCGTAATTGCATGGCTTTTAATGGGCACTGCTGGAGACTGCTTGATGTTGTGCAACTACTGTCTCCATCTGGCAAAATGGAAACATGGTAAAGATTTTTGGATATACCGAACCAGTGTGAACAGCCTGGGTTGTTTCATGTACAGAAAATTAAAGTCTCTTTAGTTGTAACACCACTTAAGTGCCAGTTGTTCCATTTTGTTTTTTTTCCAAGCACTTGACATTAATGTCCCAAGCCAGCACTAAATATCCATCCAATTCATCCAAAAACACTTTAGTTTTTTTTTTTTTTTTTTTTCCAGTAAACTATGACAATATTATTCTCAAGCTCAAAACACACTCAGTTCTGATTCAAGAAACTCATTTACTGGAGACACTGTTCCCAGTGCTCAGGGCATTTTGTACTTAGAGCTTTGATGAACAACTTGTTCATTTAGGACTTTGGTTTACATTACCCATATGCTGGAGTCACTGGTTATCTCAAGACAGCCTACAAATTACAATTTCCCTGCCACAGGGCTGTAACTTTCACTGAGAATACATACATCATGTCTTTGCTATTTTCTGTGGATTATGAGGGGTTTGAGATAAAAAAAAGTGTCTTAAACAAACGGTAGTCCTACTTGTTGGTGGTTGTTCTCTCCAGCTGCAGTTTTTTGGGGGCTCAAAGGCAGAGAAGAACAGAGTACAATTAAGCAGTTTAATGTGCCTGAGAATTGAACTCTCATGGTTGTTTGCCGTAAAAATGCAAAATGAGGTGTAGATGCAAGTGCAGGATAACTTGCAGTTACCATCAGTGTTGGGAAGACTGGGTATTAGATTACCCCTATGTGACCTCTAAATATGTTAAATTTTGTTTTTGAGTAACTGGGCTAACTGAATCTACTTGTACTGAGTGGGAGTGAAGAAGTGTGTCTTTTATTATCCTTAAAATACATGACTGCAAAAACTGAAAAAACAAATACAACAGGATTAAAGTATTCCAATACATATGCCAAATAAAAATGATACATACTAAACACTAATCAGCCAGATGAAATGGATACGACTGATTATTGTTTTAGCTAAACAACTAGGTCAGAGAGTCTCCAAAACAGCAGGTGTTTTGTGTGTTGCCAGTATGCAGTGGTCAGTACCTACCAAAAGTGGTCCAAGTAAGGACAACTGGTGAACTGGGGCTCAAGGTTCACTGATAGTTAAGGGCAGCTGCCTGGTCAACCCTTTATTTAAAAAGCTGGAGTGCCCAAGCCTGTTTAAATGTTGTGACTGCTGAGTGTAACTATCACCAAACTATCAGTAAAGTTTGAGGGAAACCAGGAATAAACTCTATAGGCTAACAGGTTAAGAAACACTCAGCAACCAGAGAGTGGAGTTCCCTTGTCACTGCTACTTCTGCCTTGTCCAGTTGCTGAAAGTTGGGAAGCCAGTGAGGGATCATAAGGACTGTTAAGAAGTTTTGGTTAAGCCAACCTATATCTGGAATTAATATACAATATAATAATGTATAAAATTACAACATGAAAACAACATGATATTGTGAAAGAGTCACTCATAGTAAATAACATTGCCCAAATTTGCAGCTCCACTCAGCTTTATAGAGCATTTTAGTGATTTTCAGCCAGAACTTTGCTGTTTGGTTCATTCTTACTGCTTGCATCGAGTTGTTTCAGCAGGTTGTTTGTGGTGAAAAGACCTCTATACACTACCTGCTCAGCCGCAAATGGCAGCCAGTGACAGTGAGCAACTAGCTAGTGAAGACAGTGAACCTTTGTTTGACTGAAAGGTCAGATATTTCTCTAAGGAGTTGATGAAGACTACAGTGGAGACTAACAACAGAGCTACAGGAGAGAATTGGACTTACGCATTGGCAATTAGTCAGAAACACAACTCTGGCACTCTGAATGAGTGCAGTTCCATAACTGCTGGATGTATAACTCTTTGTTAACAAATTTGCCTATAATTTGTATCAAATGCTCCCAAGTGGCCCCATATATATAAAAGAACCTGGTTACACACAAAGATAATTAGGGTTAGGTTAACAGGATAGAGTAGTTTGGGTAAAGGGTTAGTCAAGACGATAAAACCTAGAATCATTCCAAAGATATTAACTTCTGGAACAAATGACTACTTCCCACTATCTGCCATCTTGTCCGAAGTATGTGACCTCTGTTTGTAGGAATGTCCCTCTCAAGGAAAAAAAAATGTTGTTTCAGGCTTGATGTAACATGAACATAGAGAGATAATGACTGATTTCCACCAACAGATAGGGAGGGCACCAAGGACATTTCAGAAAGCTTTCATTTCCATTCTCCCTGTCTCAATTTTCTCTGAGATGTCTTGTCTCCAAGAAACAGTTAAAGAAAATTAGGCTGCTGGACGAGTTGTGCAACATTCAAAACAAAATACTCTAGCTCTAAGCAAGATCAATAGGTGCCATGAAGGAGGAGTGTTACACAAGCAATTACTGTGCACTATTTAAAACCTGCACAACTGCGACGCAGCTGGAGGAGTCGGTGAAAGTTCAGACATCAGCGAACACACTGGCTGCTGCTATGAAGTTCCTACTTCCAAGTATAGACCGTGTAATCTATCACCTGAGATCTGAGCAAATCAGATCTTACCAACACCAACACACTAACTGTGCCGGAATCAATCTGCTGTTTTCTGAAAGTTTGTCCTTGGAAATGGGTAATTGCCTGTTTTAGTGTTCTGTGTACACTTAGAGCCCTGACCCAAGAGGCGTGGACTGTCTGAAGAGTAATGGTCATTAGTTCTTCCCTGTCTGTAGCTCTGACATCCAGTCGTGCCATTTGCTTCAGACAGGGTTGGATGTGCTAATTAGTTTAACAAATTTGAGTGTCAGTTTTAAATTGTGGCTACCAAAGATAACATTCTTCCAGCACAGCACCTTCCTGAAACTTGTTTGTACTGCTCTCACCCACATCATTAGTTTTCTTTACCTATCTGTCCTAAAATTAAAATGTTTTATCTATCCACCCAATCCATCTGTATTCTCACTGGTTAAACTCCACATTTAGTATTAGAGGTGATCAAAAAAGAGACTGTGTTCAATTTATTTCCTTTTTATCCAAACCGTAATATCAGAACACCACAATTCTTATAGCTCGCCCTCTAGGTGAATTTATAGGACAGCAACAAATCGATTCATCTGAAATCTCCATTATGTGAGAGACGAGTATTGCTGATTGTGCAGTATCAATAATTTTGTTGTCTGCGCCTGTTTGTCTGTGTGTGTGCTTTTAAAGATCAGTGTTCCCAGGAAAGTATGAAGTTGTTTTTGACTTTGCCAGCTGAGACGCCATTGTTGGAATTTGAAAAATCACTCACTTGTTTGTATAACAAAGACAAAAAAAAAAAAAAAAAGGCACTGAGGAGATAAAAGAGAGACCGAGCACAACTCACGTGGGTGGCAGTTGTGAGGTATTGATTTACCATTATGGTTCAGATTGACGGTGATGCTGCCCATGGAGTACATTTATGTTATCAAAGATGAGCCATTCTGATAGCCATTATGACTAGAGGTATTTTTTTCTTAAGATGATAAAGCTGAAAAAGAAACAAAAGGTTGCTTTCAGGAGCTTAACAACTGATTTTATTTTGTCTTTGTTTTTCTTATCAGAATATTAAAAATGTGTTGGATTACATTATCAGATTGCAATTCTGTTTGGTGAAAATCTTTTGTTTGAGTATCTTTCAAGTTTGCACTTTAATTAAAGGATTACACCAGATTAAACAATAGTCTGGTAAAAAGGGAGTATTACTGTATGTGCAACCCTGCTGTTGCTGGATTTCTTAAACAAAGTCTATTGTCTGTTAAAAGCAAAACACAATTAACTAACCATTAATCATCACAAATACTGAATCAGGATCCGAGCAAGGCTTATAGTATGTTCTAAAAAGAGCTAACACAAAGACAAACCAAACAACATGGGAGTTAGGGGGAAAGGGAGACTGGCTGACAACCACCAGCTTTCATACTGCAGCCAGACCAGGTGAGCCGAATCTCACTGATGATCCAACTCCACCCACAAGGCTCCTAATGAGAGAGAGACCTGCCCAGAGTGGGTTGTCACATCTGGTAACTAACTAGAGGCAGAAGGCAACACAGAGCATAGTGCATAATTCTAACTCTTTTATAATAATTACTTAATTTCTTTCTGTGTTCATGTTGACCTAAATGAACTGAAACAAAAGCCAAGCTGTGACCCATCAGCGCGTGGTTGGCTGTGCCACAGGATACCAAGCCTGGCTCCCATCATCCTGCTGGGGAAGGAAACATGAATCAAATTTACCAGGCTTTTAGCAGAAATATACTTCGAAACATATCTTAATGTGGAGCTGTGCTGTCAAAAGCTTCTGTGAACAGCCTGGCTGCATTCCAGAGATATTCACTTCTAAAGATTTTTGAATGAGGCTCATCCTTCTAACCAATCAGAGAAGACCAATTCACTCTTCTTGACTCATACATTTTGTAGCTTCTTATTTATAGTAATTTCTTAAGATAAATAAGGACCTGGGGAGCTGGTTAGAGTGTAGTGGAATGTATGTTGTTTTCCTCTGATATCTTTCTCTCTTTCAACAAGCCTGACTCACGTTTATTATTTATTATGTTTTTATATGCTTATTTCCAACATTTATTCAAAACTTTGACTTTCCCCAGTATTTCAGTAGTCTACACTTAAAAAGGCATGACAAGCAGGACATTAAATCTAGTCTCATGTCACAAGCTTTTCTAGGACTTTGGTGCAGTACCCACTACATGTATTTTGTAGGTGATAAAGTTGGGTTGACATTATGCTGCCTTGGAAATCTGCCATTGCACTTACTTTAAGTACTGTGGTATTTTAATACTGTGATGATGAATTACAGTATGTTATACTGTACTACTCAACATGTTTTCCATGTGTTACAAATGTATTTTACGTTAGTTAAAACATTTTATGTTTTTCTCTTATGTTAAATGAATGAAAGAAGTCACGCTAATAATAAAACGCATGCTTGAATGAACACCTGAATAGTTTCATTTCAAGAACTCAACATCTACTAGCTGCAGAATGGAGACATTTTGCACCTCTGGTGTACAATTTCTTTGAAGAGGCAATTCTGTCAGCAAAAGCATAATTAACAGAGATGGTCATTGTGTGCAGTTGTGGGTGCTTGTATTTGCCTCTTTCTGGTTCACCTTGTGTGCGTGCTCATCTGTGTTCTGTGTATGTCAGTGTGTTTGTGCATGTGTTTGTGTGTGTGTGTGCTAACTGGTTCATCTTAGGCCCGTCAGCCACCACCCCCTGCTCTCACACATTGTGAATCATGACGACTGTGGGGTTTAACAATAAAAAAAATAAGAAATTCTCCTGTAGGGGAATTGCGGATGTGCGTGCCCTCGTCTTCAAGTGTCTGTGTATGCACATGCATGCGTGCATCAGTGTGTGTCTGTATATGGGGTCTGCCTGCTGCATCGTCTGTCTTCTTCTCCTTGTTGTTCTTTCCCCTGGGAGGCCATTTGGGTTTTCATGTTGCTTTTTCCCCCCCTCCCTTTTTTTATGTAGGACACTGCTGCTTGCTTGATGTTTGGGGTGGGGGGTGGGGGGCTTTAAGATGCTGCTGCGCCTTCTGTTTTTTGAAGGAAGTGAGATATGATTCAAAGCCCTTACAATCGGATGCTGAGGAGAAGAACAACAACAACTATTTTGGGTACAACGACAGCTCACCAAACACAGAATGTTCTGAGTGAACATGGTACAGAGCCGCTGCTTATTGCACATT
The DNA here is from genome assembly GCA_032362345.1 of Sandelia bainsii. Classification (NCBI taxonomy): domain Eukaryota; kingdom Metazoa; phylum Chordata; class Actinopteri; order Anabantiformes; family Anabantidae; genus Sandelia; species Sandelia bainsii. Next base: position 7,798,180 of record JAUMHL010000013.1, read on the forward strand.
AGAGGAATGAATGAGGGAGAGGGGGGGTGTGAAGGCGTGTGTGAACCAGTGAGAAGGTGTCAAATGAGAAGAGTGAACTTGCACTTGAACCTGCAGTAGAAGATACTTCTGATGTTGATTCACAACCAGAAAATATGGTTTAACATGTAATGGACAGTAGTGCTACCAAACCCACTGAGAATAAACACTGTAGCTTTGCCAAGCCCGTCAAGTTGAGATGGTGGAGACACAATCAGAGTGAAAAGTTGATTGAACAGTGGACTTGGCTAAACAACTAAACAATTACCTCTTCAAATTAGGTTGTTTAAAGCAAATAAAGTTAAAATATTCCATTAAAGATTAAAGACGTATTCCAAAGTTTACTTAAAGCTACGATATTCCTCTTAGTAGATAGGTAGTGCTAGAGACTCAAGCAGAAATTGAAATTTCCTGAAGTTTCCTAGAAGTACAACCTCAATTAAAACCTAGCGCTGCTGGCAGTGCTGTACACATGAGTCTGGATCACACAGGAAATATTTTGGAGCATATTTCTGGTAAAAATATTTTAAAATAATCTACATCCTGTATCTGGATCTGGATCTGCTTAGTAACAAATTGATGTGTAACTTTAATGAAATTGTTGACTTATTTTACTTTAGATAACAATGTTTTATTACAGGCTCTGACAGACTGCAGAATATAAGCAACATGTGAGCAGAGCAGCAGGGAAGAATAGGGGAGAAGAATGGATTAAGGAAAAAATGATATTAAAGTAGGAGAGAGATGAGGTGGAACAAGAAAGAGGATAAGAGGATAAACACATATCACATGGATTTATGGTAAAGGCAGTAAATGTGTGATCACATTGCATCAAGAATAACCCCCGTTTCCCGCCTCAGTGCAATAGTACTCCCTGTTTTGTTGTAGAGTTGTGTGGAAGTTATGCTTGTTATGAAACAAAGTGATTAATCTTTACAGTTAAATAATAGGAGGCTCTTTTTATGGTGACTAAGCATTTTGGGGTGTGAATCATTGGTCATGGCCAGCTGGTAGATATTAAACTACTTAGGGAATTAGCCGCTGCTACAGTTGGCAAGAAACTGGATTAACATTTTAAGATTTTAAGCCTGACTTTCCCGTGCTGCTATTCATCTCAAACAAAAAAACAGAACCATCACCTCATAAAAAATTCAAATGGCATTAATGATGCACTGGTTTCGTCAGGAACCAAACTAGATGAATTTAATGAAATTATATGAATGCCACTTGCTGGAGGAATAAAACATTGCATTCAACAACTCCCGTGTCTCCTGTGACTTTTATTCTTTTTATTTTCTGTAATGTTTGTCCTTTCTTGTCTGCAATTTGGGCTCCAAGAGTCTTTGTCGTTTGCATCATCTATGTTCATTAGTGCCGCCATTAATGTCTATGACATCTTTCCCACTGGTTCGCAAGTCTGCAACTCCTTCCAACTTGGATGTTATCTAAAGATCTGCCTTCAGTGTAATACGACCTTCATGACGCCACAGTGAGCATGTGGAGTAACACTATGGTATGGAAACTGTCACCCCTAAATCCCACGTAATCAGCACTTGTAGGATAAATAAATAGAAAAGCATATTGCAGGGAACACTTGGGTAGTTAATGAGCTGTTGCAGTTACAGTTTTCACCATTTCTGGAGCCATAGTTTAAGATATAGTGAAGGTTTTTAAGCAAATTAAATCATTGCAGCTTTAAATTAGAGGAAAAATAAACACTATCCTGCAGAGTCTTTACTGTATTCAGTATAATGTAATCTAATACTGATTTATACTTGACATAGCATTTAAACTCAGCCAAGAATTTAAGATATGCAGTAGGTGTCATCTATCTACTTGTTCATTTTCAGTAACCAATATGTCAATCCAATATGTTACAGTACACTATATACAGTCAGGCTTTTACCAGCATGTTTCTTGAAACTCACTATGCGGCCATTAAACCCAGATGTGTTATCACCCAGCATTAGTGTTGCTGTAGTGCTCTTGAGGCTTTTCAGACTCAGGGAAATGTATTCAGCCCTGTCAGTGGAAAAGCCTTGATTCACTGAATAGTCACTTTTCAAGGATTTCACAGAACACTTCTTACTTTTAATCTACATTACTGCTCATCTATTTTAAAGATGCAGCACATGTCAGGTACATGGTGGTCATGACACTTGCTGATCAAAGCGGTTGTAAATGGTTTTTGTGAATTTGCAAATTTGTGTTTGAAAATGTCTGCAACTGCATGATGTGGATGTGATGACAGGGGCTGAGTCACTGGTTTTCAAATGTCAGGGCTGTTGCTCAGTAGAGATGACTAGAGTTATCATAATAACAGTATTATTATCAGACATCACCATGTGGAATTCCACATCAGCTCATGTATTTTATGTACTGTATTACTATATTTCTATGCAGTATCATGCATGAGCTAATGTATTCCTCTACCAACTCATGAGAGTGAAACTCAATTATGAATTATTCCATTTAGAAACAAAGAACTAGTTATGTGAGATGCTGAAAGTTTGGGCATAATAGAGATTTTGGAGGCATGTGTAAGTGTGTCATGTTATTTGAGGACAGGGAGAAAAGCAAAAATGTGCCACTACCAGCTTAAACACTGAATGAAAAATACTGTGCTACAGTATGTCTTGATATTTGCTGCTGAAAACCACATAATAGTTTTGATAGATTGGAATGGCAGTAAAGAAAAAAGAAAATTTCAGTGTTTTCAACACATAGGTGATTGTTGAACCTCTAAGAAAATTGCAACTACCCCTTTAAGTCTTACATGGCTTTATTTGGCTTAAATTTATCTGATACAGATATGTTCCTATTTACACTCCACTTTGTACTGTACCTTTAATGGTGTTAAATGCCTGATGGGTTTCATTTGACTGGGGGAATGCTTTCTTCCTCATGTCCTACTTTTCAGATCCAAATCTGCGCCTTTCAGAAACTTTTTAGGTCACATTTGAATTGACACAAGCATTAACACATTAGGGAACTAGCTCTTAATTGATCATATATTATTTTATAAAGTATTAAATATGTTTAAGTAGAATAGATTATTGATGACTTGCAGAACTTCAACATTTTATTGTATTTCAAGCAGTTATTATTGTTGTTGTTGTTATTATTATATAAGTTATTGGTGTCTAGACACTCTATTACATACCTAACTGGCCTGTTAGAGCTCTTTTCTTCAGGGTTAAAATTGCATCAAAGAATAAAGAGGAAAAGTTAAGTGAAGACTTCATAATTTTGGAAAGACAAAAAGCCAACTACTCGAACTGCTTGCATACTCAGACACTTACTCGCTGGTTCTCTTACTCCATCCTCCCACCGTCCACAGGATGACTTGACTCATGTTGCCATAGAAACAGGAATTACCAAAGGCTCGATAATGTCTGGATTGAGAGCAGAGAAAGAGAGAAAAAAGGGAGATGTGTCTCTTAAGTACAGAAATAGTGAATTTTCATTTTATACTTTAGGGTTGTTCTTAACATAAAAGTTGAATCAAAACTACAGTAGTACTACTGTAGGTTATAAACCAGGAACCAACATGTCAAGATCAATTACATTTTACAGTGAATGACTCACTAAAGGGCTCATCATAGAGGGTTTCTACAATTGTACAGACGGTAAAGCCCTCGGAAGGGATTCCATGATGATTTTCAATTCATCCATTCATCCATCCAATATCATCTTTACCACTTTTCCGGTTGAGACAGGGTACACCAATTTAGAATTACAGTTATTGCAGTTACCTTAACTGCATGCCTTTGGACTGTGGGTGGAAGCAAGCAGACATGCAGAACATGCAAACACCACACAGAAAGGTATCCAGTCACATTCGAACCCCACTACTAGCTGTGAGGCGACAGTGGTAACCATCACACCACAGTGCAGCTCCCTTTCAGGATGTAAATAAAATGACTTGACTGGACATAACCTACAAACTCCACACTGCATACTTAAGACCCTATAGCCTTTGCAGTTTTGGGCTTGTTGGTTGATAGTCCGAATCAACTGTGAGCCATGCCCACTGATAGATAAATTTGAGCTTGGAAACCAAAGACAGCCGGTGCAATCTTTCTGACTGCATCAAACATTTAGTTGGGAGACTTGCAAGAGACAAATTAACAAAAGCATTTTAAAATCAAAGCAGCAGAGGTCGAAATAACCCATCTGTTAATCCCCAGCATGACTCAAGCTCCAAAAACACTACACTCACTACAATGCAACTCAGTTGTATTTGTCATAAGTCTGTAGCATTTCTCCTGATAAGTTAACTGATCTTTGTGTGGGAAACTGGTACAGCGCTCCTTTAAAGTCAAATGCTCACAGTTGGACTGCTGCTGCAACCGAGAGCCAGAAAACACTGATCAAAATATGACTTGAAAAGCAATAGAATTAACTGACAGAAACAACAGCATCAGCACAGTTTACAGTACATTGTATTGCCTTAAAATGCATCAAAATGATATCTCACATAGGGCTTTTATAACAAGCATGGTGTAAAAACACCTTGAGTATGAAGCACTAGCACAGCCAGGAGTTCCTCAGAAAAACTGGGTGCTGGCATTTACCAGTAGTTATCTTTAAACTTTTGCCACAGTTCTGCAGTCACAGAGGTGATTAGACTTTAATATATCACACTTTGTGTCCTACACAAATTACATTATTCCTCCAGTTTATGCAACTTGCTGATGATTCCAGTCAACATATAACCTACTGTAAATTATGCCTTTAGACATCATTCTTCCACAGTCAAGACAACACCTTCTTTTCTATTCAGAATTCTTTGGCTTTTGTTGCATTCAGCACATCCACCAAGTACATGAACAAGTCAATTGCCTGTGGCACATTTCCATCATTCTCTTCCATACTATCACAGACGTTATCACATTCCTAGCCACCACGTTAGCAGAAAGACATATTTTTCCCCTTATGAATTAATCTGTCAGGAGCAGGATCACAGCATTCCTCTCCCTCTGCTTCTTATCGCAGCTCTGAGGCAACTTCTTAAGTGGGAACAGGAGATAAGATGAGTCGGAGGAATGAGATATCGCAAGCTAAACTGAGATTTAATTTGTGATGGAATTTCTAAGCATGCTGTGTGATGCTGCACAGGTAATACTTTGGGAGGTATGAGCTCTCCATCTGGACAAACAATTGCTCTCCGCCTGTGCAAACAATTCCTAATTACTTCTGTCTGATTAACTGGAGATTTTGATCTGAGTCCCAGACACAAATAAGCCACAGGTGTGTGTAGGGCAGCCACTACATGATGCACACAGAGAAATAGACACACATGCTTTCTGTTTGTGTTGTGGTTTTGCATTGACTCAAGTCAACATAATAATCCAGCTAAGAGTATGCTGTGAATGTAACAAAGAGGTCTGCTGTATTTGCCACTCGCTACAGCTTAGCAGAGAGTGAGTAGGTGAATTTTTTCTTTTGCTTCGTGGGAGCATGGTTTTCATTGTAAATAGCTTAGCTAGATATCTCACCTTGCATTAGTATGTTTGCCAACCAGTCAAATTGCCTGTCCAGACTCATGTTCTAACCTATTCATCCATGAGTCCAAATGGATGATTTTTTGTTTTTTGCCAAATGCATATAATTCCCTTTAGGTATTCCTGACATATTGCATTCACAAGAATTGGAAAGACATGAGGTCACAGTGACCTTGATGTTTGACCTTTGGCCATAAAGATCTCATCAGTTCGTCCTGGAGTCCACATGGATGCTTCTGCCAAATCTGAAGAAATTCCCTTGAGGTGGTCCTGAGACACTGTATTGAAAAGCATGGGAGGGACAACCTGAAGACAATGCCTGATAATGCCTCTGGCTATTGCAGCCAGAGCAGAGACATACAAAAATTGGTACTTTAAATCTGATTACTTTTCTCTAAACAGAATTATTTGCTTTTATAGCACATTTACATTCAGCAAAAAAGGGTGGCTTTCCTTATTTTTGCTGAACTTCAACCGTGTTCAACTGAACATTGTTAGATCAAAAACTGTGTCTACTATTTAATCAAATACATTAATCCTCAGAAAATAGTATCTAAACCAAAACACATAATCAGGCCCAACTAATACATTTCCCCATCTTTTCATGCCTTCATCCCAAAGCAGGGACCCTCAAGTTATCACTCGCTGCATGGGGCAGCCTTGAGAAGTGTAGGGTGTCTATTCTTGTTGAAAACATCAAAAAGGATTCATCATTAATGAACCTGCTTGAACATTTTTTCTTTCGTTTAGATGTTTGCTTGAATATTCAAAAATTCCTTTCATCCAGAACTGTCTATAGCGATGTGTCATTCTTGCCAAAATTCTTCTGTGCTTGCTAGTCTTTAAAAACGGAGCATCTCTGATCAAAAGACGATAAAAATAGCAATAGCAAGGAGACAGATCAAATTCTGTACTGTATTATGCATTGCAAAAGCGCTGCTTGCGTCTTATATTCTAAAAAGCTGGGGGAGAAAGGCGTAAACACGTTATTTATCTTAGGTACACAGCCATCCTAAGCATTTAAGATTCACTATGACAAAGAAAGATTTCAAAAACAAAAACATGTTTAACAAGGATTCTTTGCACCATTGAGGAAAAAAAGAGCCTAAAGTAAAATAACTTTAACCTGCATGAGCTTACTTTCACCTAAATATTCAAAATGTATTCAACTGTTTTGCTCAGGTGTGATCCACAAAACCAGTCTTTCATTATTTCTGTCAGGGGACATTCCTGTAAACATGTGGGGAATTCTCCAGGCAACCAAACAAAAAAGTTATTTTCTCATACTGTTTTGCCTCAAACTACTTCTCTGCACTCTAACCATGTATGATTTGTTCTCCCATGTCCCTCGCTTTCCTCTCAGTCTCTTCCGCACTCAATCTCGCAAGTGCTGCCCTGAATGGTTTTCCTTAAATGGAGGTCCCTGCGGTGGCACATAATCCAGTGGCACCTAGGAAAAGACTGGTGAAGCTGTGATCCAGTTACCTCCCCAAAGACCCACACTAAACTCCAATGAGGGACAGTTGCTAACATCCTGAATCTTAATTTGGATAGTTCTCTATCTCTCCCCATGGCGATATCCACGGTGGTGACGGGAGTGCAATATGCTTTTTTTAGGATAACAATTAATGACTTGCTGGCCTTGTATCTTCAAGTGGATCCAATTTGCTTTGGGGATTAGATACTCTTCCTCCATGCAAACTCTCTTTGAGCCAGTTGATCCAACTATTCAGTATTACACTGAGGCGAGGCCCATGTACAGTACAATATATCAGCAAGATAGAAATGTGCTGCATCCGCTAGTTTAAAGATTGGCAAACAAATGTTTGACAGAGGCGGTAATACATGTGATGAATTTCCCTGCTGCAAAACAGCAACAGAAGTATGCATTTGTGTTGCAGTTCAGCACATTATTGAAGTGGTTGCCTCAGCGTGATTTGCATTTTATTTGAATGCATTTCTGCACTTAGCGATGGATGTAACTCCAGCTTGTGAACATCGTCGAACAAGTATCTGAAATGTTCTGTGGGGAAATTCCATTTCAGGGTTCAATGGCTCTACAGAAGCTGCTCATCCGGGCAGCTGTGAAATATATGCCCATGTAAAGCTTGTCTATTCAATCAATTTCCCTATTTTCAATTACCAACATTACTGCTCTGCATGCTACTGTTTTTTGCACAAAATATATTAAGCTAGTTTTGGGTCGATCAAAGCTGGGGACAATTAAGGTGGCTGCAGATAAGCTGATGAGATTTACCCTAAGATACAAAGATTCTCTTTGGGTTTGTGTAGATTCTTTTCCTTGTTCGCTATTTCCTGTTTAAAAAGATGACCTTGTGTTTTGTGTGGTATATATATAAAATGTGTTACAGCTTGAACAAAAGATAACAGCAAAGTACCATTGATCAAAAAGCCTTTTATTCTGTCAAGTTAATACAACACTAAAACCAAAGAAAACGGCACAACTGTGGAACTGAAGTTATTTTCTCTTCTACCAAAAAGCAGCATGCAAAGAAAATTTAAATTTAAATTGTAGCTGAGGAGCTGTTGTTGTTGTTATGGAGGTGTCATCGACATTCATTTTGTCATGTCAGTGTAATGACTGAAGATGTGCAAAAAATGCATGTGTCAACAACATTTCATGCGAGAAACTATTATTATTATTTTCCATCATGGCACCATGAAAAATGTAACCACTAAAGTAAAATATTTGTACGCAGGTCGCCTAGATAAGGAATTTTAGATCTACCCCTAGCTGCATTTATGACATGTAAAGCATCAAATAAATACGATCAAGGGAAAAAGGTGATGCCTTATATCCTTATATTTCCCCATGATGGCACCAAAAAGGCAGCCATATCTCCAGTGCTGGATGGCATACAGTTGCCTTTGCTTTACCATTTTTACAGAACCCAGTTATCTATTCCTTTTTCATTATTTTTTGCCTACTAGTGAGATCCAGGGTTGTAAAGCTCGAGTGTGCCATATTTTAATTTGAAATATGCAGGGGGCTTTCAGCAGGTCCTCACAGTGGTGACCTTGTGTTTCTGTGAATCCGGGAGAAGCAGCAAAAAGTGTGAGAAATTGCAAAAATTATACAGTACATACACAAGAAAGCGCCAGCATTAATAACTGACTCCCTATCCAAAATGCCAAAGTCAGTAATTGCGGAACAGTGCTCCTTTCAGTTTGAAATACAAAATATTTTCTTCAATATGACGAAGATTGTGATTTTAGGGTATATGAGCATGACTTATATTCAACCACCTCACCGCCTTGGAAAGAGCAGCTAGTCTAATCAATCTGAAACTATGAGAAAAATGTGACAAGACTCATTTGGAATGGTGTTTAACATTAACACTCTAGCGTTTTGTTTTAGTCTATTTTTACATACTCAAATGAGTCAGCTTCATCATCAACAATATTATTAGACAAGCTGGCAGTTACTAATGTCCGTCTGTATGACACCTTCATTTTCATGCCATGCCATTTCAGCATCCTGCATTTTAATTTTCCACTTTATGTACAACACTGCAGAACAAACTTGACCAGTATAGGAAGGGGAGAGCAGTCTGTCCGTTTGGAGGGGCATGGCAGTATTAGTGTATGTGTCTATGCGCGTGTGTGTTTGTGCTGCAGCCGGACACACACAGAAAAATGACAGTCTGCCATATGGACCACCAGCAGTGGTCTCACACAGCAAGTCAACCTGGTCACTTTATAAATCTGTTCCATCCAGTCTGGTCCAACCAGCCCGCTGGGTATCCTCTGTCCTCCTGATTAGCCAGCACACACTGCATTAAGAGCCTTGCAGTGTCCATCAGGCTGATCAACCTCAGCGCTTGTCTTTGCTCGGATTACAGTGCTGTGCCACTGGGCTGCATCCAATCACAGCCCCTTGATCTGTAAATAAAAATGAAAGTGTAAATGCAACACTTTGCTCCAGCTTGTGTTTGCTGGGAAAATGGGATGCACTGAGATTTAACGTGAACACAATACCATCTATCTATTTATTGCCTCTACTCAGCGGTTTGTTTGGACTAATTGGCACGGATGATTAATTATTATATAACCCATGACAGGCCATGGTAAATTGGAATTAAATGACTGGCTGACATTGCATGTCCCAGTTCAGTTGTGCAATAAGCTAAGACGGACTCATTTGCCTGCTGTGCTACATTGCTGTATTTTCCCTCTGCACTCGCTCAGTGCTCAGCACCACAACGAGGTAGTAAACTACACATGTTTGGAGCTAAACACTGACATGGTTTTAATAGTTAAAAAGGGACTCAAGGTGTCAGTTGAATAGTTGACACCTTTGTGTGCATTCTGTGTGTGAGTAAACCATCTGTTAGAGGATACAGAATACCTATCAGCAGCTGTTTCAGTACATGGTGAAACACGGATTCTCCGTCATGCACTGACTGACCAGTGTGTGTCCTTTAGCTTTTTTAAAGCATAAATTTAAGGACATTACTGAAGCATTAAGTAAATCTAATTACAAAAGGTAAATGTACTTTATTTTACCACTTAAAGAAGGAGCAGGAAGGGGAAGTCTCATGTTATCATTGGCTTGATTACCAAAAGTTGTGTAATGTAGCTTTATGTTTTTGATCAGCTACCTTATTGGAAAAAATCAAGCACAAGTTTATGAAAATTCATTTTGGAAACATATGGAAGGAGCTTGAAAATATAAACACAATAGAATTCCTGGATTTGGCTAAATTATTATTAAAAAAAAAAATCATTTAAGTTTATTCAAGATTTTAACAATGTAAGCTGAGAATTAAGCCAAAACAAGGTTTACTCCCCCGCAATTTAGTATTGAATTTATACAACGTTGAGGGGCAACACATGTCGGAGATGCTGACACAAAGGATTCTGTTTTTTCTTTCTTATGTGTATAAGAATATGAATGTGTATGAGGGAGGAATGTGCAAAAAAATGCAGGATTCTGTAACAGTCCAGTGTCTACATTTGTCCTCCCGCTGCTGATAACACATTTTAGCATGCTTCTCCACCCAATTCAATTTCTACGCTCTCTGAAGTCACTGCAGGGCTGGAGGATGACATATGCACTGTCAGTATCAAATCGAATCAAGTCTGGGGTTCTGTACCTGTTATGGTTGCTGGTATTCAAAATGGCCGTAATGGCGCTTTTGGTGCTGTCACATACATTAGGAGTCTCGGTGTTGAGACTCCTCTAATGTATGTGCACAGTTGGGCTCTCTCTGCTCTAATGCAACATATTGCTCTGGTGCTTTTCGCGCCGCCGATGGTGGATAAGTTTAGCACAAATCATCCCCTTCCCTTCTAAATTTTTCACATGATGATGTCGATCTGTCTTGTTCATTCTCCATTCCCACCATCATACACAGGCTGTCCACTGCACTCCTTGAGTATTTTAGTGCAACATGTAATTATCAACAGATTCACATCCCAAGTCCTCTGCTGCTTCACTGCCTCTCCGTCTCCTTTCCTCCTGCGCCATCTGTAAATAATTACCTAAATTAATCTATTACTGGCCTGGCCTCAGCGCAGCATTTACTGAAACGCTGATCTCTATGGGAAAGTGATGCATTCCACTGCAAGTATAATGCTTTCCTAAGGATTTCTTGTCTCTAAAGCAAAGACATTAGATAATTTCTGAGAAAATGTGGCAAGGCTACAAAATTACCCACTTGAGATTTTTATGTGCTTATAGTGAAAAAGAACACGTAAGAAGGACCTTTAAAAGCGCACTGGCCCAAAATGAAGCATGATGATCACTGTCAAAGAGATTGATTGGCTGCTTGGCTGCTGTAGAGGCAACACAGTTTTCAGCTATTAAATCTCAGAAGTTTGATCAAATGAATGTTGAGAACTAACAGTGGTGCACACAGTCATTTCTTTATTTCCTCAGTTTATGTCACACAAGCCTAAATTTACCCAAAAGAAATGCTTTCAAGTGTGCAACAAGGCATTTTTAGACTTCCCTTTACCTTTTAGCTCTCAGAAGGGGTACTGAATGTTTACATTACGGTTTTGTTTCATTTCAATTGCATACAAAGAGTTTGAAAAAGCATGCCTCAATATTCATTGTCTCATGACATGACCAATGAAAAACAAACATAAATTGCTGGGGCACTTATAGTTGTACATGGTTAAAATTACACATTACACAAGGTTTGTTGCGCTTATGTAAAGCTTAGCAGATGGAACCAAGTTACCTTATCAATATGTTTATAGCTACACTGCTGAACCAGCTGGCTAGCCACCCATTTTCTGACTATTATCATCTATTACCTGCTGCAGTACTGGTTCCTGCAGAATGAGTATCAATTTATTTCATTGTAGTAGGCGAACGTTTTAAAGTTTTATGTTTTTAGTTTTAATTGTCCGGTTCCGCTATGTTTTGTGTACTTACTTATTTTATATTTTTTTATATATTTTATATGTTTTACGTCTGTTAATTGACTGGAAAACACAAGAGTTTAATAGTTGGCAGTGACACGAGGTTAGTGAATTTAAGTCGAATTTAACTCCAGTGACTGTAAAATATGCTAAGAAAGGTTGACTCGTTTACCAAATTTCTCGTGCCTTTCAGATGCTTGGGAACATTTGGTTCTTTTACTGTAAATGATACTGTTGGCATCTTCCAAAACAAAGCAAAGGAGAAGAACTTTCAATGTCTGAATAATATTCTTAGTGGAAAAGGTGCTCCTATATTAGAGCATACTTTAAAACAGGGGACACACTGCTGGTCCGTCCTCTATTGTATAAGTTGGATGTGTACAAGTTATTGCTACACATTCCTCATTTGATTGAGTCAACAAAGCCTGGAGTTTGTGGAGTAATTTTATACACAAACACACTTATAGCCACTTGGCTTGAGGTACTTTGGAGGAAAGAACAAAGACACTCTCTGGTTCTGCAGTTGTCATTCCATTTTTCAGAGACACTTTAAACAATCAATGCTGTCTCCAGAGTAATCCATATTCTCCGTATCCGTGTTTGCAAGACATAAAACATCAATTATTGTGTCAAATTTTATTCAGAAGTCAAGAATGACAAGTAGGGCATACAAATGAGGCCTGGATACGCACATGCAGGCACACACGCAGGGTCACGCACAAACTGTACAACAAACACACACAAGCTCTCTCACTCATTTTCTTCTCCTTCTCTTTGCCTCAGACACACAAAAATTCACATTCACCCCCCAAAAGCAATCCTTTTTGAAAGGGAAAGCAGGGGGCTTGGAGGGAGAGGAGGGGGGACGTAGAGCGCAGCTCGCTAGCTAACGTACATAATGAAAAGTGCAAGCTCTGTCATTTTCTGCAGATAAAAGTGTTCTGATGAGAGCCAGAGACAATAGCAGCACATTAATCTCCTTGACATGCCGAGCCTTGGCTTTAAAACACTCACTTCCCCTATTCAGAGGCCCTCTATCTATCTAAAGCTATACTCTCCAAGACCCCATTAGGATTGGAAACACACATTACAAAATGCATCCTTGCAATGTTTCACACAGAAAATTGGTCGTAAATGTAGGGTACACATGCATTTTCAAATAAATAACATACACATATTGAATTTCCTTATATCATATCTCCTGTGCCTGAAATATCCAAATGAAATGCACAGTTATGTACAGTAAAATACCATGTGTGAACTAAAACAGCACTGCAGTGCAAAACAGCAGTAATGCATACCATATGAAACAGAGCAAAATTGAATTGACTTTCATATGAATATGTTTGTGGAAACTTAAAACTGCAAAAAATTTTGGCCTTGGAGCAAGCACAACAAGCTGTAAAAGCAAACCTGTAGAGCATGTGTAGACCATTGAATGTAAAACAATGAGCTAAAAGACACTAAAACGCTGCATTAACGTCAGTGGAGCTGCAGAGTTTGTGGCACATTTCATCTTAGTTAAACATGTATCTTGCTCAATTGTGAATATAAAAAAAAATGATGAGAGCAGCTATCAGTTAATAGGAAAACATTATGTTCAGTATAAATGTACTGGCAAACACATAACCTAATCAACATGTTAACAAATTATAGTAATGATGTTTTACTCTCAAGTTACTAGTAGTATATGGACATCAGTGTTGCAAATAATAACATAATAACATACTTTATTGATCCCCAGAGGGGATAGACTAGGGGGTAGATGACTAGCTCTACGTTTTTAAGTATATTTTTCATATGGTAGAGCGGCTTAGTTTTGTTTTTGAATCAATAGTCATTGCTTGACAAATTAAAATTCAGATGGTATCTGCAGCTAAATTATTTTACTATGAAATTGTACTTAGGTAAAAGTAAAATATTCTTGTATACATCTACTCAAAGTAAAAAGTCATTTCAAATTTTCTTTGAAATCTAGTGAATTTCAGGTGCCTTTTATTTTGAAGTAATGTTTTGTGTTGTAGAGCGACTTACAGGCATCTACTTGACAGACAACACTAGCTATGTCAGCAACAGATCGAGTAGCCTACAACACAGAATATGTTAAAATTGGTTTTACTGATAACAGACAAATGAGAAATGCTCGGACATAAACCATGACGGCTCATAAACTACAGGATCAGTTTAACAACTTTAAATATGGGCATAATGAGAGGGAACACAGGAGTCAACACAGAATTGCCACATTGCCGAGTCATGTGAAAGTACACTGTTAATTTAACATTTTTTTAAATAAATTCAAATGTGTGTTAATTTTAGTTTTTGTGTTTTCATGGCTTATTTTTATAATGTCATACCATCACATAGCCTAGACCTACTGCATTGATCAAACTGTTGTTTGACACAACGCCATCCACTGCTGTTTTACCTTTTGTTCTGACCTTCACATTATTGCCACAGTCGACTGTTACTACAAGCTCAATAAGATGAATCTGCAAGTACTCTTCATATATCTGTGTATTTCTTTCTAATATGTTATGCGGGGCAGACACATCTCAATAAAGAAGTATGGCATATGCAGTGTTTGATATCACATGGACGCATCTCATTTTTCCACCCTGGAAAATCCACATTCATATCATTTCAAATATCAAGGTATATAGTTATTGTTGACATTTTTTCTCTCTCTGTTGCTTTTTAATCTTCTGTTGCCAAGTGATGTATGGCTCAAAGTGAACAAATAATATTTTGAAGGACAGTTTGTTTTATTTAATGCACACTTTGGGTATCTTTGGTTTCATTCTGCATAATGATGACTGCTCAGGATGCCTGAGCTGTACAGATTGATGGTGTTTGTGCTGATGCTTTTCCATTTAGTCAGCGCAGAACAGTGTGATCTGAGATTCTGACAAGCACGTAGAGTTCATGATCAGATATTGATATAATATCTATTCTGCATGTTCCTGCTTCTTTTCTTCTCAGCTTCCTCTGAAGTTTAACAGTGCTTTGCACAGTCTGGTCATTTTGCTACTGGTTCAGCAGCAGAACATTGATTTGCATTCATGCCTCACATTGCAGCTCTAGTCTTCTTGTGCAGCGGTTGCCTTGCTCATGGGTTGATGTTCAGTAGTAAGGAGAATTCAAAGCTGACATTATATTATAAGCCTCCTGTACAGGATCTTAAATTAGAACCCATGAAAAGGCAAATGCCAATAAAAGATGCCTTTGGTGGATAAATCAATAAGGTACTCCCACCACACAAGCAGGTAACCTTTTTCAGGGAAACATTTTCAGTTCATACTTAACTGTTATTTTTGCCTGTTAAAATTCACCCCTAATGACTTGCTGCTTTTTCATTTAAAGAAATGGCATATTACCAAGGAGGCTGCTGCCTGGTTGCCTACAATGCAGCTTGATGCAAAGCAGTGGTGTGTCATTTTGTGCAATGACAATTGGCCTTTTTTATCTGCTGCCTGAATGGTTAACTAGCCAGAGTTTAAACTGCTTGACTTTTATACAGAATGCATCTCACTGTACTTGATCCTACACAGGGAACTGAATAAAAAATGTATGCCTCACTATATGGACATACAAATGTATCATGGGTAATGATACTTGTGTTGTATAATGAGCCATCCCAGCTTTGTCCTTCAGTGACGTATGTCTTCGATCAATAAGACGAGTTCACTGCTGACCCCTTGCAGTGTTTCTTCGTGACTGGCAAGGCAAAGGGGAGTTCATGGGAAACTCCTAATGTGGCCCCTGACAAGTGCCTCCAACCCCACTAACGATGACAGAGGAACTTCCCACACAATCAGCCACTGCATCAGTCTCCCAAGGAGAGAAAGGAGGGCTAAGAGAATGAGGTAGAGTAAGAGAGGAAGTGTGTGCAGGCTGGAGAGGGCGTAAAGCCAGCTGACATTTATAGTATAAAGTAAACCATAGACCATAAACCATAAAACAGTTTTTAGTAGTTGTGGGTAGAGAGGTAACTATAACCGGTAAAATCTTTGGTGGTTAGTATTACCGTTTTACCATTAATTATCATTAAAACCGCCATTGATTGATTACAGGTAAATATATTTTATTATTAATAATATAATAATAATTGATGTTATTTGATTACACTTTGCTGTATTGCTTTTATTCCCCCATCTTGGGATCAGTAGAGTGAAAATTACATAAAAAAATCACAAAAAGTTACAACAAACACGAGAACAGAATGTAGTACAAAAGTACAGAATGGCACAACACTAATTATGATTTGTAAATAAAAATGTGAGATACAGTAGATAGCAAAGTGTATAACTCTGTGTTGGCAGGGGCCTTAAACTGTGCAATCAGGTCACTTCAGTTTGCTAAGGGCGATGAAGACCAAGAAGTCTGATGGCAGCAGGAACAAAGGCCCTGCGGCAGCATTCCTCCACACACCGCTGGTGGAGCAGCCTATTGCTGAAGGTGCTGCTCAGGGCACATTCCTTTGTTTGTCTGTCCACCCTCACCACCTGGAAATCCAGTTCCAAGTGAGTTGGGAATTAATTTGTTCAGCCATATCCTTATCGGGCCCTTACGCCGATGATTGTATCTGGGAAAGATCTTATATGCCCCATAATGATGGAAAGCAAACACAACTCCACACCCAGTAATGCGTGCCTCCCTACACAGTCACCCAAAATCCTCACACAAGCAGAGGCATGTCAAAGTTCCCAGCAAGTCCACAACATGCAATGCGAGTTGGGGGAAGACAGCCAACAAAAACTTAAAGCCTATAAAAACAACATACAAAAGAGGGGAGCTTTAACTGGCTGCCATCCCTCAGGCACCATGCTAGAACTAATTTTGATACAGTATTATCTCTGTACACAAATCAGAACTCTAATGAATAAAGCCATTTCTGTTATTTTATTTAGAGAAATCCACTGGGAGCCAGAACGACTGTAACAACTTGCATCACATGACAGTAAATAATATGCCTGCAAGCCTGTGACGACTGTTGGCAGTAAAACCAGAAAGTTTGTTTTCACTCGTCTTCAGCTGTCAGCTCACATTTATAAATCAATCTGAGAAGCCAGTCGGTATGCAGCCTATTGCTGTTTCATAACAGACTTGTCTTGCTTAGTCAGACTCCTTCACCCCCCCCCAGCCTCCCTCTGTTCCACACTCTTCCTTTATTGTGTTTTATCTCTTGTTTTCCACTCCTTCTCATTTAGCCAATTTCCCTCTCACTTCCCTGTTTTGATTTCTTTCACTCAGTCACTCTCGTCACACTCGTCATTCCTTGTAACAAGAACGTTTGTGGTTTTGATGATGGCATGTGCAATGTAGGATTAAGATGATGTAAATATCTCTGTTCTTGTCTGGAGCGATGCTGGTGAAGCAGTGCAGCTAGTTTTGTGTTATCAGTGATTTTGTAAGTGATGTTAATAAGAAGAACCAACCAAAAAATCTAGGGAAAATAATAAATCACTTGTCAGCTCCACTGTAAGCCAGGATCTGTATGACTAAGACACACACACGAGCAGTGGCGCTGATATTTAGATACAGCAGGGTGCAGTCATTCTGTTCTCTGACTCTTGGAAGATTGCGATTGGTAGTGCAGCAGACTTCAAGGCAGTGGATGTCTCCCTGGGGATAGAGCCATGCAACAGTGTGTGTGTGTGAGTGAGAGAGAGAGCAGGGGAAAGTGAGGGAACGTGTGTATTTATCGGCACTGAAACTTGCTACAAATGTCAAATGTGAATTCTCTGCCTTCCGGTCAGTTGACACACAATGTTTCCAGCTTGCTTGTCAGTCTAGCATCAGAAAGGCCTCAGTGTGAGGCTGCTTGTCACAACTCTCAATATTTCAACTCTTGCTCTGCAGTGCACCGCAATCACTTTTTCCCCCAATTAATTCAATTAAACAGTCTTTTTCTGACTGATAGTTTAGGTCGAGGCAAAAAAGAATCAGTGCCAAGAGGGGGAAAGGCATTAGCATAACTGTCACAGCTAATCTCAAAGCACTGCGGCCTAGCAAGTCCGAGCCGAGTGCCAAATTAGCAGTGCAAGTTAAATTGGCCAGTGAGATGTAAACGTGTAGTGAGAGGTACAAAAATATTTAAGGGAGCCGAGCTCTAAATGCTCTGTTGTTTGCAATCGTTTTGATAAAAAGAAGACAATGATACGTTCCTGTTCAGTTGGCAGAACTATAGAGTTGGCAGAAACTAAGCCTCACAGTATGAATGTGAAAACATACTGACAGAGGGCATTTGCTTTGTGCCAGACTAATCAAACTGATTCTTCCCTCGGTGTCACGGATTCGGCGGTCAAATCATACAGCACTAAAAGCTGACAACGTATTCTGCATAGCTGGTTTAGCAAATGTAATTTTTCCTTTCTGACTTTATTTCTGAATAGAAAGTTGGAAAGTATTTAGAAAAAGTCAGAACAGCAGCTTGTGCCCTCAGTGAAAAACCAATTAAATCAATTAAGAAAAAAGGAAATTTCCTTATGTGTCTTCCACAATATCAACTATAAAAGTAAATTGAGAGAGTGCTCCACTGTTCGCATTGTCAACAAAAATGTGTTATTTGCCACTACCTAAGTTAGTGTTGATTTTTCCCCCCACTATGGCTCACCTTGTGACCATGGCAACCACAAACCTCAAAGAGCTAATTTTACACATATGTGGGTTCTTAGAGTTGGAGTAACATGATGCTTCAAAGTTTAATCAACTGGTCTGAATCAATAAATAATTTATATGATAGTAGTTAGCCAAATGTTCTATATTAATTATGTCATATTAGTATTTAGTTCATTATTATCTACAATTTGCACTATTTATTAAGGGGATGAGATAGTGGGAGTGGATAGCAACAATGTGCAGCACAATATGCCTGGATGTTCACTTCGAATCTCCAATGCCTGCACATTCTGCACAGGTGACATGCAGGAAATGGCATGACTAAAAATAACAAAGTTCAACTGTCAGGGAAGTAGCCTAACAGCTCTCAGTGGTCACCTTACACACCCCGCAGGCTGTGGAAAGCTGCTAATGCTAGCAGTCCAGCACGCTGTCAGGCATGGAGCTCCCAAATCCCATTTTACTCTGGTCTGACAGAGAAGCAGGCGAGCAACCTTACTAACCTGTCTCTTGCAGCTCGTCAAACAGCATCAGTCTCAATCCACTGAATCAATCAGTTACACTATACTGACTAGTGCTCTACTAACAATTCCTGGCAAAGCATTGGGATTCTGCTCTGGCTTTTTTGCGTAATACTATAGATTTGGGTCTCAACAAGGAACAAAGGACACAAATACAGGTATTAGCTCCATGGAGAATCAAATCTTAATTTATCAAAATTCTTCAGGTCAGTTCCTTCTGCTGACTACTCCTTTATTGTGCAAGGTGATGGGGCCTCAGATTTGGAACTCACTGCCTGAGTATCCAAGTCATAGCATGTGCAGCACCTAGACTCTTGTGTGTACTTTGCCTGTACGTTCAGCAGCACTGATGTAACAGAAATTTTTTCTTCATTTCACAAACTGGTGTATCTTACTCACAACTTATTAGTTGGTCTGGTCCTTTATTCACAATAAGCTAGTCTAATATCCGATATTTCCTCTCTTCTTGAAAAACCCATATAGGTGCATCACTAGTACACAACAATCATGAAAGTGGTGATCCAAAGATTACTTTGGAGTTTGTAAGGTTCACATGGGCCTTTGCTCTTTTATCAGCTTTGAGTGTCTGCCTCGCAAACCTGTGCATCACTCTGTTCATGGAAGATATTGCTTCTGTTTTATGTTCCTCCATCACCAAGTATCATTTGTACTCTCTCAGTGAAGAGAAAATGCTTGAGGGAGTCTAGACTGCCCACTGTCCTAATGAAATTGGATTCAGTGAATAACAGCATTTATTGAATAAAATTGACTTTCTGCTTTATTAAACATTAAAGAAATAAATGTTAAATGTACATATACTCTATTCATACACAAAAAATGAGTGTTTGGTGCACAAGAAGTGGAAAAAAATGATGAGATGTCGTATGAAAGAGGGATTTTCAGCTTTGAAGTAGGTAAATCACCATTACAAATTCAGAGGAGAGTCATTGATCTGAATGCCAGTCAGCAGTATGGGTTGGACATTGATGGTGAATCTGTACTGTATGTGAACGGACTTCCTGGGAGCCCAGAGGTCTGATCAATGCTGTGATCAAATCACATCCCAAGGAGACAAGAACACATTTTTACAGCATTTGCTCCCTATAGTGTGAACACCATTTCCCACATGTTCCAATGATCTAGAGAATAGTGCACCCATAACTGGCAGCAGATGTACCCAACTGGAGGAATGAAGAAGAATTGTATAAAGCAGTATACAGTTCATAATAACATTGGATATTTATGATAACTAGATTTAAACATCTATTACATTACACAGAAATGCTGTAACAACTGGGTTTGCTGTACTCTTCAACCTAGCTTTAACACACTTTTATAACATGGATCTGAAGAGATGTCATAAGAAATATGTCCCAGCAATTTCTGGGGATCAATAAAGTAGTTAAAAACTGACTAATTAATGCATTTTTTATGGAGTTTTAGTGAATAACACATGAGAGTTTCATGGACTTCACTGACCACATTAAAACAAGGTTGAAATGTATTGAGCTAATGAAATATAATGGGGAAAAAGTGAGCATGACAGTTAAATACTGTTTTGGTTAACTGGACCTAATAAGTCAAAAGTAAGGTGCTACATGAGGGAAGCACAAACAATGTCTTGTCAAGTGGTAGATACATGTGACAGTTATGGGATTTAAGAACTGTTTGAATGTTAAGCAGTGTGAAACAGTGGTGCAAAAAGATCAAAACAATAATTATGAATAGTGTATGGCAGTCACGGTATCAATTAAGGGAAAAAAACTGCATATTTACCATGGGTGGGTTTCAAATGTACAAGCTACACATGATATCATTACTGGATTCTCAAACTCTGAATTTAAATATGTTAGAAACTGTTTTTTTAAATGTAAATTAATATTTCATCAGTCATTTGAAGTTGCTTCTATTCTCAGCATAATTTAATATGTGCCTGTATTGCACACCTATTACAGAACAATAACAAAAACATGCCATCAGTCATTCTGAGGGAGACATAAAATACCAAACAGACTGCTTAATAGTGCACATTAAACTGATTGCTTCGAAATGTCAAATAAAAAGTCCAGTTTAATCTCACAAGAGAGCATCAGATTGAAAAAATCTCCTGGACAAAGTTCAGAGGCAGCAGCTCAAAGAGAGTGTGATTTTATCCGTCCATCCATCTTTATCAGCAGTGGCAGCAGGCGAGGCAAAGTCCTCCTCCCCAGCCACGTGCTTTGGCTTCTCTTGGGGGATGCTGAGGCTTTCCCAGGCTAGATAGGATATGTAATCCCTCCAGTGTGTTCCAGATTGGCTCAGGGGTCTTCTTCCAGTTGAGAGTTCAAAGAATACGTCCAGGGGGGTATATTTCTGGGAGACATCCTAATCAGTCCAAACAACCTCTGCTGGTTGCTTTGAACATGATGGTGTCAAGGTCCTACTCTGAGTCCCTTGTGGTTTTTGAAAGACCTCACCTGAAACAAATGTTTACCCTTGTGAAGGAACCTCTAAGACTTGTTTTCATATTCAGGCTTAGTTCTCTTCGCAGGCTACTATGCAACTTAACTGCAACTATGATTATGATTTATGTAGGGAACATAAGACTTGATGTCTTGTTAAATGTAATTAAAAGTAAATTCTAAATTTTATGGTTATGATGTTATATTGTACAAGTTATCTCACAATGGATGGATTAGTGCAACTGCTAGTGATCAGGTAACGCCCATCAGTACAGCACAGTGGCAGCAGCCAGTCAGAAAGGGTATTTCTCATGAATTGCCTCTTCTACTTATATATAACATATCACCATGTTACTTTCAAACGACTCAAGGGGTCAATTGTGCAATTCGCCAACGTTTCTGAATATAAAAACAACACATTTCTTATTTTGCTAAATGCAGGTCGACACAGGTTATTACTCTGCATCAGCTGTAAAAGCTACATCAATTCGCCAACCCACTCAATGTGTCTATTTGAAGTATACAGACACAAGTACAGGTAAAATATTGATGTTGTGTAAAGCTACTTCCTCGCCTTGAGTGAAGCAACTATATCCAGTCAATATAATTAAAAAACCCATGCTGCCAATCCTTACGTTTATGACCCAGAAATATTACTCTCTTAATTATGAGCAAAGCAGGGTGTTCTCTTGTGCACATATATACAGCTCACAGGTTACAGCCTTTCATAATAAGTTTAATACCAAAGCTTTCACTCCTGGGTAATCAATCTGTAGTGCATCATTATTTATCCAGTGCACAAAAAGCCCCAGAGGACAACACACACACATATATTAAGACATACACACACACACACACAGATACACAACTCAACTCACATGGGAACGAGCAGGCCATACACGTGCATGCGCACACACACTCGCAGACACCCTGGAGATGTGATTGCCCACTAGGAGGTATTAAGGGATCGTGGTGGAGAGGTAATTACAAGCAAAGAGGGGGAGAGTGGAACAAACACAGGACAACACCACACTCCGTGCAGTCGGAGGCCTGCAGACAAGGCAGATAGCCAAAGAGAAGAGCCAAGACCTATCAAGTGCAGGTCAAGACCATGACTGGACAAAGTGGAGCTCCTATCAAATTTAGTACATTTTATACATTTTGTAACATGAACAGAATGTTGTTACATACCTAAACTTTGTCTAAAAGTATTGAAGGCACAACCCATTACTCCAGTATATACAGAGTCAACACCCAAAGGGTATTCTTCCGTGTTTTTGATACATGTGCGTTACGCTTGAAGCACGCAACTGACATGTTTCTATTTGATCAATCTAGCTGTCTACACTGCCTGAGTTGGATCATGTGTCATGTGCGCTACACACATGTAAACATGACCTGAAGTGTATTTTCACATTTCAAGAAAGCACCAAACCAAAGTATTTCTACAGAAAATGGAGAAATGCATCAAATAATATTGGGCTCAAACAAACAATATAGCTCCCAATGCTATAACTATGCCTATTTGGGGGCGGCATGATAGCTCAGTGGGTAGAGCAGTCCTCTTCCAACCCAAGGGTGAGCAGTTCAATTCTCAGTCCGGCAAGCTACATGTCAAAGTGTCCTTGGACAAGACACCAAAACCCTGTAGTAGCGCTGACACAGGTCTGTCCAAATAACAATTTCCCCAAGGGGATGGAGTTATAATAAGTAATAATGTTGTGTGTGTTCTTTAAACTGTTTCTTCTTCTAAAAGTCCAACTGTCACAATGTGGTCATGGTATTAAGGTAGTAAAAATTCTGATCATTTTTCATACAGAGCTTACTATAAAGTTGAATGCAAATCTTAGCTACTTTACCAGGATTAGCAGGCCGAAACCCTACGGCTATGCTGAACCTTTAGGGCCATTTGCAGCTTGACAGTTGGTTCTGCAGCCAAATGCTGTTCTAGGCAAAAAGGAGGCTACACCTTATTCACTGCTTTATATTCACTGTCATACAGTATTACTAAAGGAGTACCGCCAACAAGTATATGTTTTATTTGTCTATATTTTGATGTGATGATACCCAACATATTTTAGAAGAAACTGAATATACAATCATGCAACTGCAACAACCCAGGATGTTGCAATCTACCTGCTATGTCAATCAAACAGGATGTCCATATCCATAATGTTGTGATGACTAGTTTTTAATGGCTAATTATAATGTATTTCAAAATGCTGGCCAATGGTAGGAGAGAAAATTTCATCATTTTCATTATAGTGTTAATTTTGTTGTAAAAACATTGAACAAAACATTCCAAGAACTTTTAACTGATGTCTCTAGTTAAATATTAGCATATAAACTTATATTTGCATAAGTTATAATGCAATTAGCTCAGCAAATAGTGATGAACTCAGCCATTGAGTTGTGTGTGATTATTCACAAAGGAATGCCTCCATTGGTTGAACCTAAGCAGTTCAGCCAACGTAGCCATATGACATATACAATTTCAGCAAGAACACCGCAGCCACAAAAAAAGCAGCTTAAGTGAGTAATAATCCATCTTTACAGGTCTTAAAACACACATCTCCACCACACATTGCATGCAGCAGCCACAAGCGTGTTCCTCAAAGCAAAAAAAGAAATATATACACAAGAGATCAAAAAATGTCCACTTTCAGTCCATCATAGCATAACCAATGCATCAAAAACACTTCTATCCCATAAATGAACGAGTCTGGGGAGACAAACCGCTGTAGTTAAGGATATTTTAAAAGCCAAATAAAGCAACATTATGGGATTAGAGCCATAGAGAGCGAGAGATGGAAAGAACTTTAATGTTAACTGTGGTTATAACTTAAATGAGCCATGCATGCAGTTATCCATTAACTACAGTTGTATAATGCTGCCACTTGGCCTAAAATAAGGCCATTAGTGGCGAAATCTCTCGCCATTACACATCTCCTGCCATGAAAGGGTCAATTTTACTGTGACATGATGCACAAAGCAATGAAGCAAAAACTCACTTTATACTTAATAAATAAACGTCTCAGACCTTACTGTCATAGAGCCGTCTTTTGACCAAAGTCATTCCTAATTAAAGAATGAGAAAGAGGTTGGATGAACACCCATGCCAGCATAACTGACAGGAACAGGCCCACTACACAGTCTGCCACTGTCGACTGTGATTATTGATGCCTTCAGGGTCTCTGCCTCTGTCTTGCTGCTTCTCTCCGAACAGCCTTTTTTTTTTTAGGCTTTTCCCCACCTTCAGGCTGGGAGCACTGTGAACCTCACTGGCTGTTTCAACTGTAACCTGCAAATTCCAGCTGGTTTTTACTCATTTTTCTTTTTTGTTAGAACTCACTTTGTTGTTACGCTACTCACGTAGTGAAAGATTTGATTTATAGTCCCTCTAATTAGAAGTTACACAGCTTGTGCATGACACTGCAAAACTCACCATAGCACTGATTTTCAAGAGCAATGTTGGTTTAGCAATGTTATTTTAATGGAAGCTTTCCCCTCAAAACACCATAATCTTTCCACAATCATTGAATAGATTTATATTTGGAGTCTTACTTGAAACACTGAACTTTTGGTGACACAAGCTCAGCAAGTTCTAGTCCATGACTGGAAGTCTTTCAAAGTTCAGTGCTGGGAGTAATTCAACATTGTATTTATACAGTGTTTTAGGACATGTTTAGCAGTGACCTAAAATCACTTTATATATATTTATATACGCTTTATGTGAATTTTCCCATGGGGATGAATAAAGTATCTATCTATCTATCTATCTATCTATCTATCTCTCTTTATGCAGATGACACTATCCTGCTAATAGGAATTAGCACCTTCTTAAATTATGGGTGCCAGTCTAACAGATGCTAGTTTTCATTATTAACCAGCTGCTACTTACTTAAAGAATTTTCCATGCAATCTTTATAATTTTCTCAAGCCCAACATGACTTATAAAAAAGCTATTTTACTCAGCCCAAGCCCAACAAATTTCAGATAAGAAGAAAATGATAAAATCCTCAATTACTTGTCCATGTTGGTTGTCAATCCAACAGAAACGATTTTCTTATTCTCAACAAACCTCTGGGACATGTTCCTTCTATACCATTAACACAGACTAATACTATACACTTTTTGTTGGTTGTTAACATTTTTGACATTGGGCCACATAAGAAAATGCATCGAGAGGCATTGTTGGTTTGGCGTTATAATATATGTTTTTTTAAATTCTAAAACAGAGTGGGTCAAAATCAGAGAAGCATCACGAGCATAGTGTAACCCTCACTTTCATTTGGTGAATTTCCACCCTTGAAATACCCCGCTGTTTTATTGAAATTCAAACCCAGTGTGTGATCAGTTACAGTACACAGGCCCTCCAAACAGAGTGCTATATTTTTAGATGAGTTCTCTGAGCTGCTATCCATCATTCACTCAAATTACGACAGAAAGATTACTGGGGACTCAGAGTTCCGTTTTAACAATTTTGCCGACTCAAAAGCAATGAATTTTATATATGCAGCATGCTGTATGGATTTTACGCACATCAGTAAGGACTCATACATACATATATGGTTACAGTCTAGACTGTGTCATGAGTCATAGAGTCTAATCGCAGCTAACCTGAATTATTGACACTGTTTATCTTTACTATTAGTTGTAGGGTAACCAAAGACGCACAGCAATGATTACTAGTGACTTATGTTTTTGGACTTTCTTTCTCTCTGTAAGAACAGTTTGTTTTGGAAATTGATTTCATGCTTTCTGTGACACATTGACCAATTTTATATATGAATTGGATGGACTTGTAAGACCATGCAATGATGAATGCCGTCTCCTTTTTCAGTTGTAATGGTTTACTATGCCTTATGTTGGTTTCCATGACTGCAGGGGTTTCCACAAAAAGGCCTACAATGATTTCAGTTAGGAGGCTCAATAGGTTTCCTGATGAGCTGTCCATTAAAAATTATTAAAAATGTTTTGAAATTCTCAGTGGGGGCTGCAGCAACCTGAGACAAGGGATATTCAAAAGTCTTAACACATAGATTTAGTAATATTATCAGTCGGCAGATAACCCACTTATGACCAAAGTGCTTCAGTGAACCAAGAAGCGCGCTCACTGTTGCATTTAGTAGTAAATGCATGAGTGTAAAAACTTTGGCTTTCTTGTGTGAAAGACAAAAATGAAACGGCTGCTGCGCAGACCCCCAACATCTCCTGCCGTCATCCATCAGCCTTGAGATGAAGACTTTCAGAAGATGCATCGCTGTCTACCAGCTGTTGTCATTAACCCTCCATATCTCCTCCTCTCTGTCTTCTGAAAATCTATTTCTCCAATTTCCCACCTCTTAAGACTACACTATTATTTTCTTGTATTAAGCTAATATCTGTGGCACTGGTGACATTTTTTAAATGGACAGTCATATCTTTACTCCATACAGATATCTAAAAGCTCACTGTTCTGCTAGAAGTCCCTGGTCAGGTAAACATAAGTCAGTTTAAACATTTGAACAAACGACTGTTGTTGATGCTTTTGTGAAAACAATCTGTGATTTAAACATTTATAAATGGTTTAAACTGGATTTTCAAGGTGCTCAAAGAACACTTCCACAAGCTCGAAGGATATATCAATGCACTGCCAGAAAACATTCCATATTCCATTTTTAAGCAGCTTAGTCACAGGTAAACATCTCTTTAAATAATTATAGTACACAACAAAACTCATTACCCATATTAAGTCTTGTTCGTGTTTTTTTTCTTTTTGTTTGTTTTTCAGAAAAGCCCAAAAAGAATGAAGCCAATTTACACAAAAATAGAAATGGTCAAACTTGAATGAAATATCCATGTTTAATAACTGCAACAAAAGGCAGTGTACCATTCATTAGTTTGATTCAATTATTTTATCTTTTAAATATTTTGTACGTATTTTATGTCTTTCTTTTTGATCCATCATCCTGGGCATGGATGGTACAAGACATGCAGAATCCATCAGTGATTATTCTTTTAAGCTGCTCTTTCTTGGAGATTTTGTTTTTTAAAGGTTTTCTGTTGGACTCAGATGAGGGACACACTTGAGCATTCATGGTGACATACAGTAAAAATAAAATAAAAATCATCTCCACTACACCTTTTGAACTTTCGCACCCCTTTGCATTTCCACCTCCACATTTCATGGCTAGCAACCACCCACACATTTATCTTACCAACAAAATCTGCTGTGTATCCCTTTGGTAGCATCATTTTACAACACTTCTTGCACTTGTGGTTTCTTACTATTCTCTCTTCACATGCATTAAGAGTTCCTTACTAAGTTATACCTGAGAATAAGAGATTTCCACTTATAAAAAACAGGTGGGCTCACCTACAGGAAGAAAATATAGAACTGATGAAGGTACCAATATTGCTTGTTTTTTCTCTCTTTTTTTAAGAGTGTAGCAAATAGGTTAAAATGTGCCTTGGAGAATGTGGGGAAAAAAACCTGCACTGTTTGGTGCACCGCATAGATGGTTTTGAAAGAAGCAAACTAAATTTAGACAGGTTGAATTTGACACAGACATACATGATTGCGCATGCGCTAGCAGACACAGTCATTAGGCTTTCAACAAACATCATCTGGGTGGAATGATGAGTCTTTAGTGAGATGCATTTGTTTCTTTCACATTAGTGAGAGGAAGGTGGGGGGTGGAGGGCTGAGGGAAAGGCTGGTGGCAGAGGGGGTTTGCTATTGATATGCCCCATGCAGTGCCAACACCTGACTAATTCCATGCAGCCATTCAAATGGCTGCCTCTTTTGGCTCATCTGTGCTTCCTGTCGACTCCCCACTGAGCACGCTCACGGGTAAACGGGTCATTGCAAATGAGCTACAGACCTTTAAAGGGATAGTTGTCTTTAAATAAAGTGTGTTTGGAAGACAAGTATGACACACAGGCTTAACTGAACATTATATATTGAGCTTACAAAACCTTACCCAACATTTGGAAGTATTATTTGAAAAATACAAGATATTGTTTCACAGTAGCGTAAATGAAAGTGATTGGAATTTTCAAACTGGTATAGACAAAGATGAAGAAACTTACAAGCTACTTAGGCTACTAGTAATAGAGCTAAATAGAGAGCTTTTAAATGTTAGACAACAAAATTGCAAAGTCAGGCAATTATTTCAGTGGGAATGGAAATTGGGGTGGCAGTTTTAAAAGTGGGAGGCTATTCTTTTCAAAATGGTCAAAGGCATACTGTTGCATTTTCCTGCAAATTGAGCCTTGGAAGTACCCAGGCCTGTTACACATATATAATGTTTCACTTTTCAAGGGGTACAATAGAGAAGTACTACTACTTTCCTGTTCTAATTTGCCATTCAAGTGGACTTGCTGGAGCGAAAAAAGAGCTCCAAGATTAAAAATCATCCACTTGTGACTAGGACTGGTCATCATTGTGAATCAGTAGAATGTATTGTGGTTGTGGTATGGAGTACTAATACACATGTGCACACACACTGGAACCAATCTCCCACTTCATAAACAAATACATGAGCCATATAATACCAGTGAGATGTGTTAATGTGTTCTGATTCGAAAAATTCTGCAATAGCTAATAATCATACATTCTAGTCTATTATTGATGTTTGAGAATTAAGTGAAAAAGTAATTAACCCAAGAGTTTGGCCATTCAGATGACTTAGTCAGATGATATCAGGTGCACGGAAATGATAGGTAAGAGGCTATTACAGAGGTAATAAGAGACTGACCAAATTGTTCAAAACAGGAACTAAAATGGGCATTATTATTTTTATGTATTTGCTGTACCATAGCCTGAACAGTGTGTCCTAAGGGTAAATTAAACTGGATAAAAAGAACATTAATTATAGCTGTAATTGGGCTGTATGAGATTTCACCTGTCCAGTAGTTAAATGTCCCCATGAAATAAGCTGGGATAGCACAGTTAACACTTCTTCAACACTTCTTTCCAGCAAGAAAACAACAATTGTACAGACATTACACAATAATTTTAAATATTGCAGTTTAGATTTTCATGGCAAATTTAATGAACCTAAATTAAAGACTGAAAGAGTCTAAAAGAGAATGACGCTCAGAAAAAGTAACTTTAGTGACTTGCTGTATTGATAGATAAGAGAGAATGTGTGCATATGAAGATATTCTATATGTATACCACCAACACCAAGTGTACTGTATACATTGTACAATTAGTATGAAATTATGCACATTTGATGGAAAAAGTATCTTTTCCCCTCTGAGAAGTAAAGTTTATCTTGTTTGTATTCAAACCGATCATGCTTCATGAGCAACACATTATATTTGCTGAAACTCCAGGTAGGCATAAATATGTATTTTTGGAAGATACAGAGCAGAAGAATGCTTCCCTACCGAACCCCCTGCCAGTTAGTTCACCAGACAGCAAAGTTGGTCCCGGCAGTTTTTGGGTTGTGCGTAATGGAATTCAGCAAACAGGAATGAGAAATGAGAGGTTGTTGTCAGCGAGGCCACTGAATAAAAATACATTTAGGGGTTGAATAAGGCTTTCCAAGTCCTCTATGATCTCTAGAGATATGAATTTAAAACAAAATACTTAGTATTCAAAATACTTAGTATTTGATTTTCATTTGTATTTTCTCAATTGATATTTTCTACATTTTCAAGCAGCTTTGTGTGAGTTTTGCTTTTTCACCAAGTTGACTCAATCAGGTCATTGGTGCAGGTATGTTGGAAGAACAGTTACTACAGAACTGACACTTATTTACAGCAGACTGTTGGGATCGTCAAGCTGTGGGGGAGAATTCTGGCTTCAAATTTCCTGACTTGTTTTGCAAGTACACATAGAATGTTGAATGTGCAGGATTAAGTGTTATCATCTATCCACTACATGTCTCGTATCTTCTTTCAGTATGGATAACACTACAGTCAAAGTGTTCATTACCAAAACATTATCGCCACATTACATTATTGTATTTAAATTTCATATTTGATAGATTCTGCAAAAAACATTTAAATGCCCATTAAGTCATGATAAGGTGAAGTGTAAAGGTTTTGTTGCTACTGTCTATCCCCAATACAATTGAAGTGATTTGACCTTCCACCATTCTAAATAAGCATCCTCACTGCAAATCATTTTGTTGTGGATAACATTAAGAATGAGGCTCTTACTCGTCTCATCCTCTTTCAGACAGGATAATACACCATCAGCGCAGGGTACAAAGACAGCTGGCTCCTCAGATTAATTTCACCATCTCCTCTTTCTCTCCAGCATGGAAAAAATCATTCATTTACTTGATACCCAGTGCAGATGACTCTCTCCCATACTTTTTTGTGACTCTTTCTCACAAACAATTGCTCACACACAGACACTCAAGTGCAAAATGTCAGGGATAATTGCTTTGATCAGGCAAAAGGCCAAGGGCTATGTAATAATCATTTCATCCTATAGCTTAGCTAGGTCATGTCACATGTGACCTGCCCGGTGATGTGTGTGTGTGTGTGTGTGTGTGAGCGCGTTTGTATTGCTTAGAATGTATCCACTGGCAAGGTACCTATATGAGATTTAATGAAATGGGAAAACACTGGCTTTGTTGGGCTAAGGTGAAAAGCTATTGTACGTACTGGTGACATTATGGATGCATAACCTGCACTGCTTGTTCCCCATCTCTTAACACCACAGATAAAAATATCCCTAAAACGTGATTCACATTAGCCTTAAAACTGTGTTGCAGCAATCAGCACTGCTGCAAATGACGGCAGATTATAGCAATTGTTTTGCAAGTATAGATGCAAAGAAAAAAAAAAAGTAGTAGTAGCAGTTAAAAGTTGATTTTTCTCTACCACCTTTACAGAACTACCTTTAAATCTGTAGATCCGACTTTGTATTAACTGATTGTTTTATGATTTATATCCCTTTTTACATGTGGATTAATGCCTTATGTTGTATTTATTATTTAATGTTTTATGAAATTTTGTTACAGCACATGTAGTTTACTTCAGTTAGTTTCCCCTTTCTGGTAATTTTTTTTCGGTGCTGTAATTTTGTGTCTGTCTTTGGTCATCATGTATCAGATTTTGGTAAATTTCCATCTCCCTGTGGTACTGGTAGTTTTGTATCTATTCTGTATTTATGGTAACCTTGTATACTTTTTCAAAAGTTTGTTGTTATTTTCTATCATTTTGTTTTTGGTCTTTTGTCTCCTTTTCTTAATTTATCATGTTTTAATTAATGTGTTTATCATTTGTTGCCAGGCGTTCCTTTTAGGCCATTTTTTGACTGGGTCATTTTCTCTCTTTTTGATCAATTTCTGTCTCTTTGTGGCTATTCGGTGGCTACTTTTGGGCATCACATTTCCCTTTTTGGTCATTTTCTGGTTTGTTGTAATTTTCTCTTTCTAGTCAGTTTTTTGTCATTTTGGTCACATTATGCCTATTTGTGGTTATCATCTTTCTTTCTTTGGTGAATTTCTGTCCATTTGGTCATTTTTTATATAATTATAACAAAATATATATTTATTTCAAAATTTATAATTTTATGTGTCTTTGGTCATCATGTGTATTTTTCTTGTTAATGATATACATGTGTGTCTCTGTTGTATCTTTTAACTGAACTCCATGACTTTCAAACAAGAAACATTAACACTCACTTCACACAGAGGCTCAGGCCTTTGGGCATGTGCCCGGTAGACCCGTTCAGTAATCCATCCATGGACACAACAGCTTCATAACACTCCATGACATTTATATAGAGTGATTTTAGAGCACATGCAGTTACATTCAAACAGTGTTTGCCATCTATATCATGATAACACTGCCCACTTTATATACATAGTATTATCACCATTCTCACAATTTCAACAAAAACTGAGAAAATATAACTTTGTAAAATTCATGGCAGAGCTGTACAATCTAATGCAATTATTGGATTGCATTAGATCGTACAGGTGTACCTTATAAATTGGTCAGTGAGTGTATGTTGCAGTGACCTTATTAAATACTCAGTGGGTGAAGCCAAATCTGACTTGATGCACACAAAGTAGAACAAATACACATTCACATACTGTATCATCATCAGTATTACATTCAGACATTCATACTGTATTGGCAATAAACTAGTTTTTAATTATGGAGTTTTATTAATTCAACATGCAATTCAAATCACATTCTCCGTTGCAGAAATACAAAATAAATATGGAACCAGGTAAGTTTTCCACTTGATTCATAGATACCTTTATCATGAGTCTATAGTCATTTTCTGGTCCAGTAAATGCAACAATAAACAAATGATGCAGTTCACAAGTTGGGAGGCATTAGTTTTGCATCCACAAATTTAACTCATTTATAATACAAGTTGTTATTAGGATTACACAGATAATTAATCACAGAGTTCTGTTATTATTTAAGTGAGATGTGATAGCTGTCTTGAGTGAAACAACAAGCGACACGCAAAAACCTTGTGTCTTCAGATAACAGTGTCACACTGATTTCACACATCAGGCAAAGTTAATGAGTGAATGGACAACAGCTTGAAGGGCAACGCTGCTTAGTATGCAGGACTTGGCCACATACTGGTGCAAAAAATAACACAATAGGTGATAACAGTGAAACAGACCTGACATTAAACTGGCATTGTTTTAAATTGAACAAATTAGCGATTTTGAAAATTCAACATTCTGGTGATATAAAAGGCCAAATGATAATAGGAAGCCAATAATGCATTTTTGAAATGTTTTGACTCATGCTGGTCTTGTTAATGAAGCACTACATCACTGATTCTATCCATCTTTGTGCATAATTTCTACATTTACGAAAGAGAAAAAACAAAACAAGCTGTTAGGGACAAGTCCTAGAAGTACTCTAACTGAAGGAAATAGACGCGGCAGGACTGCCATGTGTAATTTCTGAGATAAATTTAACCCAGGAATTCCCAGGATAATTTTGTCTGGAGAATTACTCATGGTTCTCTCTCACACACACACAAACAGACACATAAAGACAACAAATCTCATTCCATCTGCAAGCTCAACTCTGCACGAGCACTAACAGCCAATGTTCATACTGCATGCACCAGAATATGTCCAATTTGCACTGCACAAAAGGTGCCAACTTCAGACCCAAACACTAAAATGATCAGCATTCACTCTCATGATCTGCCAGTGCAGTCACTAATTGTTTTCACGTCTCTCAGTCTTTCATTTTCACTGTCATCTTCTGTTGGCTTGTAGAAAATACACTAAACAGAGCCATAAAAATATAACTAGCAAACTATCCCAATTGAAAGGTTATCACCTCGGAATGTTTCACAAGTCTGAAGGTACAGTACAGACTTACACTACTCACAAAAAGTTAGAGATATTTGGCTTTCGGGTGAAATTTATGGAAAACGTAAAAAGTTCACACTACAG
>JAUMHL010000013.1:7836791-7849968 GCA_032362345.1 Sandelia bainsii
CTGTTCTTGCTCCTCTTCCTTCTTTGGTTTCTGTTGCCTGAGGTATTCACTTAGCACGTCATCAGTCGGGGCCATCTCCCTGATGTATTCATGATCTTCAATGTTTCATCCTGGATAGTGGCTTTGACGCTCACTAATCCTCGGCCTCCTTCTTTCCGCTTAGAGGACCCGAGTAGAGGACCCGAGCTTGGAGGACAAAGACCACCCGCAGGGGGGCGAGTGGGGAATTTTTTATATATATATATAGATATATACACATATACACACAGCTAAGATAACATACCCTAATAGGACAAGAAAATGCAGTATTAGTTGTGGCTGTTTGAAATGTCAGGGAAATCCTTTAGCTATGTGCTAACTAGACACATCATCAAATATCTCTCATTATGACATCAGTTTAATAAAGTGCAAACATGATAGTATATCATGAAAATACTTACTCAGTAGAAGGAAGGAGTCTTTACTGCACTTTTCAGTCCATTTCCTGTTGCTCAGCTTCTTTACAATCAAAGTGTTTCATGGCTGTTCAGCTTTCTGCATTTTCTCCCAATCGGATCTGGGGTCCTTTTATCAGGGCAACTATGCTGGGTTTTCACTGACAATTAATGGCCTGGGGATTTATCTCTTTGTGTGTGAATGCAGCATTAATAATCCAGGTCATGGTTATCCCAAAAGTACTATTTGGTGGCAACTGGCGTTAAAGTCTATGGAATTGTAAAGCCATTAACACCTTGAAGGCCCATGATGTCACATGTGGATCAGTGTTCCACCTGTCATAATGATCACAAGTCAAGGTGTGTTATAGATCTCCTGCTGTGATAAGTGATGATCATTAAAGTTTGAAAGAGAAGTAAAGAACATCACCCATGTCAAACCATGACCACATTCTTTGACTCTGCTAAATCAACACAAAATGTATCATCATTAAGTAAACCTGAAATTTTCTCTTAAGTCATTGTCTCCAAGGTTTCTCCATGGACAGCAAGAACAAAGTAATTTTTATGGCTAAACAATGATAAGTGATGTAATGAAAATCCACAGGTAATTTAAAGTTAACCATTGCTGTTCTGTTGGTGCATGCTTTTTGAATAGGCATAAGAGAATGCCTTCTTGCTACTTTTTATAGCTTCAGGCGACTGTTGTTCTTCACAACCGCATAAGATCTCAGTTTGTTGGAGTTCCACTGGTCAATTCATAATTAAAAATCCTCCTCTAGCATCCCCAAAAACGACACTTGCTCATGTGCTGTTGATGGCATTTTGATATCTGCAGGGCTAACGTCTGGCGAGCACACCCAGAGGGGCTTGCATATGAATAGAGGGCAATGTTGGAGCATGAATATCCGTTTCAAGTTTCCATCTTAAGTTGAGACATAGTGGAATTCCACAGTTATATGGTGAAAGACATCTTATCATATTGGGATTATATCTAGGTGATGAATATAATAGTCAAATGTCAAACAGTGTCCAGGAATAGCCCTGCAGTTGCAAATTAACCAACCGGGGATTACTTCAGTTTGCTCGAGACCTTTAAATGTGCTGTCAAAAACAATTAATCACTTGACAGTTTAGCAGCACCAAATGGCAATATGAGGAAGATGTAGTGTAGATTCAATGTGAACTGTGCACAGTGATTAGGTATTCAAGGTTTAGAATGATGCAATGTGAGAAATAAAATGAACACCACCTACAAGCCAAATGCTAATAGATACTGGCCCTGGTTCGTGAGTCTCCCAGTGAACTGGATGCATAAATGTGTCAGCTTAGAGTGTTTTAGGAAACTGGAAATAAACTGAATGCAGCATTTATTAAACACTGTTCTCTGGCAAGGCTGACCAAATGTTTTGACACAAAGAGCGAAAGGACAAAATTTCACATTGGTTTTAAGCAATTAAATAGTCCTTTGACAGTGTAAAATTTAATGGATATGCACTATCCTGTGAGCTCTTACCCCATCATGATGTTGGTTGTTATGTCTTGAAGTAATTAAGCACAAAATCATTAATCATGAACTTGGGAAGAATAAATATATGGGAGCAAGTATTGATTTAAATCCAGTCCATTGAATAGCACAAGGAACATTTTCAGATTACTTAGATGCTTTTTATGATTTTTTTCTAAATCTTGTGATCTCAAATGCCAACTGCATCTATATCTCATACCCTAACATACATGCATGCATTGGTTCCACAACCAATGTCTCTTAACTGTGCATATGACCGGTACTGGAGACCTATTAAACTCTGTTCCAGTCGAATGCTAAACCAAATTAGCTGGGGTCTTGAACTTCACTGCAAGCAACATGTTACCATTTACTTGCTCCATTAGTATTCTGCTAG
Organism: Sandelia bainsii; assembly: GCA_032362345.1. Taxonomy (NCBI): domain Eukaryota; kingdom Metazoa; phylum Chordata; class Actinopteri; order Anabantiformes; family Anabantidae; genus Sandelia; species Sandelia bainsii. The sequence goes on from JAUMHL010000013.1 coordinate 7,839,130, forward strand.
AATGTAGATGCTATAATCGGAAAGAGCAGGAGCATTAAGGGTTCAAATGAGTATGGGGATTCCATGAATGAGCAAACTCTGTGTACAGAGAAAACTCGGAGGCAGTGTTATAGAGGAGAGAGATAAATCTCAGCAGAAGCCCCTCTCCAATAATGCTTGCCCTCTTCTCTCTGTTCTTTCTAAATAGAGCAATTCAATGAAATCCCACTGAGACATGGGATAAATCAATTTTCTAACAGTGTTTCCAACACATCTTTGCTCTTTTCTGCCACAAGCTTTTTATTGCCTTTAAAGTTTTATTTTATTTCTTTACTATCTCTACATTGAAAATGAATTGACCTTGTAATTAAAAGACACTGGGGAGATTTTCTAATAGTCTCTAAATGAAGATTTGAGAAATTGGCAGAGCGAAATCAGGAGAGGACACAAAGTGTCCTTCCAGCACCTTCCTTTTCTTGTAGAACACAACATCTATCATTGTACTGCTTTCCCGTCTGACTCTATTCCTTGTATACTCCCAGAATGTGATACAAGAAATGTGTATATATATATATATATATATATGGTGAAAATGTATACAAGAACTGAAAAAAAGCATAATCAGCCTTTCTGTGCCATCTGAAGTGATTTGGTTCTTATTATCAGAAGGCGAAACAGCAGTTTTGTTTCCCAGGCTGTCGACTGCCTGAGAACTGCTGTGAATGGGTGAGTGGACCTGCCAAAGAGTCTTTGGTACTCTGTCAGTTACAGTGGCTGAGGCTGCCCAAAAAGTGCAAAGCCTTCCCAATGCTTTTGATTAGACCACCACATCCGGTCAGCAATTCATATGCCTGACAAAAGAGAACTATACAGGTTCTAATCTAATAGTCAGTTGGGGATAAACTTTAAAGAAAGAAAAATGTCATTTAAATAAAAAAGTCCCAAATACTTTGGCTAGAGGTCTTAAGCCCTTTTGAAATTAATTTATAATTAAAAACCTGACTTGCCAAAAGTTGATAATAGCAACCAGCAGGAGCTTCCATTTACATGTGAGTCCTTTTGAAGTCTGTCATGGCAGACAGTTGGACCTGCAATCAAAAGGACAACTTTTTGAGCCTGACTCGAGTTTCCTTTACTTAGTGCGAAGCCATTCTTATTTTAAGAATAATGAATGAAACAAGAAAAATAAATTAAATGAAACAGCAATAGTGGTCTTCATAGATTTGTTTCTCTAACTTCTTTTCATTTGAGATCTATCAACAATCTTGTTTCATTTTCAGCAGTCAAACTTTATGGCAAGAATAAATGTGCACTCCTGATGACCTTAAATCTCATTTTCCAAACTCTGCTTGCTCACTTGTAAAATAATCAGCAGATACTGAGGCCAAGACCTTAAAAATAACTTTGGTGGGGTATTGAATGACCATTTGCCTCTTTATATGGCACTGCATTCAGTTTCCAGCACTCAAGATCCCATAAAATAAAACAGAGCATATCACTTTCTTTGTCCTTACCCCAACACCCCCCATCTCTATTTTTCTTTAACTCTGTAAGATGACACTCACTTTATCCAAGTGTGTTCTCTCATCCGTTTGCCCTTGGTCAAGGACCCCTTCTTCTCTTTCCCTCACTCTCTTTCTATACTCTTACCCTTGGACACCCTTTCTCACTGTCTTCTTTTATTTCACTCTGACCCTTCTTCTCCCCTAGCTACCGTAACACCTTGTCATTACCACTCTGCCCTGCTGTCTCATGCATGGTTTGCATGACCGGAAGGGCCAATACATGGCGCCGACTTGATGAAATGTATTGATTGTGTTAGTAGGCCCAGTCTATCAAATTGCCTTGGTGACAGACTGCAACGGTTGCATTCTTCCAACGCCCAACACTTTGTCTAGTATAAATTGTATTCAAGATTTTACAACAGTGAAAAACTTTAATCCTACTTGTGCAATGACAGTGTGAGATTAGGAGAAGATTTCCTTTTATGCAACAGCAAAAAAACAAGGGTGTGCTTTTCTTTCTGGCATACATGCTGCCCCTTGCCCTTGCCAAAGTCAAATGTATCTTAATTATCACTGATATGAACGCTACTACATCACCCTCTGTTGCTCAGTGTGAGTCACTTGGCAGAAGTGCAGCAGTATTACCAGTGGACATCAGACATTAATACATGCTGGGGTGAATATTCAAACGTCCCATACAAGATCACATATGTGGTTGTGCAGAAAAGAACAAGTGTAGTAATGATTATTGATTTGAGTGATCACAAAAATACTGAAATTCAGGAAAATAAAAAATAAAAATTAACAGACAGAGTAAAAGAAAAAAAAACACAGTGCTGCCCTTGAGTAAAGAAAGTTCTTAAGATTGAGTTCAGAATAGTCTACAAGAAACCTTCAGGTTCATTTTAACTAAACATTTTGTCACATTAAGCCATTTATAAGAGTATATAAATCTCTGTTTAACAGTCAGTGTTCAGATGTAAGGTAAATGTAAAATGTCAAGGTGCTGCATGGTCAATACAAGGATCAAACAACATAATATAGTAATTTGCTCATTACTGAGCTGCAACTCCAGTCGAATTACTGAGCACCAGTAGAGTCATGTTGTCAGACTGAAATCTAACCTTAATATGACTTTTGTTAACTTCATCTCCACTGTAGTATTAAGTATCTAAATGGCTTTTACAAGGTCATAACAGCAACACTTCAAGACCTACACAGAGTATAGACGAATACTTTGCTGCCCAGAAAGTTTTAATGGTACAATTATGAGTTGCACAATCAGCAGAACAGAGGAACATAAAAAAGTATTTCACTGCTTATATGTTGCTGGTTCTAATGACTTAAGTTGAAGAAAAGATTTGGATACAAAATAAGCATGACAAAGTGCACATCAGTAAGGCTATTCATATTTGTTTGCTTTCCTGAACCACCTCATCAAGTAACAGTAGATGAGGGAGCAGCTATTTAGTCTGGATGCGAGTCAAAGTAAGATGAAAGATGAAAAGGTGCGTGCATTGTCAAACATAGCTTCCCTTGAGACTAAAGGTCACAAATATGAATGGCAGCTGTCAGATGTAAGTTCTCTCTTCGCTACATCACCTTTTGGTTTGAAGAAAAAAAGAATAAAATGAAACTAACTTCTGACATGTTAGAGTTTTATGTAAATTTACAGAAGAACTGTTTTCACTCTGTCCTTAATGTTACAGTTTACTTTCAATTTCAAAGTTGTGTCATTTGCTGAGGAAAGGCAAATGACAACATTTGCAACGATGAAAGATCTTTCCAACGTATAATTTTGCTTGACAGTCTTTCCCCTGGCTACAGGAACTTTTAAAGTATTAGTCACTTCAGAGTCTGCCCTGTAGCAGAGACAGTGTGTGGGAGAGGAAAAAAAAAAGACAAAGATGGGCTTGGGGAGAGGGGCCTGCATTGGTTTGAAGATGTGTTTCCATACCATACAGGCTGGATAACACCAAAGGAACACACCCTAATGTACACAGTATTTATTAAAATCACCCACACACTGATAAGATTATCATTGGCTGGCAGTCTGTGTATACAAACCTTTTCTTTTTCTTTGGAAAATGACTACACCTCTTGAGTCACTGTCACTCAGTAAACTGCTCGGGTTTCTTTCAGTTTGACCTTCTCACCAATAATTCTGACTTTACTGCAGTGTGGTGGACGATTTATCACTCCACTTTACACCAAGCAGCTGGCAGTTCTCTTTAGAAATGTAGCCACTTCCGCTCCATCTGTTTATTGTTCTTTCTAGAAACGAATGCTGTATTGTTTTCCGTAAGGATGGCAATGTTAGTCTGTCTGGACCAGACTGAAATATCCCTACAGCTACTGGGTGAAATGCTATGAAACTGTATAGACACTTTTAAGATCCCCAGAGGATGAACTACGTATACTGATATAAATGGCCATGACAATCCCTCAATACAGGAACGCATAATCCCCTAAGAAGAATGTGTGCAGTAACTTTGGTGATTCACTGACTTCACATTTAGTGCTACCGTCAGGTCAAAATTACTTTGGTTCTTGAACAAAATGCCAAATTACTGACATTCCTGTCATCTTCAGCATTTTATGTTATCTGCTAAGAAGCAATTTTTACCATACTAACACACTAAACTGCAGTGCCAGAACAACATGCGTCCACACAAGGCATTGTAGGTTGTTTCTGCATGTACCTCTATTCACATTAAAACTTAGATAAACAAGAAAATGCATAATTTTTCTGCTACTGAGTAATGTGGAGGACTGACAACCAAGCAAGCCACAGAAAAGAAGAAACAGAACTGGTTTACACATGGTTTTAAAATGTGTCTTGGTGTATACTAGGTGTATACTAGTTGTCCAGCAGATCACAACTGATCTTGTAACTTCCCAACAATTATTACATTTGAATAAGCAGTCTGCTTTCTGAGGTCAATGAAAATAAATCTTATCTTAACTTAGAAGCAGAATAACAATGTGACACACCTTAATAAAATAGAATTAGTAAGATACAGTATATGTTGGTTTGGACACACTGGCTCTGTAATGCTCCCTGTGCAAAGTACACCATCTATCTCCCCTCCCTTTCAGTCACCCTCCTGACAAGTGCTGCCATCTCTCATTTGGACACCCGTGTTATCCAATTGGCACTGCTCACATTACTGGCCTGCATCCCCTTTTTTTCTGGCTGATTGATGCAAACCCGCTGACGCTGCACAATAGCAACTTTCTATGGGCTGCTGGACTCATCTACAGGGGGATTTTAACTGAGGTCCCCTCTAATCAGGCTAATTCTGAATTAGCCAGGACCATTCCAAAGGGTGTGTTCATTGTGCTGTATTAATCTTTTGGTGAACTGATGCTGAACTCTTTATCTGCAAGGGGGAGGATGTATAACTGCCTGCGAGAGAGGCTGGGGAAGAAAGAAGAGGCAAGACAATTGCACTTTCCTCTTTCAATGTCTTTCTTATACTCAACAAATATCTTTTTTTTGCAGAGTGAAAACAGAAATAGGTTCTCTGGACAGCTACTTGTTGTATTCAGAAGCACGTGTCAGCCGTCATCATCATCATTATAATCATTATCATTCACATGTCAACCTTTACCAAAGCCTCACCTCTTTTCCTATTTTTTGCTATAGAACACATAAACTAACACATAAACTAACACAAACTAAACATTTAATTCTACATTTATATCTTCCATTTTTTAAAAGTGAGTCTGCATGGTGGTCATGCATGTTTCCATCAATTGAAACACTGGGTCAGAAAAATACTTCTCAACTTCCATGGTTGGTTGGTGTCTCCTAAAAGCCACACTTCAATGTAGAGTGAAGGGGGTGGGGATAGGGGGTGGAGTAAGGTGGAGAAGGTTTGGAGAGTTCTGTGGTAACCTAAATAATTACACGCCCTGTTCTCCCAGAGTGATTAATTATATCTGCGGAAAGGGATTTCTTATTTTAGAGCCCTCCGCAGACAAGAGCTGGTGGGGAAAAAGACAAGAAAAAAGACAAAATACAAACCTTTCTTGACAGATTCAGGCTGTATGCAAGACTTGCAGAGTAATATCTTTTGCTTGCTGGTCAGCATACAAGAGCTGTTCATAGTGAGGACATAAAGGAATTAAAGTGAATCAATGTTTTACATTGGGCACTATTACTGTAACTGCATTTCAGGACCTTGACAGAATATTGGGAGAAATTCTATAGTGTTATATATAGCATATGGGAAGGATTAGTACCTCTCATGCCCATTACTTTACATAATTTCCAATTTTTCTTATCTGCATGTGCCAGGGTGGCCTTTCTGCGAGGCTTGTGAACATACATGTCTCATTTGGCTGAGTGGGTATCCCCCTCTGGCTTAATGCTTGCACTCTGATTGGCCACATTGGGAACCAGCATTTAATGTTTTTTACAAGGCAGCTTAGCATGGAGTGGGGAGTTTCGGGTGGGAGGCCATTACAGAATGAGAAACCTGGCGGAATCTCTTAGGTCTGAATCCTCATTGGTTTTCCATAAGGGAAACCCAGTTTTGGTTCCATTCATAATGTATAATGTCAAATTTAGCATCCGCCTAAAAAGAGGAACATAAAAAAACATGTTTTCCAGTCAAAAATACAGTAAAACCAGGGCGGCCCTCCAGGCAGGACAAAAATGAACAGAAGAACCTCTGTTAACACAGAAGGTAAATCAAGAACTGGATCCCATCCAAAGAAGTAACTGCACACAGTGGTTTAACTTATATTCTACTTAACTTCAACCTGCACAAAGCATATTTAACTGATTAATTATATTTGGATAATAAGTAGAGCCAAGTCTTTTATTTTGTACACTGCACATCTTGTTCTATTCCTTACTTTTAATCTATAGAATGATGTAGTAGCAATATAATATAATTCAATATATTATTCAGAACTCCAGCCCTCCTCGGCTTTCCTAAATGGAACATAATCTCTGAAATCACATATTCCTAACCTTTTCCCAGCTGTGGAAGAGCCAGTGACGCAGTCAACCTGCCCATTATGTTGTGAATCTGTCAGTTGCTCTAGAACCTCCTCCACTCACCCACTCAAGTCCTACGTGACATTACAGGGTCTCTCCAGTATACCAAACTGGCTGATGACACAGAAACAATGGAAATCTTTTCTCCCTGCCTAATGGGTTATCTTGGCTCAAAGAAGGCTTACTTGACTCTTTTCTTATGTATCTGTGCTGAAGGAGCTGCACATGCATATACAGCAAAAACATAGGCCAACTTCGACTTAAGTATTGAATCATTAGAATCTTTTTTTTCCTTGACTGGAGTTGAATCTGTCATGAAATGCTTCAAAGGAGAATACACTTGATATTGGTGTGAGAACACTTCTTATGTGCGTTATTTGCCCTTTAATGCTCCATTATTGTAGGTTGTCAGTGTATCTTAACACCCACCAGAAATGGCTCAAATGGCCACTTCTGATAAAAAGATAGAAGAAAGATGTTGCTTCCAGTGTTTCTTTTTACAAGGTGTGTACAAGGACTTTATTGTGTGTTGCACACAAAGTCCATCTGCAAGAGCATGATATCTGAGGTTGAAGTGACATTTATATCAACTCTAGATATTACTATGTAAGTAGCTGGGCGGTTATCCATGTATAGGTCAAAGAAAAAAGTGGAATAAAATGTTTCCTCAATACATTTACCAATGTGATGCAACTGTTGTATAAGGGTGAGCTGTTGGTTATTTGAAAGGGGAGGTGTGGCTTGAAGCAGCTATACCACTGGGGTTGAATCAAGTGTGCATCTGCAGTCACTTACCGTTGGTCCATTGCTATCCACTATTAAGATTAGCAGGCCATCTACAGTATATACATTGTTTATGGCAATTATTTCCATCAAAGCAGCATTACTGTGCTGCTTTTGGCGTCCTGTTGGGAGAGATTATTTGTCACTTAACGTCACACTTTCAAATAAATGAAAAGTGCTTTTGATTATCTTGCATTGGCCCTGGCCAAGAATGCTCCATCTGGTCTTTGTGTGAAAATTAGACTGAAGATGTGAAGTTGCATTAGACCTCCTTAATTGCCAAACAGCTCAGGGGCTATACGAATAAAAGGCTGTCATGCTGAAAATCTCTGCTGACAAATACAACAGAAGCCAAATTTGAGATTGAAAAGTTGCAAATGCTTCCAATGATATATGAAATGATAAAACTTGTACTGTTCCATTTTCAACTAATTCCCTACTGAACAATTATGCAATTCAATCACTGAATACAGTCAAAACAAATCTCTCAAATCTAGAGGTTTTTCCGTTCCAAGTTTTGTTAACAATCATTAACTTTACTTTAAGGATCAGCAACAGCTGTGCAAACTCAGGATTTATTTGATTCTGCCTTTCATACAGTCTTACAGATAGTCTATAAATCTCCAGCTTTGGTATATAACTTTTATGTGGGAAACTAAAAAACCTTAATGACTGATCTCACTTGTGCAACCATTTGAATGATGGAGGAAAAGTAAGTAAGAGTTAACTCCAAATTATCAATTTGTTAGAACAGAAAAGAGATTATGTGCTACCCACCAATTTGAAAAAGTTCAACCAATCTGTGAATTATGTACTGTATGCAGTCGCAAAAAATAATAAGTTCTCGCAATTTATATGCCAGAAGATTGGCTGTTCCCGCCATTTCCTGGCCTCTGTGATACAAAAAAGTCCAATTTGGGGAGAATTATGCAGAGTTTCATTCTACTTTAATATAAGTGAATATTGCTCATTTTGGACCTTGAATCCTGGAAATTATACACTTGGTGTCGAGGAGGAAGGTAAAGGTAGAATGATATGAGGCGGTTTCATAAAGATATTCAGTGCCTTTTTTAAGAATGAAGGGTGATGCGGTTCAAGCAAATGAGAAAAAAGATTTAGACAGAGTGTGTAAGAGACAGATGGAAAGAAGGCTTAGGGATAGATTTGCGCAATGGAAGAATAAGGAAATAAGATATGTACATTTGTGAAATGGAGCTTAACCTGACGAGAATTCAGACTGAAAAACAGCATCATGGGATTCTAAAGACATTGCAAAGTGCTCAAAGTCTCTAATCTGGCTAAAACTGTAACAGAATGAAACCAAATTATTTGAAGATGATTTGGAAATACTGGTCAAGTGTTTGAATAATAGTTGAAGAAAGATGGGTTTGTGTTATTTAAGATTATGAGTTTTAATGTGAAACATCTGTGGAATAAGTGTTGGGGTTCACTCATGGTGAACAAAAAAGTAATCTGAAATACTTAATAAATCAATACAGTGTTGCCTTTAAAAAAAAAGTAATCCATCCATACATTAGCTATACTTCTTATCCTGTATAACAATTCATACACACATCCCACCAACAGGCACTTTAGAGTCACCCATTAACCTTATCTGCATGTCTTTGGACTGTAGGAGGAGGCAGAGAGAACATGCAACCTCAGTCAGGAAAACAGGAAGGGTTTCCTAAACTATGATAGCATGGAATGATCAAACATGCTTGCGTAAAGCAGGAGGAGACTTCATGACATTTATTTATAATACAAATTTATTTATATTAAAAATCCAGTATTTATGATAAAAATGCATATAGAATAGTATACCTGAGGATATTAACTTGTTTCAGTTTATAACACGTCTGAGCGTCAGAACTGTGGGGATAAATGCTGTTCTACTTATCCACACTCCAAAGCTTTGTGATGCAACACCTCAGCCAGCTCAGTGGAAAACTGAGTGAGTCAGACATGTGCGTAGACTGTGAACCAGACCCTGGAGAGTGTTGCAAAATAAGTGTGCGAGATAAAACGCAGAATTGAAATTTTACAATAACTGAGGGTCAAACAGGGCATGCTTTGTTGGCAGAACTAAAAAATAAAGAAAGTATCTGAATTAATTTTTTTAAAAGTGACTTCCTTTCATTTTGTCATTCTCCTTCTCAGCTGATATGACTGACTGAAAACAGTCAGTAGCTGCTGGAACAACACAGCTTTATTTGTGACATGCTTGCTTAATAATCCTAATATTCCTATTTTACTTTTGCTCCATTTAAACATTTAAAGTGCAATTTTCCCATAAACTGCGGTGGCCTTGAGATGCCATTTCTATAAAGTTTTTGTTAATATCTTTCATCACTTCTGGCACCCTGATTAAAAAAACAAACAAAAAAAGAATCACATCTTAGCTTGACAAGTACACTCCATGGAGCAACCATTCCTCCCTTGCTTTCTTAAAGAAGATTTTTTTTATTTGTCTCTTGCCTTTGAATCCTCCACCAAGGCCTCGAATGCCAAAGGAACACTTTTAATTCATCAGCGGGGGGACACTGAAGGCTGTTCTGGATCATTAGACAGACAGCGTCTGAAGTCTGAAAGACAGAGAGAGAGAAAGAGAGAGAGAAGAGTGAGAGGTGCAGAGAGGGAGTGACTGGGTAATTTAAAAAGTCGCCGTCATAGAACGAATAAAGGACTTTGCAAATGGTGGAGTAGAAAGACCTCCACCATTTAATTATCAAGTAATTGTAAAGTCCATAACAACAGAGACCTGAAAGTAGGTGACAAGGGAAGAAGGAGGGCTCCATGAAAATGTAATTAGCTGAATATCATTTCCCCTCACTCTCAGCTACTGTAGAACTTAAAGGGACTAAGAAAGAAGCACGGACAAGTTCCTTTTAAGATAAAACTAAACACAGTGTCACTGTTTAGATCTTCAGTGACTTGGATCAATATGTAATTACCTCTGGGAGGAAGAAACACCTTCTCTCCACATCTTTTTACTCTCTCTTTAACCCCTCTTTACTTCCAGGGAAAGAAACTAAACATCAGTGATAGACTGTCGGCATGTCCAAACCAGGTAACAGATGTGTTTCTGTTGGGTTTTTTCTGTTTTAATTAAGAATTCAAACAATTCATTTACCTGTGAAAACTTGGGTGAATAACAGTGGTGAAGAAAGAGGTAGGGGTGGAAGGACGTGAATTCTACTGAATCCTCAGACTGCTACCACGAGATTTCTTAGGAAAAGAACTGGTACTGCTGCAGGGGTACTGTAGAATTACTGCCGTATTAAACATCAGTGTCAAACCTAACTACTTGGCAGAAAGAAATGAGCTCTAAGTTGGTCATTTTGATCCAAGTGAAATAGTGAATGATATTATGGATGGAATTGAAGCCGATGTCTCCCAAAGTTGTATAATTCTGTGCTGCACATAAACACAAACTGTTTCTTTTTCAGAAATATACACTACCAGCCAAAATTTGGACACATATAAAAATGACCATGTTTGTGAAAGAAAAGCAGATTTCATAACATCAAATTGATCAGAATGAATGTGTAGACATTGTTC
>JAUMHL010000013.1:7865602-7893412 GCA_032362345.1 Sandelia bainsii
GGCAAACAACCCCCCCCCCCCCCCCCCCGCCCGCCGCCACTTCCCTTCCTCATGTTGTTCGGACGTGGAGAGAAGGCATCCGACAGTTTCCTCACTGTTACCAAGTCGTCGGGTATGCGGGGTGAGTGAGAAATCTTTATGGGAAGGAGATAGGAGTTCGTCTTCGAGATGTTAGTGGTAGTTTGGAGGCAGGAGATTAAATCATAAAAATACACGATGCAACATCTTCCATCACAGAAACCGATGTAGCTTGAAATAATTTGATAGTGAGTTTTTTTATTTATTTTTTTTTATTTTGTGGAAATTCTCAAGGGTTTGAATTAGTAAATAACCAGCTCCATCAGACTACCCACGGTGGATGGCGAAGGCTTTTCCCCCCCTTCCGAGATGGATTGGAATTCAGGCGAGCTATCAAAAATGCGCAGTGGCCATCCACCGCAGGTAGTTGCGTTATAAACTTGATTATAGATGATCGTTTAAGTGTTCATTTATTAAAGATTAAGGTCGCTCGTTTTCTGACACCCTCACACACCAGAAATGATGCATGCATGAATCTGCATAATGAACCAAAATTAATAAGCCTACTTTTCTTGCCTGTGTGTTCGTTAAGACTAATATTTGTTTGCTCTTTTACGACATGATAACTATAAATGCTTTTTGTAAATGCTGCACATGTTTTCATATATGTAATTTCCATATAAAAACAGAACCCGTCCTTTTCTTTCCTTCTTTAGATGACACCTCATACTGGTACCACACTTGAGTGAGCTGGGGCATCCTCTCCCAGGAAAAATGCATATCTGGATCCTAAAAATAATCCTTCTGATTGCATCATCTCTGAGGCTGGTCGAGATGTATGACAATTATGGGGAGATCTGTCGAAACCTGTGTACTTGTGAGGAGAAGGAAGGGATCCTGACTGTGAGCTGTGAAAACCGGGGGATCATCAGATTGACGGAGATCAGCCCGGTCCATTTTTCCATGTACCACCTCCTGCTGACAGGAAACCTCCTGAAGAAGCTGTCAGTCAACGATTTCATCAATTACACTGGGGTGACCATCCTGCACTTGGGGAACAATGATATCTCAGAGATAGAGTCGGGTGCCTTCAACGGACTCCAGGGATTAAAAAGATTGCACCTGAATAACAACAAGATCGAAGTTCTGAGGGATGACACCTTTGCAGGATTGGAGAGTTTGGAATACCTACAGATTGATTATAATTACATCACCAACATAGAGCCCAATGCCTTGAGCAAACTACACCAACTGACGGTGATGATTTTGAACGACAACTTACTCTCTGCTCTCCCTCCTAATATCTTCCGGAATGTTCCCCTTACGCACTTGGACCTGAGGGGGAACCGGTTAAAAATGTTCCCCTACATCGGCCTCTTGGAGCACATGGACAAAGTTGTGGAATTACAACTGGAGGAGAATCCATGGAATTGCTCCTGTGAGCTCATCGCTCTCAAGGCTTGGCTGGAGAGCATAGCCTACACGGCTCTGGTGGGAGAAGTGGTGTGCGAGACACCATTCAGGCTCCATGGAAGAGACCTGGATGAGGTGTCCAAGCAGGAACTCTGCCCTAGAAGACCCCTAGAAGACACAGTGAGGCCTGCACCACCTAGCAGCACCAATGGATATTACCAGACCACACCTGCAGCTGTCACAGCCTCTGCCACCTCTTCAGCTGTTTTAAGGTCCTCTTCTAGACCTACCAAGGGCACACGGCAATTAGGCAATAGAACTAGGTTAAAGCCCACTTCTCGAATACCAGGCGGTAACCCTTACAACTATGGCCCAATCATTGCTTTTCAGACCAAATCTCCTGTGCCTTTGGACTGTCCCACTGCCTGCACATGTAATCTGCAGATATCTGAAATTGGGCTAAATGTCAACTGCCAAGAGAGAAAGATTGAAAGCATTTCTGATCTAAAACCCAAGCCATACAACCCTAAAAAAATGTATCTCACTGGAAATTACATCCCTGTGGTACGGAGATCAGATTTTGTCGATGCCACTGGATTGGATTTGCTTCACCTGGGAAACAACAGGATAACTGTGATCCACGACCGGGCTTTTGGGGATTTAACCAATCTGCGTAGGTTGTATTTAAATGGTAATCTCATGGACAGGCTTACAGGAGAAATGTTTTTTGGTCTGCAGAACTTGCAATATCTTTATTTAGAGTACAACAAAATCAAGGAGGTTGACGCAGGCACTTTCCGCTACCTCCCTAATCTCCAGCTGCTTTTCCTTAACAATAACCTCCTAAAAACCTTACCTGTGGGTATCTTTTCCAGCCTCTCCCTGTCTAGGCTTAATTTGCGCAACAATCATTTCCAAAACCTGCCTGTGAGTGGTGTTTTAGATCAGCTGAAGGTACTCGTGCAGATAGATCTGTTTGAAAACCCCTGGGACTGCTCCTGCGACATAGTGGGGATGAAAATATGGCTGGAGCAGCTCAGCGCAGGCACTGTGGTTAACGAGGTCGTGTGTGAGACACCCAAACGCCACACAGGAATTAACCTGTGCTTGATCCAGTCGGAGCAGCTCTGCCCTGACTACTCTGATGCTTACGTTTTGCCGACTACTCCTACGGATGAGCCCCTGGAAAAACAGGTTGTCACTACTGATGCACCGCAGAAGTTCAACACCCCCAGCAGCACCGTCCCCCTCTCTGTCCTCATCCTCAGCCTCCTGCTTGTTTTCATCATGTCTGTCTTTGTGGCTGCAGGGCTGTTTGTTGTGGTAATGAAAAGGCGCAAAAAGTCACAGAGTGACCGCACTAGCACCAACAACTCAGACGTCAGCTCCTTTAACTTGCAGTACAGCCTCTACAGCAACCGCTCTGGCCCAAAAGTTAAGGCCCCAGCAGGTCACGTCTATGAGTATATCCCACATCCCATGGGCCACATGTGCAAAAACCCCATTTACAGGTCACGTGAAGGAAACACTGTGGAGGATTACCGTGACCTCCACGAGCTCAAGGTCACATACAGGAGTACCCCGGATGAGGACAGGGATAGCAGTTCAATGATGAGCCCTACGTACAGTGTTAGCACCATCGAACCACGTGAAAACCCCTCCCCTGTGCAGGATGCAGATAATTTCTTCAGAGGCATCCTTGAGCCCGATAAGCATTCCTCTCATCAGTCCATCCCATCCATCCCAGCAGGTGCCAATTTAGAGTACAAGTACACAGGGCCTGTGTCTTACACATACAACCCAAATTTTGATGTCAGACGTCAGTTCTTGCACCCGGAGCGAATAAGAGAAACAGTGCTCTATGGCACAGCACCCAGTACTGTGTATGTGGAACCCAACAGAAATGAGTATTTGGAGCTAAAAGCTAAACTGCAGTCTGAGCCCGATTACCTCGAAGTTCTTGAGAAACAGACCACCTTTAGCCAGTTTTGAGCAACAGAGTCATGTATGTAATGAAGCATTTTCTCTCCTGACCCTCCTCCTTGAAACAGTGGCTCAGTTTATAGGGTGCCTTGGCACGACACAAAACAAGCAAAAGAGAAGGAGTTAAAACGGGGTGTGCCGAACAATCTTATTCTTATTTCTGAAACATGACATTACAGGAATGGATACAGCTTTCTGAAACACAGATGAACAAAACTGCTCTACTTAACTGATGATGCAAAATCTATTTTTCTATGGTGAAGAATAACACACAAAATGTAAGTGTACAGGTAAATCTTACCCAACTTCATTTTCAGGAATATAACCATACATAAGGTATATTGTGAATCAGAAAAGAAATGTTTATAAAATCACTCCCGGACTAAAACATTGTACAGCAGATCATCAAAACTGTGTAGGACTATTTTCTGCTGTAGTCTGTAAGTAAGTATTTATTGATATAATCTGCCATGTCTTTTCAAAACTTTTGATTCTACATCAATATTACCTGTGTCATCATACTCCATCATCTTCTGGAAAAGGCTTATGTTTGTAGTTTCATTTACTGTAGCTCTGCATTGTAAAAGTGGCTTTTTTTGAAAGTGGCACACCCCAATGTTCAAAAGAGACTGCGTCATTTGAAGAATATGAAAAAAAAAAGTGTCTTTGTATGCTTTCTGCACTTTTTGGAATTGGGAGGCGAGTTAGCCTTCAATGAGCTCTCATAAAGGAGATTATTATATTAAAAATGAATATGGGTATTCATTCTTAATATGTAGAATTGATATCAAAAACAAAATTCAAAAATGATATTTGAAGTATTAATTATGTTGTGTAATACTGATATTTTAATCAATGTAACACCTATTTTTATACAAGCATTCGCAGATTCTCTATCCCTTATCCATTATGTTTCGATTGCTTTGCACTTATTGCACTATATTGACCAAACTATGTTATTGTCATCAAATAAACATGATGTCAGGTTCATACAATGTGCTTATGAGGAAACTAAGGCTGTTAGTGATGATATGAGGGAGGCCATTTTGGGTTTGGTTCAATATGCGAGTTTTACAATCTGAATATGAATGATAAAATGACGAATCTGGACAAAACTGGCAAGCTTGAAAAGAGTATTCAGTGCTTAAAGGTATTTTATTTTCTAATCAAATGACAATACATGATAAGATAAGATCTGACTATGTTGTGGTGTCAATCAAAGCAGATAAAGATGCAGCACATATGCTTAATTTAAAGTGGCAGCTAGTGTCTCAATGAGGATTGGAATCAATGGGTTCCAATCAATGAGCATTATCTGAGGCTTTGCAATTATGCCATGACGACAGCATCCACGTTGCCGCCTGGCAAGTGATGAGTGGGTCATTTGTGTAAACATCATTGGAGATGACTGGAAATGAAATGCTTTTTTAGTATTCTGACAAAGCCAGGGGCTGTAAACTTTGACACTGATGAAGACATACAGTTCCTGGATTAAGAGGTTGTTATCGCAATCTTTTCTAATTCAATCTTTTTTAATTGGTTTACTTCATGTGTGAACATCTTACATATAATTTCAGTATGTGTTGAAAATGCTATTTGATTTTTAAATCTTTTAAGCACTTATTTAGATTTTTTTGTTAACTTGCTTGTCACTTGACCCACTTAAATCCAATATGGAAAGTAGCTCTATAAAAATGCAAAGGATGCACTGTGCCACCATTTTCAGTGTGCAGTGAGCATCACCATTTAGGAATTCAATGTTCCCTAACTGAGACAGGCATCTCTCTGGAGAGGAGGCACAAAACTCTGGTCATGTCGGACACCTCCATGTTTCCCTTTACTCTTTATCCAATAGGAATTATTTGGATTATGATGATTTTATAATTTATAATTCATTGATCTGTCAGCAAAGATCTGCCTCATAATTGTTTTTCAGCAATTTTCCACTTAATTTCAGGTTTTTGACAGCTACCTTTCCATAATTACAGAAAAAAAAAAAAATTGAAAATGAAACTTGCCTTCTTTTGTTGCATCTTTTCATGCAAGCCCAGAACGAGAACAGAAGGCACCATTTGGGAGATGAGGAGTCTTGGAACTGAGTGTAACTGTGGATGTGTCATACATGTAGCAGGGGATGTGAATCACAGCCAAGATGCGTATGCAGTGGCGCAGCATTGGTGGCGTATGAGACAGCACAGTGTTGATAGTGTGTGACGGGGATTTTTATTTATTTTTCTGATGCCAATATGGAAGAAGAAAAAAAAAACATTCACAGAGGTGGCAACATAAAAAGAATCCTTATATATCCTGATCAGTGCAATGACAATGTGTTTAAAATTTGGCCCAGATGGCAGTCTATTTTATTTAATTTCCTCAAATATTATATTTTTCAGGATGATTTGGGTAAATTCACAGGACTCTAGAGGAAAAAAAAAAAAACACCTTCGGCACAATTACATAATCACTGAATCATGCATCCAAATGGGCCTGTTAAAACTGCATGTGTGTGTATATTCATCCCTCGTACCTAAACTCCCAGTGTAGAGGTTTAACACTGTTATGCACCCTGTCCCAGAGTAATAGGTGTATGAAGTAACCCATTATAAGAGGCTAGAGTGTGTATGCAGAGAGAGCACCCAATGGGTTTTATTATGGAATTTTTATAGCTTCCTAGATTATTCCATTTATATCTCTTCATTAGCTGTGTGTGCTTGTGTAGTTCAGTTACTTCAGTTGTGATGCTATAAAATGCAGGCAACAGTTGAAATTGTTAAAGAACCACCTTTCACTGAACACTAAGACCTGTGCAGTGGTCAACATCAGTATTCGGAAAAGGAAGGAAGTTCTGAGGTGAAATATCTCGGAATGTGTTGCCTCATGCTACACATGAGCCCCTCCCTGATTTATGGCTAAACTGATTGTGTGGAATCTGACGTAGGGCTGATGCAACACAAGGCGTGATGTAGGTATAGATGTAGCTGTCACAGAAGTCTTACTCTTTGCTGTACACGCTACGAGGAAAGTTGAGAAGCGAGTGTTGAAGTGCAAGAAATCCTCCAATTTCTTTTAGATGTAGAGGTAGGAGAGACAGCGATGGACAATCTGTGTCCCAGTATTCCCGTACACTTTCTGCTTTCACACCATTTGAGAGTTAATCAATGTGGAATGCTACAGCATATGAAACCTTTCCAAGCGGCATGAAGTGTTGGCTCATCCCTCAGCTATTTTCAGTACACTCAGTTTAACTTGGAGGCAATTATTTTCTAACAGTGCACTGAAAATACCAAGCTAATTAAACAGTTTTTGGATTTGATTTAGCAGAGTTTTGCTAAAAATTGTATTTCATCACTCATCAGATGGTGCTGGCAGAATTTTATGTTTATGGTAAATAAAATCAGCTTGATGCTACACATGCACAGGGCCGGTTCAACTGACTATGTGGCCGTGGGGTGAAATAAGCTATGGGCCCCCATTTACCACCTGTTACTTCTTTCTTTCTTTTTACACATTGTGGTAATATTATTACCTGTAAAAGATATTGCCAAACTGTGAATCTGGGGCATTTGGGGCGCCTGAGGGTTTGGATCCCTGGATAGTTGCCTGCTTTGCCAAGTTGATAATCCAACATTGCGCATGCATCATCAACTTTTATCTTCTTTTATCTTTTACCTGTCTGACAAGCCATTTTAAAGAAAAAAGTAAGGGAAAAAAACAAGGATGTAGCATACATAATTTACAAAGGACAAAGACTGTTCTATTTTTTATATTTTTTTCTGTTTTTAAAAAATGAATTCATTCAAATGGCATAGCATTTGATTTTCATTTGAGCTCAAACAATTAATTGACCACAAAAAATGAATTGTAATACTATTTTATATTATACTAGCCTATATACAATTTGATAATTAATTAATCAATTAGTCATGGTTTTCAACAATTATGCTATATTTTCGCTGTCTTTTATAATTCTTTGGATGGACAACAAAGAACAGAAAAAACATTAGTAAATAAAGAAAAATAATCAGATTAAAAAATAATTAAAATAACAGTTGTGGCCTTAGATTTAAATTCAGCATACAGCGCAGTGGAATTGACATCTTAACTGATATGATGTAAACTCCCCTCAGCTGGTTCATGTGTAACAAATGCAAATGTGAATTTCTTGCAAGTATGTATTTCTTTTAACCTGTACACTTCATTTCCTCGATGTGGGCTGTAAAACCCGACAAGGCAACAATATGTGTACATGATAATTAGGCTAATACGTGGCCTCCCTCTGTATACTGAGACAGATAGAGGGGGTGGACATTTTACATATGCTCCAGCGAAGCCTCACCTACATTTCCCCCGCTGGTGATGCCTCGTCCTCGGGGCAGCCTTGCCGCCTGCCACCTAGTCTCCACAATGATGTGAGCAATTGAGTTCAAGGAGATCTGGGTAATTGAGAGGGCAGGGATGGCATCTGACAGGCACCGATGGCTCCAATGATTACTTTAATCAGAGTGGTTAATGGAATTCCTTCAGGCATGTAGAAATGCTCAAATGTTCATCAGCACTCAACTGATTTTTACCCCCACCACTATCACCTCCTCTGCAATGCCTCCTCTCCTGCCCCTCGTTGCCAAATAGTAATTACTGATCAGTTTTCTTTCCTTTTTATGCTTTTCGTTTCTGAAGAAAACTCAGCATGCGTGTGCTTGCTCCGGTGACATGGTCAACATACATTATGTATGAAGTGTTTTTAATATGTCATGGCATTTTAACATTTGAAAGGACTGTCAAGTCAATCATAAAATCAGTCAAGCTTGCTTATATAAGTAGAAAGCACTACAGATTTATGTATAACACAGATGGTTTTTGAGTTTGTTTGTTTTTTCAATCAAAAGCAAGAACAAAAACAGAAATGTTGGCTTTTATTTATCCAGGAACATGATTAATTATCATTTTAGCAGCTATTAGCTTGTGCAGATGTAATCTCTGTTCCATCATTAGTTCCCCAACTTATCTATTTATTATCAACTGCAAACGTTCTGCTCTAATCAGCCACTCAGTTAACACCCTCACTGTCCAGTCTGTGTTAAATGAACTTCAAGAAATTATCAACTGTATTCAAAAGCAGAGTCAGGGTCCAGACTCTATTGCCATCTGTCATAAAAGCAGGCCTATTTGCCGTTTTAAATTCTGTTTATTTAATTGGTCTGAGGACAGTTTTCCGTCTTCTGATGCACATGTTGACAAAATGTGAAACAAAATATAATTTAGAATTGATCTGTGGCTTCTTTTTCTATGCTAAAAATGGTATTTTATGTTTTTTGCAAAATGATTTGCTTTTTGGCTGTGGTGTGGTAAAATGTCCAAGGACCCATGCTTTTTTATTTATACAAAGACCTTAACCCTAAGGAAAAAAGTAATCATGTGTAAGCTCCAAGATATTTGTGTGTCTTTAATCAATTTTTTTTTATCATCTTCTTCTTTCATTTGGGTTGTTTTTATTTTAACAATATGCATTTTGAAATTAAGGACTAAAATATTATAATCAGCAATTGTTTGTTCTAACATCATAATGCAAATATGTTCTGCTGTTCTGTACTGTATAGCACTACATACAGTATACTGTAATACATATAATTATATGACAGAAGGTGCCTTTCCCCCTGAGTAGCTGATTTCTACAGAAAATGCCATGATATTATCATATAGATAATGTAAATTTCCATCACCTCTTGTCCTACTATTAGCATTACTGAGATTTTTTTAATTAGAATTGAATGATTATATGAAGATAGAAACCCTGGATACACATGCACACCAATTATTCTGTGAGCTGTGGGTGTCATATGTAAAATACATGATTATCAGTATCATTTATTGTTTCTGCTATGTATAACATCTAGGTATAAGCTGACGTGTGTGTGTGTGTGTGGTAGGATAAACAGGAGATATGTGATTTGAGCTTTTATAGAGATATTTTTATGTCAGTTGCTGTGTGAATTGAGGAAGAGAGAGGCTACAGTGTGTTGTTTTATGTTTTATTTAGTCTTCTTTTGTCAGGGGTTTCGCTTTCTGTCTGCATCACTTTTGCCTTTTTTTTTTCTCCTATCGTTTACCCTCCTCTCCTTTTCTGTTCCCACCGGGCAGCCTGGTTGTATTCATCAGGCCTCCTGTTTTGTTTGTTTGTTTATGGCGGCTGCACCCGTTGATCCGGAGCTGCAGTAACCCTGTCGTTTGATAAATGGCGACCATAGCATTACTGACTCCCCAGCCGAGCCTGATGACGCCCGGCCAAAAAAACAACAGGTTGATGTATGGCTTCCTTCAGAGTGTCAAGTAATTTAACTAAAGCCCGTCCAGGCACACTTCTCTTATGTACTGTATGTCTGTGCATGCTGCACTGCTCTGGACAGGCTCCATCATTAGATTGTGGAATGAATGATAGAAAATCAGTGATGAATAAAGCTTATAAAAGCTGTTTATTTTCAAGATATTTTGTGGCAAGTGCAAGCGACAGCTGTGAGGTGAAGTCAAGTGGGGGGGAGGTGGCGACATAACATCACAGGATTTAGGAAATATGAGTGAGGAAGATATTTGGATGCATCAAGTGCTTCAGATGATAAAGAGTTAATCTAGTGTTTTTTGCAATTACATAAGATTGGAATATTATATTTCTTTTGCCTCTAGTATTTGTCAAAAACTTTATCACATCTTTCATTAGACCTTCCCTGCAGGGGTATAACAAGAGGGGTGATCAGAGGTGGTCACTCTCAAAATCTGATTGGATGCCTGTGGTGCTTGGCATATGACTTTAAATGAACGAAGAACCTTCGAGGATTAGAGGCTGAAATCAATCATTACTATCATTGTCATTTGTCTCACTAGAATTCTGTAATAGTTGAAATAAGGCAGATTATCCTTGGAGATATTGGAAGATTTTTTTTACTTCTTCCCAATTACTATTTATTTATGATTATTTTGAACTAAAAATAGAAGTTATTGGTATTTCAGGATATAAATTAATAGGTATTTGGCTTTTCTTAAACTGAACAAACTCTTATGTAACACTCATCAACGTACATTTTATTATATCCAGAAAGGTTTTTAAATTTGAGTGTGACACCTCATTTTCAACTCATTTACCAAATGTGTCAGTCTTCTTTGTGTGTGTGCCCCAGTCTGTCCACCCCATTAAAAATGTCTAGACCTGCCTCTGGCTGCCTGATGGACAATCATGTCTTTTCAAAACTCCATGACCCCACTTTTGTAAGCATCCTTCCTTTGTAGTCAAAGTCAAAATCTACTGATGCTTATGTGTAAAACCAGTGTCTAGTTGTACAGTCATTTCTGATATATACAATATATCAGTAACGTCTCCCCTGTAATATTATTCTGTGAATCTGATTTCATGCTTTTCTCAAACAACCACGCTGCATATCCGCTCTGACAGGCTCTGTGGAAGACTTCATGTTGTCCAAGAGCGTTTTAATGCACTGTATAGCTCATTGTTTGCCCCACAGGTTCAGCTGATTCTCTTCAAAAAGAAAATGTGTTTACTTAGTATGAGTTTGGTTTGCAATTAGACACTCTATTGTTATTGGTAAAATTGCTCTCACTGGAGGTGTGTGTGTGTGTTTCTAAGACTGATGGCTTGAAAGCGCGAGATAAGGCTTGCACGTGGGTGGCATGTGTGCGTCTTTGTGGGTCCATCGCTGCAGTGCCTGTGCATGCACTTTATGAGGTTTCTGATTTGCTGTAAATTTCCAGTAGTTAGTTCTCTTTCTTTTCTGTCTCTCTCTCTCTCTCTTTGTGCACCTCCTGCTCTCTTTCTCTCTTGTCCCCATTTCGTTTGTATCTCTGTGGCTTTCAAAGTGTGGATAGGAGTCTGCAGAAACCAGGCCTTGCTAAAGGAATTAGACTGCGCGCTGGGAGATCGCTCAGATAATGAAATGGTGGGAGGTAGAAAAACTCATTTTCTCACTCATGAGAGAGAGAAAGGGAGAGACATACTAATTTGGCTATTGGAAATAGCAATGACAAGAAAAAAAAGACAATTCCAAAATTTAACAGTGTTATTTGATTTCAGCTCATGAGATATGGAGGATAAAGTAAAATAAAAAGGATAAAGTTTGGCTCTGATTTTAACTATCCATAATGAACTTGTCATGATGGGAAAACTATTGTTTTCCAACTGTGCCCTCCTCTCAGAGAGCACACAGTGACAGTTTGCTTGTGTTTGGACAATAGCAAGGCTGAAGTTGGCAGAGTGTGGGTGTGCTTGTTAAAAAATGGCTCCTGTGGAGGGGCTCTCAGAGCTCTTACAGCAGTATTGACGTCAGCTACTTGTGATGTTCTCTGTGCTGTATCTGCAAATGTGTGTGTGTGTGTGTAGGCTACATGCACAAAGAGCACAGAGTCAGCGCAGTGTGATGAAACTCACAAAAGGTTGAATAGTGATTCAAAAACAAACAGAAATTAAAGGAATGATGTTACGTGCAGCCATGATTAATTTACAGGCGGAACAGTGAGACTGTGCAGAAAATACTGCAGAAAATCTTTAAACCTGCATACGCATCCTTGTGCATCATGTTAATTTGTCTACTTCGTGTGTTTAATGGTATTGATCCAGGCTTTGTGGAAAAATCCAAGTAACTCCTGCAATGTGTGATTGAATAGTCTGGATGCCACTCATGAAAAGATTATTCACAAAAATACGAATAAGACTGCACTAAGCTGCACTCTGCTTTTGTATTCAAACATTTTGATTACTTTTCCTTCCTTACTTTACTTTGCTTGGCAGACGCTTTAATCCAAAGCTGTCGGTACCTTATAAATTGTAGCGTTACATTTTATTTAAGTTAAGTATTTCATGATTCATCCAGTTCAGAATGGCATTTCTTTCTTTTTTGAGGAGCTGACTGAATGATTTCTTTGAAAAACTCTGTTACTTAATTTAAATTAATTTATTTAAGAGTATTTATTTCAATGTGTTTATCACCAGCCACACACTTTTTAGCACTTGCCACCTTCCGTTTCACACTCTTATACCTGAGAACAACCTGGTGGATTCCATTTTCTACAGTGCTTCACTAATGAAAGCATCTAACCTCCAGTAATGCCAACAAAGCCAGTGATTTAAAGCAATAACTTTACATGAAGCTTACTCTACTTTAACCCGGTTGTTCCCATCTTTGCACACACCTGCTCCAAAGCACTGCATAATGCAAACAGTAGGAACAAGTCGGCACTGTATATTAAATCTCATTTCCCATGTTAAACTGTGTTAACAGGAGGAATTAGCACCAAATTAAACCACCAGAGATTCACAACTCATCTAACTGTCAAGGCATTATTATATACTCCATATAAATGTGTAAGGTGTCTTGAGAGAACATGGTTATTGAATTATGCCAAAATCAAACCATTAGCTGGGAGAAATCAATTTAACCAACTAGAAACAGAAGTGTGACTCTGCTCATTGAGGAAGTATGGTTTCATTTTGTCAGACATTTTGAAGGGCACTGTATACATTTTTATTTTGTCCATGACAGTTTGCAACAGAATTACATAAAGAAATGATCGGAAAAGCAAGAGAAATTAGCTAATACAGTCACCTGTGGTAAAAATGAATTTCATGGGTGCAAACTATTCCACTCTTTTGTAGATATAACCTTAGCAGGGGCTTTTTCCACATAAAAAAAATCATCTGTAGAAAATAAAGGGGGATTTAATTGGCCAGTGGTAAAAGGTCTGTCCATTTGTGCACTTGAGGTTGACATTCTCATTTTTATACTGCCTTTCCTCCTAGCAAGGCTGAGTTTTTGACTATGTCAGCACAAGTGGCACGAACACTTGCCCTAAACCAGAGATAAAGACCACCATATGAATGTCTCATATCACATGCTTAAAACTGTATTTAATTGCATGAATTAGCAAGACAAAAAGCCACAGAGGTAACTTAAACTTAAAGAGTTAAGTTTAGGTTATCTCTGTGGCTTTTCAAATAAACCAATTTTCAATTTCAGGTTGGAGAGACTATTAAACACCCCTCGGTCTGCCTCACAATAACAACAAAAACAACACTCCTCCAGATGACATCGTCTGGAGTTCTGGAAGGGCGGGTCAAACAGATGACATCATGTAAACTGAAAACTTCTAAGTTTAGAAAGAAAGAAATTATGAATATATATATTTGAAAACAATTCAAATGTCAAACATTCACAATGTCCTCTTTTCACCATAACATTTCATATTTCCACTCTTACTATCAAAGTCCTTATCTGAAGTGATTGCATTTATTCAGTCACAGTGTGATGAAATTAATAATTCATATGAAGATAATTACATACTACTGTGCCTTAAACATTCATTTGTGTGTTTCAAAACCTGTTAATAGCTTTTAAATGAAAACTTGATTTCAAAAGAGGATAATGCTCAAATGCTGTGGAAATTGGGGTCCCTGTAGGTTCCAAGTTAATGTGAAAATTCTAATAATCAATTTGTGCCTCTGAGATTACTTATGTGGTAATAATTAAAGCCGGGAAGGCTATTACAAACATAGGGCCTGCGACAGCTGGAGTGTTATCTGGGAGACTTACTTTTTGATTTCAGGTCTCTTTTTTTTTTTCTCTCTTCTTATCATTATGAGATTTTCTTTCAAGTTGTTTTGAAGCCACAGCTCATCAATAAAATTCATCACTCGGTATCTGGAGGAGAAAATGTTGGTGATGAAAAAGCCTTTTCATTTGGAACAACAAAAGAGATGCTCGATGTCTGGGCTGGTGGCTGGTAGGAATCATCAGTAAGAACTGAACAAGGACTACGATGGTTGTGGTGTTTGAAGCAGCCCATTAGCTTCACTGGGTATGACTTCTACGCATTATTTAGTCTTCTATTTTTCTCTGTCCTTATAATAGACAGAGATCTACTCAGCTACTCTTGATTTCATAAATTTCCTCAAAGAAAACGCATTTGACTTTCAAAAAAATACTTGCTGTGCAGTCTTGAGTTTCCCAGTTTAACCACACTGTCAGTACTGGGAGCCATCTTGCTCAAGGGCATCACAACAACAGTTGTTTGCTTCCTCTGCCAAGTCTTGTCATTCCAGAGCCAATGAATCTACAACTGCCTCCTGATCTCCAGCCTGTTAACTGTACCTCTGTCCTTGCTGCAGACCTGCCCAGAATGCTTTGAGCAAGATGAGTGACATTATCTAAAATTGACAACACAATAACAAAACACATACAGAACACATTTTTCAGCAGGAATTTATAACATGCTGTCAATAGCAATGGTTCTTATACAGAAGCTACCAATATGTGCAATTTCATGCTGGCGCAATGCTTTGAGCATGTTGACTTTTGACCGTTTTCATGCCGAAAATGACAATGATTCACTGTTACCCCATGCTGGGAAGAATTTTCCCCCAGCTTGTGTGGAAAAGCTTCTGAAACGGCATGCAGACTATCATGCTACATTTCCCCTGAATCCTTCAACAGAATTCTTTTGAAAGTATTACAGCTACTAAAACCTCAGATGCATGGATTATATTAACATGACACGTTAAAATTTCAAAATATGTTTGAGTTGATACTAGCTTTGGTATAATGAACAGTATGTCATCTATCAGGTGGCATACCATTAATAAAATAAAACGTGTAAATTGTGTATTTTTAAAAGTCATGATCAAGATATGGGTCCATAACAACTGAAGCTGAAGTAACTCATTAACATGTTATGAAAAGGTTTGCCAGGTACTGAATATGAGCAGTATGACCTTTCCAGGCCACAAATTGATCACAAATGCATGAATGTGCTCTGTGATTTTCATTTAAACAACGTTTTTATTTTTATTTTTAGCATTTAGTTGTATATATATATATATGGTTGTGCAACAGGGAAAAAAGGGGTGCATTAATCTTTGCTATCCACAGTTGTCACTTAATACATTGTAATGAAGTTGTAAAAGTCTTCCAATAGGCCAGATGAGACCTTTATGTGCCAATGTCTGATAAAGTGCCCTTAAAATGAATTTAACAGGATCCCAAATATGAATCTGTGACCAAAACATGAACTGTGCCTGTCAGTAATTTATATTAGATTATATTTGAAACAGGTCACTCAACTCTGAAAAAAAACAGATTTTAGTTAGTGTAGGATAGTCAGACCTGGGTGAAGGAGTTTGTCTAAATCATTCATGACATTTGTTTTAAACTGCCTGGAGTACCAGATGGCTGAGATTTACCTTGTCAGGATAATTTAGATCATGTCAGGTATGTTGTCAGTCACATGCAAAAAAAAAAAAAAAGATAACTGCCACGTTTTCTTCTTATGTACATATATAGCAGTCTGGCCAAGTCTGCATATGTTACTGAAGGCAGATATGGACATAAGTTACATTCGAACAGGGGATAAATGTAAAGAAATTGCGTTTTTACCTAATTTGAATTCACCAGTGTCCTCAGACATGTCTCTAAAGTTTTATATATTCAGTGTATGATTTATAACTGTA
Source organism: Sandelia bainsii (assembly GCA_032362345.1). Taxonomy (NCBI): domain Eukaryota; kingdom Metazoa; phylum Chordata; class Actinopteri; order Anabantiformes; family Anabantidae; genus Sandelia; species Sandelia bainsii. The sequence goes on from JAUMHL010000013.1 coordinate 7,881,519, forward strand.
ATAGCACTCATTATAGAAAGCCTTAACCACAGCTATTTTTCATTTGTGCTGCATGATTTCCAAAGGAACTTTTTTTTGGGATGGGGTAACACTAAGTGAAAAGGACAGCCTAAAATGAAACAGTCCCAGAGTCCAAGCTTATAAATACATCTGCCTGGTGTCTTTAGGTCAGCCATGTAAGTTATTGGCCCTGCACTGGATGCTCTGACCTGTTTTTCCCATGAACAAACTCTTGGCAAAAGGAGGGAGTGTATTGATCCTCTGTTGCTTTTTAAGGCTAATTATCCACTCCACCGCCAGTTCCTGTTATCGATGTCCTGTTCTTCATTCCTGCTCATCACACTGATTGATAACTCTTAAAAAAGAAAAAAAGAAAACAAAACACACTTCTGATGGTCATCTGCCCACAGGGAGGAAGGAAGCACTTTGGCCATTTCCGTATTGCAGCTACTGCTGCTATTTGCTACTTACATAATATAATTTATTACTAAAGATAGTGATGTGCAAATACAAACTGACAAATCTGGTGAATAATGAGCAGCGGGGCTTGCAGTTATCAAGTCCGTGTCTCAAAATGGGGGTTCTGACCTGCAATTAATGAAAAGGGAGCCTGCGGCAGCCACATTCATCATGACGTGAGCTTTCAGATAATTCTTAAATATATTTATATCATGCTAAAAATAAAAAGTAGAGCACACACAATGCAAAGTCATTGAGGAAAAATATATGATTTATTCAGGATGTCAAATAAGCTCAAAGCTGTAAGGGCACATATGGTCAAAATGTCCTTGACACAACCTTTTGAGCAAGTAATTGGCAGGGGCTTTCATAACAAACAGCTGCATTATTCACAGAAAAGGTGTGTTGTGAATTCCAACGTAACCCTGGCATGAGAAAGGACCGGACCCTGTTTATTGAAATGGTCCAGCCGTGATAATGAAGGAACATTCATCTATTCCAATGGTTTGATAAAGCATTGCCAGAGCTCGCCAGCCACGCTAATGGATTAGAATTTAATATGCGCCCCGTTTTTTATTAAAACAAGTGTCCCTCAGGAAAATCCTTGGCAGTGGGCTGTTGTGGTAAACAACGCCCATGGACTGACGAGCTTTCTCTCATGTCACATCTCTACTCTTCTCCGTCTCTCTCTCCTTGCTCTGTCCCCTCTACCCATCACCATGCAAGGGAAGTGATTGATTTGCTTTCTCTTGTGAGCGATGATAAGCTGCAAACTCATTAAGATGGCTGCCGCCACATTCTAAGAGCTTGTTGCGCAAGATCCAAATCATACACACTCCATCCCCTTTATGTGGAACTTCCTGAATTATTGAGGCAGTTTATTTACATGATCTGCTGACCCGACGGACAAATAGCAGCCTTAAAGTAGCAGATTAGAAATTTCATTCAAAGAAGATGCTGGCTGTTTTGTTACTTTTTCTACTTGAAAGACTATGGTAGATTGATTTAATCCTCAGGGGAAAATGATGAGTTGTATCTCTTGAGACTGAGGGAAAATAGATAGGGGAGGAATGCAGGCACTGGCACAATTACTGTTGTGATTGTAACTACTAAAGGTACTGAAGTTGCAAAATGGATGGAATTTTGCCAATGGCAGGTATTACACCTATATGTCTAGATAAATCATTTATGAATGATAAAATACACACAGTTGCCAGTTTAATGTTGTCTTTTTTGCCAACGTCAGGGAAATGCAGGTTGACCCCAAAATGTTTAGACTGCATTAGTTTTAGTTAAAGCACTTGTCACAACCTGGCTCAAAGCTGGACAAAGGAGGGGAAACCACACATTAGTCTTAGCTAAACATACAAATATTTTACATAACTAAAGAGGAACAACTAAAAGAAAAACAAACTGAACAACCAAAAACAGTGGAAGCCAGGCGGGAGAGAGCAACTGGCTGGCTGACTGTCACAAGCTTTTATACTGCAGCCAGACCAGGTGAGCTGAGTCTCACTGATGAACTGACTCCACCCACCAGACTCCTGCAAAAAGAAAGGCCTGCCCGGACAACTGGGCTGTTGTTTACTCATGTATATTTATTTTTTAACTCTTGACTGAACTTGACTGTAGATGCGACAGTGACTAGAATGACAAAAATATGTCTCCCGAAAAACTCAAATCCACTTGAAAATAAAATTATATTAAGCAGCTTAAGGACAATTCATACTTTCCCTTCAACAGATATGTGTCCACACTACTGACTTGCATACTTACACACTGCAATACACAAAGGCAAGTCTGGACAACAGCAACAGCAGAAAGAAAACCTCCTTTGTTTGTTGTATCCCACTGAAAACATGAAAAAGTGCAAAAACATAAAACTATATGAATATCTGCTCCAAATGAACATTGTCAAGGATGTTACATACCTACAATGTTTATACCTAGTTTATTTTCTGGTACATTCGCAGTCCACGTGCACATAAATTTTGGGTACATCCAAATGGAGTCCATCCCAGCCCTTGTAGACTTGGGAGAAAATTTGCACCACAAATACTATAGTGGACACACAGGCACAAGTATGAACTGGCCTTTACAAAAAAATTCCCATATTGACGTAATAAAAATATCCAAATTAATGCAACACAAAAACACATACATTTTTTTTTCCTCTACTTGTTTCTTCTCCTTGGTTGAAGTTTTAGCCTCAAGTTGCTAGACTAAAGCACAGATGTGGAGTGGATGACAGAAGTCTGGTAAGCACACTTATTTCTAATTCTTCCTATTTTTCCCACCATTTTTAAAATTGTAGTCTTTAGCCAGCCTCAAATGATGCTGACTTGAGTGACATCACTTGAGGCAATGTAACAGTTTTCAGGGAGCTCCCTCCTAAGCCACAGAAGGCCTTATATAATCACATACGCAGTAGTAGTCAGATAATAAATTAAAATTATCCCATTACCCCTATACATGAGACGCTTCCATTCACATAGGTTTTGCATACACTGCTTTATTAAAAATAATTGCAATGAGAATTAAGGGAAACTTAACATACAATCTCTATAACTGGCATGCAATAACAAAATGTCCTCCAGGCTACTGTACCTGTGCTCTGTTTTTGGTCAAATAAGGACACCTCAGAGGGGTGTTTGGCAGAATGCACTGTAAGTCTATCATATCTCCCATATGCAAATGTGATGAAGTCACATTTCATCACACCAGGTGTCACTCATTTTGTTGGGTCCACCGCCCGGTTGGCATCATGCTATACAGGCAGAATCCCAGAGTCCAAGTGGTTTAACAGAGATTTTCATCTAAAATGACAGTAATGTCAAAGGACTCGAGGCTGGCCCCACCTGTTACCCTACCAATGTTATCTCTTCAGGTATATCTGGGGACCTCGTGTCACCTCTTTTACCTAACACACCATTCATCTGGAACAGTCTGTTGAGGTAAGTGGTTACAGGCGAAATATACTGAGACAATTTGAACTCTCTTTCCCCGTTTGCACAAACTCGAGCATGATCATCGAAATGGCATAGCAGCTGACCATGATATGCTTTGATTTGAACATAAAGACACAAGTACTAGTGCTCTAGTACCTAGTAAAGTACAGATCCATTTCAAATACATCTACCTCCTTCTTGTTAACAACCAGTGAATAAAAATGAAAATTGGTGAGACATGTTTGAAAAATGAGCCCAAAGGCTTTTTCTACCAATGCAACGAATTGCGCTACTGTCAGTTTAAGGGTTAATTATCCTTACACATGTTTTGAAAAATTCATATTCTCCCTTCTCTCCATCTCTGAATATAGCTTACAGTAAAGCCCCAGCTTGTTAGGAGACAATAGATGGGTTCACTCATTTTTACTCAATCTTATATTTCCTTGGTGATGTTTCCAGCAAAGATAACCAGTGCCAGATTATCAAATATCTTCTTAGAACATTGGTCGAATAGCCTCTATTGTCAGAGACAATCCCATAGCCGTCAGTTGAGTAATTTCATGCAAATCCTTTGAGTTCAAGACATCTGAATTCTCTGAGTTGAGGTAATTTACTGTGCAACACTTCACAACGGCTTCATATTCAGATTGATTAACATTGATTGATTGATAACACAGATTGATTAAGCTAGTGGTATCATCAGAGTGCTGAGCCAGTGAAGTGGTAAAAGCACTGTAATTGTATAAGTTCTGGGAAAATCTTAATATCTTGATGCTGGTGTGAGTGCAGTGCCAAATATCAATGCCATTTGATTCACAAGCACATTAGGAATAAAAGAGGCCATAATAGGAAGTTGTGTTATTTTGTCTGAATGGATGCAATTTAGTTTTTGAAATTTCTAAAGCAAATCATCAACAACACCGTTGATCTTTTCAGTGAATCACAAGTCAAGTCTCACTTGAAGAAGCATTTCCTGCTGGTTGCTGGTTCTTAAAGGCTCACTTACGTAGTCTTATACTGCTGGCTGTAGTGCAGGATTATAGTTAGAACATCCAGAACACTGCAAGATCAATTCTTGAAGTGTTTTGCTGTTGAAATGCACTTTAACAATTGGACTTGGTCCAGTATTCAGAATAGAACTTGAGAAATGGCTTATAGCAAAAAATAAATAGTCCCTTTCAACCTCATGTTGGCCAATTCTCCACTGAAGTGCGTTGCATTACAAACAGAACATGGGCTAGATTCACTTGACTTACAGACAGCATGGGTTAGCCCATTTGTTGCAGCTCAGCTTTACTCCAAACTATTGAATTTGGTTTTAAAATCCCCTAAGGACATAGATGAGATAGTGTTTTATACAATTGAACTGATTGCTTGGATTATGAGTGACCTTTACACTTTATAGTATATGCCGCCGCTCACCCTCCCATATTGTCTGTGGATCAGTATGTACATGGGTTTGCAGTTCCAGATAATCTCATAAGCGCTGAGCATTAAAAGTCCATGGTTTAATCTCACTCTTGTGGCTAGTGTCTGTGTTGGCAATTGGCACACAGCTGCATCTATAATGACTATGTACACTAAAACAAAGAGTCAATGAGATAGCAGAATTAAGATCTTGCAGTATATTAGATGAAACTGGGTCTTGAGTCAGTTTACTTGTGGCTAGAAATATCATTGTTCCTTCAATCAACATATTGAAATGCAAACTGTTCCAAACACACCTCTCCTGGCTGAATCACTCTTAGAATCTTGTGCAAAGACACAAATCTCTTGAATGCACTTTCCTGAATTTCCACACTTGCAAACACCTAGTGCATGTATCTTCTGGTGTGTTATGTAGGCTATGCTTCAGGGCGTGTGAGGTGGAGTGACAGGCAGGGAGACAGAAAGCCCTGCTGATACGTGCGTGAACACACCTCAACAGCGTTACTTATAGGATAACAAATTGATTACGAGTGACCTTTCATCTTTACATACACCTCCCCTCTCCCTCCCATATTGTCCGCGGATCAGCGCGTACATGGGTTTGCAGTTCCAGATCATCTCATAAGTGCTGAGCTTTAAAAGTGACTCACTGGTTTAATCTCACTCTTGTGGCTAGTGAACATTCAGCTAGGTTAATACGGTCATACAGTAGGTGTTCATATGGCCTATTGCCCATATGGTGCTTCACTCCAATGAAGCACAACTCTGCAGGGAAATCAGTAAGTCAGAGTATAGAACGTTTAGCATGACAGCAAAATAGGCTTATTGTTCTTTTTCTGAATGTAGTTTGGATGAAGACAAACACATATAACAATTATACAAACATACCACTGTCTATTCAAACAAAAGTTAACTAGGTTTTAACTATTGCTTTATGGTACAAATGAAAAATAAACCTTTCGATAATACTTAAGGATCAATGAGGAATGGGGATTGAGTTGCTAGGTTGGATAAAAAAGTCTGGTTTATATCTTCCATCAGCACACCTTGCTTTGTCTCTTTACCTATACTTGTAATTTATCTGGAGTACTTGTCAAATTGAAAGACTCATAATATTGAAATGCATTTTAACACATTATAGTTTTATTAGTAACATTTATCATTGCAGACCTGATGGGTTATTAGAATGTGAGAAACGCAAGACCCTTTATGAAGTTATCTAGTGACATTTGAAATGGCACACTTTAGAAAGAAAGAAAACCATGACCTTTAAGACTTCCTAACATAACTGCAAATTTAATTAACATAGGTCTTAAGTACTATAATCCATTAGGTTTTATCTGTTAACCCTGAGTAGTGCCCTTATTTACAGTATGCTGTACTACTGATTCATTAAGCATTAAGATCAGGCACTGAAAGCACAGGTAAATTAAAAGATTATTTTGTACACCTCTTTGACCCAGCTTTCAGCAAACAGCTGATGGATGGCAGGGCATATTCATGGTCCCCAGATGATACATTTTAATTAGTTTGGTAATTTATCCAAATTGAATGACACACTCAGCCTTAGCATCGTGTTTAGTGCTAAGTAGCTATTGATAAGATGTTAAACTGTGATAGTGAGCATGGCAAACATACATGCTGAACATCAACGTGTCAGCATCACCATTGTTAGCATGTTAGCATAGCTAAAAGCTTACAAAAAACAAATTACAGCCTCACAGAGCAGCTAGACAAGCTGCACATTTTTATTATGTTTTGTTCAGTTTCAAACTTCAACTGTGTGTTGCTGACATTTAACATGACTCCTGAATCATCTCCTGATTGTGTCAAAGCAATAATATATAAAATGACAGATGAAGCTGCAGACAGACTGAGACAACATCACAAACCTTGTTGTGACCTCCACACAGTCTGTTTTCAATATGTACGATGTCTACAGTCACCAGTGATCTTCAATGGATGCAACAATGATGGAGTCTGACAGGTGACACATGTTAGGTGCGAAGACAGATGATTGGATATGAAGCTCAGACCTTGACATAATAAGTTTAAAAAAAGCTTTTCCAATGCTGACACACATACACCTGCACAAACACAATCACCTTTAGTGCCTTAGTACCTTTAGGTTTGCTGCTAAGGAATAGTGAGTGACAAGTTTCAACAGGGTAAAAGAAATACACACAGCATTTGGAAATAGTGATCTGACAAATTTGAGACCTCACTTCAGCAAAATCTATTCTGGTTTACTTTGATCAGCTCAGTGACACGGAGTGAAGGCTGTCTCTCCTGGGAGAACATGGTGACTTCTTCTAAGACTTTCCTTACAAAACCAAGATACCCTCTGTGTATGTGTGCACGTCCCTTTCTACAAATGTCTGTCCATGTACGTTTGATTATCTGTTTGCTTGTGTGTGACATGCTGCCGTTTGTGTCCACAAAGAGACATCTTGGTGTGTCCCATCCCAGCAGGAGGCCCTACTCATAAGCAGCTGTTGCTCTAGCCTTCTGGTTGATTGACAAGGAAAGAAACAGGTTGGAGCAAATGAGTGATGCCACAATCCTCTAACTTGGCAGCCAAATCCAGCTTTGTTTCTCCCCTTCTTTTCCGTTTGATTGTCTACTGGTTGGTTCAGATCCCTGTCGGACTGTTTGTCTGCCTCTCAAACACCTACAACCGCACAGGACAACAAACACTCCCAAGGAATTTTTACTGAAAAGCAGCATCTCTGATGGTTTGTTTTACTTTTAATGATGCCCATATTAGAGAGCTGGGTGGGAATTTACTCCCACTGTCTCCTCAGGCCTGTGCCCCAGACTATTCCCTCGCATCAGACAGCCGGTGATGGATGGCTTAATTAAGGTGAAAGACAATGAGTGAGTGCTTTTCATTGTGTTTGGTCTCAGTGGTTTGTGACAAAAAAATGGATTACTCTTTTAAAATGGGTCTCCTTGGGGAAATGTCACATTATTTAAACACATCTATCGTCGCATTGAAATAACGTACACACATGTACATCCTTGGCATTTAGATTTGTCATTAAAATGTGTCACTCTAAAAATAGCTATGTGTTAATTGTACTTTTGAAATTAGAACTGAGACCAACATCAAACATTGACATCTTGTGCAAACACACACACTCACAATCGTCATTATCTGAGAACATCTTACCCACACATAGCATAGCACATGTGATGCCCACACAACCTTGCAGTGCCATCGTTTTCTGACTATCCCCTCCCCACCCACTCGCACTTGATGGACAAGACTACAAAAGTTACTCTAGACAACACTGAAATGGCTTAAAACATTCCTAGACCTTCAGTTTGGATAAGGAAAAGACCCAAACCACTATAAACTATTAGCAAATGTGCCAGTAGATAACCTAATATTATCATTTAGTAAACTTGGATAGTCATGTAATCTTACCATATTATCATTCTATAGATTAATGTTGTCACTTGTCAGTTGATTTGAGTAAAACTGTTATTTAAAACTAATCTACAAAATGTAACCACCATTTCTAAAGCAGGTTTAGCTTCACTGTTGTTGTTTTTTTGTGTGTTATCAATGCAGTTTTTTTAACACCTCAACACTTGTTTCTATACTCACCTGCTAGCTACACCCATAAAACAGTCCCTTAAGAAACTATTGTGCAAGCTCAGAAATACACCAAATATCTGTGAAAAAAAATTCATCCAAGGCTAAGGTCCAAGAAACGCACACATTGATAAAGTACCGTAGCGTGTGGAGTTGCATAGCCCAGCTGTAATTGTTATTTACAGCCGTAGCCTGGGGAAGATGCTGCTGCAGGGGGAAGCTGCGGCTCACCTGGGAGCTGCGTTGTACAACCACAGCCTTGAGCTGCTGGACAGCGAGCAGCTCCAGAGGTGCAAGTGCTAGTCCAATGCTTTGCTCAAGGGCACTGGCATGTTTCTAAGTGTTAGAGCTTCTTGCTTTTCTTTACTGTGCACCTCATCTCCTTTCTTACTCCCTTTCCACTCTCCCTTGCCTCACTCTCTGCTTCCTTTCTCCTTCTCCATCTGCATTGTCTTTTAAATAATTCCCTCTGTATTGAGTCAGATTCCTCTTTTTTCCCCCCATCTGAAGGCATGAGCCTTGAAGCACTAGTTCCTGGCAGCGCTTGTTTTGCGCCACTGCTCCATCCGTCTCTTTGTTTTTTTGCTTTTGCTCTGCTGTCAAGAGATTCTACCGCTTTCTCTTCTCTGTGACTCCGCACGGGATTACAGTCCTCCCACATTTCATCTGCAGCCAAGGGACATGTGGCATGTGTGCGTGTCTTTTTCAGACTCCATATCTGACCATTTGTATCCACCTCTGTCCCTGTCATGTTAACCGTCACGCTAACACTCACTCCTGCAGCCAGTCAATCTAACATTACAGCATTTGTTTACTCATCCATAAGCAACATGCTTGGTGTGTATCCCTTGATGTTTGTGAACATGAATGGATACATATGCAATGGATTCTTTGCTCCTATGTAGAGCCACAAGCCCTGGTTACACATTAAAACTCAGTTAATCATTTTATGTGCATACTTCTACTTCATGCTTTCCTCTCACCCAAGAGTCCGACTGTACAGTACATGCACAAGAATATGGATCTCCTATGTTTGCCGAGTTGCCACAGGGTATCCAGCCTCCCTCTTTGACCATGTATTATTCATTTATTTTGTTTTTCTCCAGGCAAACCTCCACAAACATCAATTCACTGACAAATGTAGAAAAGTTCGTTATGAAAACTTACAGCAGCAGTGCATGTGAACACTTCCCTCTTTTTGTGTGCAAGGGAGAAACATCAGTTAAGGTCTCTTGAACCATTTTCCCAAAAATTATCTCAATTATTGAAAAGGAGTAGATTGGGTTTGCTATAGCTTTTTGTTACACATCATCAAAATGGTGTGTGCTTCTGCAAGAGGACATTAGTTACTGCAGGTTGCAGTATGTTTGACAATATCAGTGTCTTTACTACAGTTGTCATAATGATTTGTCTGATATTTAACATACATTTAAATTCATAGATTTATTTTTTATCAAAATTACCAACTGACTTTTTCCCCTTTTCCCTTCCTTTGATTGGTGGCCTTTATTTTTAATTTCTAACTTTTATTTTCTAATACCTATTTTAAAGTATTAGACAAAGTTTGATCTGACGATAGCACAGGACCCGTCATCTTGGATGGTTCATTAGTTCTGATACCACATTACCACACAACAGTCATTAGGGTTCATCCTTTGCGGAAAAACATTTGAAATGCTTTAGTCGGGACTAAATCGATCTACACTGGCATCTATAGGGTCTTGCTGTTAGCAATTCCAATAAAAAAATGCAAGCTGTTGAATTGGTGGAGGTGTGTTGTATCAGATACTGGTGAGATGATTAAATAAGATCCCTGAGGGCCTGTGCGACAAAAAGATCAACAAGTCTGGCAAGCTTATCAAATGTCTGCTCATCAAAATAGTCCACAGTGACATATAATGCAGTAAGAAAAAAACATTTTTTCTGGAAAGTTGTAACAACTAGTTGTCTTGCATCCCAACAATCAGCAGATGAGCTGTTGAAATACGACATATTCTGTATGACTGACCAACTCGTTTGATGCATGATGTGGAAGCACAAAGTCAACTTTTTCACAGATGACTGCATTTGAATGTGGGCAGAAAAATCGAGGGAAAAACAAAGACTCATTGAAACTGATGAGTTGCTCTTTTGTTTTTGTTCTGTTTATTTTATTTTCTGTTATCTCAACCTTAATCAACTATTTTTTTTGTATTTACTTGACCATGAATAAATGATTGTTTACACTGAAGGCAGAAACGCTGAAGGCCCTGTTTCAACATAGCGATCCATCACTGTCACATTTTTTCCAGACCAAAAAAAATAAAAAAATTCATTCAGTCATCCCACATTTAGAAACTGACCGGTGCAACGCTGGCTGTTTCTCCATGTGTATCGCTTCACTTCTCTGTATGCCACTACTTCTCTCTCATGTTATGCCCTCAGGCAGCCCCACCTCGCCTCTCTTCACCTCACCCACATTTCCCCACAATACACTCTCTTCTCAATTTAAAGTGACATAGGTGACGCAGCTATGGGCAGCTAACGTTTGAAAGAGTGAGACTTGATGTGCAGCTCTGCCTGTGGTTCTCATGTTACTCTCCGTGCATCCCCTTTTACTCTTCATTTCTGTCAGATGTATACAGACTGTTGTCCTGTCTTTAGTTTTGTCTTCACGCGCTTTTAGAATAAGGGTCTGCCACAGCAGCATGACACAACAGTATGTGAGTTTTCAGCTCTGGGAAGCAGTGTTCCTTATATGACTCTTTTCGACATGCTGCTGGTCGTACTGTCCCAGCTTGTCAGAGCAGGCGCGGGATAACATATCGTTCAGCACAATGGCAGCGGGAAGCGGAGCCACCCTTTGACTCTCTGGCTGTGACACAAAGTGTGTGCATTTGATTTATTCCAGTTCGTCTCTTTGCATGTCGTCAGTCAGGACGGCCTGATGTGTCACCTTCTTGGCAAAGAAAATCTGAGAAATCTAGTTGGTAACAGTAAACGGTGTGTCACTTTCAACTTCACTGCGGGAACCATATGTGGGAAATATTTTTATTTGATTTGGAGAAAACTACAAAGTACTATCTAACAAGTTTGTATATATTTATTTAATACAACATACAGACTTCTATGTCGAAAAAACTTTTTAGGATATGACTTTGGATAAAAGACAAATCCACAGCATTTACAAGGAAAAGATGTATGTGCCTGTGCAGCAGACGCTCTAACCAGAAGCATAGACTTGGTTTTATCTATTTACCTGCCTCAGCCTATTTATCAAACAAATAATAAAAAGACTGAATCTAGGTTTTCTTTTCATTTGTCTGTCTCAGTTCTGCAGACTAGCTTAAATGTTTTGAGATGTATATATATATATATATATATATATATATATATATACACATACACTACTCACAAAAAGTTAGGGATATTTGGCTTTCGGGTGAAATTTATGTAAAACGTAAAAAGTTCACACTACA
>JAUMHL010000013.1:7893512-7914607 GCA_032362345.1 Sandelia bainsii
CACATTAAGTTCACCTGAAAAGGTTATAGTGCATTTTAGGTTCATCCTGAAATTTCACCCGAAAGCCGAATATCCCTGACTTTTTGTGAGTAGTGTATGTATTTTTTTTTTTTTAGATATTTCCTGACTGGTGGCTCCCAACAGTACAGGCTTTGTCTTCTTAGCTTGGAGTGTTCCAAAGCAACATTAGCCTGATCCTTTGCATAGCATTGTTGTGTACTACATACCTTCCTCAGATTTTATGATTCAATTTAATTATGATACAACTAAAAGACATAAAAAAATTAAATACCAATAAAAATATAGAATAACAAAAATAGCCACATGTGCAGCAAAGTGCAAATACTTTCTATAACAAACAATTCAAAATGATCCAGTCTAACTATGATTCCAGCACAGTCAGTTTAAGGATTTCTGCTCTCCTGAGTGAGTTTGCAGGACATAGCTAATCATCTCCCAGTCCCTCCTCATAATGTACATTGTTATTGTGATATAGTGCTGAGTAGCCCAGAAGCAGACAATATATTTTTCCATCACTATGAAAAACATTACTGTTATAAGAAGTATTGTGCCTGCTGGAGTGTTACACAAAGAGCAAAGGTTGTACTGAATACTGGCAGAACATCATGTTACTACAATTGCAGGTCAAAACAATTAAATAAATGGGATAGACATAAAAAAAAAATTAAAAAAAAACACAGTTACTGTCCTTTAAACAGCTTATATGTTGACTACTCTGTCTCTAGGTTTGCATTTACTGTGTGCCACACTGTTCTGTAAAGTCCTGCATGTCTGTGTGCTTCACTGAAAGCTGATGTTAAGTGTTTAAAAAGAGAGAGTCTAGTTTCTGATGACAGTCGTCTCACTTTGAAGAAAAGATCTACCCACTGAAGCAACTGATTCCATTGATCGGCACTGCTGTTGAGCAGCACGAGCCACAAACCTGACTGCACTCCAGCAACAACCGAGCCAGTCGATATTGACTTGAAACACATTAATTTAGCAAGGAGATTAGGAGACAATGGAAATCTGTGACTTTGATGGAGATGGACACTTGCTCAGTAGAAGTTTAACAACTCCAGTATTGCTTGAAATTAAAGTTGTTTCTTCTTAGAATTTGCTAAGTAATAATAATCTTTCTGCCCACTTAAGTTTTTTTTAGTCTGTGCATCTTATTTCCTTCACACTAGAAGTGATGTGTTTGACAACCTACCTCTATGTATACTATACTCCTAGACAGAAAACCTTGTATATTACTCGCACCACTTCTTAACTCCCTGTGCCAGGTCCTATGTTTGTTGTACCATGGGACAGTATTGTGTTGCTATGATGGTTGTCTCTACTAGTGTCTCCAGAAAAAAAAATACCAGCTCATTTATTGAACCAAGCGAATAAAGTGTTTTCTGGTTCTGCTCTCAGGTTTGTTGATTTTCCTTGTTATGAGCATAAGCTCCATGTGACATGTCGCACCTTAGGGAAACAGAGCTCGACGTTTGGCTCCGACTGCGAGACAAACTAAGTGTGTTTGTCTTTGCAGTTGAGCAAGTCTCCTGTGTGTGCACAGACGACAGAGTGAGAAAGACAGCATGATTGCAGCACTTTGGCTTGCACTTGTGTTTTGTGAGTTCTTTTTTGTCTGATTCTAAGACTTTGAATAATTTGCAGGGTGTCTGACTTTTAATCTTGCTCTCTCTTTGAGTTGAAACAGGTGGGCTATTGCAGTTGCTGCTTGTCTCACACACTGTGACAAAGATGAAAAGTGATATTTTGGAAAGCGGCGGCAAAGGAAAATAATGTTGCTCAGAAGTATCTCAGGAGCTGTTGCTTACTTTTAATGTGTAAAAAAAAACAGTCAGCTTTCTCTTTGTCAACTGTCCACTATTCCATGTTGCATTTTGGCAGGAGAAATGAGCATTTGTCACCAAGCTCTAATACTTCCTACCTCTCTGTATGACACAGAGTGTGACTTTAGATAGTCTGACTCAAAGGATGTTTCACGGGGAAATAGTGGTTCCTATTTTCACTGCACAGCTGGTTTACTGTCAGCTGCAATTGTTTTTTCCCGCATCCCTTCTCTGTATGTGTAATTTTTTTTTATATCACAGCCAATCAGTGTCTGCTTCCCATTTGAGTGCAAAGGTAATCAAACGTTAGCGAAGGTACACACTAAACCTGTTGGTTAAACAAATGCGCTCTTTATTTCATCCATCCACTACTCCCTCTTGAGAGTCACTCCAGCTAGACCCATCTGTGCTGGCAGATTCATGAAACAAAGTAGAACATAGAAAGAATTTGTCCTGGCTATGTGAGTCAAAGATTTGGAGACAGCATAGTTTGACACTGAAGAAACAGAAAAGGAAAATTGAAAAAGAAGGAAACAATCTAGTTTTTGGAGCAACAAAACAAAGTTGGTTTGAACTTTGGAAGTTTTATTTCTGTACCTTATCCAGTGTCCTCATGGGTAAATTTGACTCCAGCATTTCACTCATGGGATCTAATTATCTCAGCTAGACCCCAAGAGACATAGCTGACAATAACTTAACAATAATGATTAGATATATGGCTTTCGCTGAGCATGCATGGTCTTTTGTTTAACACAACTCTGCTCTTTATACAACAGAAATTTAGCGCTATCGTAGCTGGAAACAATTCTTTGTGAAGGAACAGCTGAGCCACATTTAATTTTTAAAATGACAGATCAACAGAATGAAAATAAACATGCATGTCAAGCTTCATTATACTGTAATGCAATTCTTTGTAACTGTCAAGCCTGTTGAACATATCTGTAAAATGTTGTAATTCTTTGCATCTGATTAAATTCAATTCAGTTTAATTTATACAGTATATGGCACCAAATCACAACAAAAGTAATCTCAAGGCACTTTACAGTGGACAGTTTTAGACCTTTCAGAACAACCCTATCTCCCAAAAATTACGTTCGTATACAACTAAACTGCAATCCCGATTCTGTTTTTGTAGAGAACGTATTTGCGACCCGATTACGTTTTTCTACAGAACGTAATTGTCACGTTGTATTGAAACATATTTTTGTGAATGAACGAATGACGCGCTATATTTATTAATGCAAAGCGATTTGCAAGGAGGTGGTTGGGGGAGAGCAGGCATTCACTGTGCAGGACTGACATGCCGGAAACCCGAGTTTGACACCAAAGTCCCCTGTGAGGTTGGATTTAGGCAATAAAAGTACTGAGGTTAGGGTTAGAAAAAAAGATCATGTTTTTTCTTTCTTTCATTTTTAATGCAGACGTTGTGTAAAGTGACATTTTCATTCATTAATCAGCCCCCAGTCTTTCACTGACACTAACCCACTGCTGTGATGCCCGATCCCACCATAAAACACTTTAATATCGCTACACTCACATGTCTGGATGCTGAAATGTAACGACAGGAGAGGAGAGGAGAGGAGAGGAGAGGAGAGGAGAGGAGAGGAGGGGAAAAACTCCCTTCAACGGAAGAAACCTCCAGCAGAACCAGGCCAGGGCGACTGGCTGCGGTGAGTGGAAAGAGGAGCGAGAAAACAACAGAAGGCAACAAGAGAACAGCAACCAGGAGCAGCAGACGAAACACTGAGCAAGTTGGTAAGGGCCAGTAACTGCAAACTGGAAACATACAGCTCAGAAGCCAAGGATACTTGTAGAAAGGTACAGAGTGAGGGAGACAGAGAGGAGGAGAGACAAAGTTAATGACATGCAATGGTAGCATAAGAGTGGACAGGAGAGAGAAGAGAGAAGAGGAGAGGAACTCAGTGTATCAAGGGAGGTCCCCCAGCAGATCAAGACTAAAGCAGCATAACTAAGAGATGGTTCAGAGTCACCTGAGCTAGCTCTGACTATAAACTTTATCAAAAAGTAAAGTTTTAAGCCTAGTCTTAAAAGTAGAGAGGATGTCTGCCTCCCTTACTTGAACTGGGAGCTGGTTCCACATGAGAGGAGCTTGATAGCTAAAGGCTCTGCCTCCCATTCTACATTAAGAAACTCTAGCAACCATAAGTAGGCCAGCACTCTCAATGAATAAAGCAGAGTTATTATCAACATGAATGTTAGAGTCACCCACTATAATTACTTTATCTGAACTAAGAACTAAATCAGATCAGAGTTTTTAACTGAATTTGAAGTCAGACTTTCTGAGTAAGAGGCAGGAGGATAGCATACAGTAACAAACAACACTGGTTTTTGACTTTTCCAGTTTGGATGAGTGAGGCTCTCAAATGAATTATAACTATGTTTAGGTCTGGGGTTGATTAATAAACTTGAGTAGAAGATTGCTGCTACTCCTCCACCCCGACATGTGCTTCTAGGAACATGATAATTAACATGACTTGGGGGGGTCGACTCATTGAGATGGACATATTCTTCCTGCTGCAGCCAGGTTTCAGTAAGACAAAATTGATCTATTTGATGGTCACTTATCAAGTGATTTACTAACAGGGATTTAGATGAGAGAGATCTGATATTTGATCTGATGTTATGGCAAACCTCTTTTTTCATAAAACTGATATTTCTGATTCACTTCAGTAGTTGCAGACAGGAGGCCTACCTCCTTTATCAAAGTCAAAATGAATCAATGTCATAATAAAATAAGTCCAAGTATTTGGCTTGTTATTTCAACACTAACAGGCATACATGCTGATGCCCTCTGGACTAGTCACTCAAAAGAGATGTAAAACAACTAGAAAGAGGCCCAAAATGACCACAAAAGCGTGGAAAAACAACCACAAAGAGACATAAGGCAACTACAAGGGGAGACAAAAGCACCACAAAGAAGCACAGAACAACTACAGAGACAAGCAAACATCCACAACTAGTGGCAAAACAACTATAAAGGGATGGAAGACAACCACAGAGACAGATAGCAACCACAATGATGAACAATAATCGCAAAGAGATGCAAAGTTCCTACAAAGGGACAAAAAACAAGTACAAAAGAACACAAAAGTAAAAGACAGAGGCAAATGGTCAATAAAAGCACTAGAGAGAAACAAAAGCACCTCAAAAAGATACAAAACAGCACAAAGAGATGCAAATTTACCACAAATAAACACTAAATAACACAAAACAACTACAGTGAGACACTAGTTCACAAATTAATAAAACAAACTTAATTTAACAAAATGGGAATTATTAAACTTGCACCTGGTTACAGATGCAGGTAAAAAAAAGAAAAAAAGAAATACAACCATGAAATAGCTAAGATGTTAATTTTGTCCACCTAGTATGTTGTTGTACTTCATATAGTCTTTTTGTTCTTCATATCTATGTACACACACCCACATAAGTAAAATACTGCTGTCGCTGAAGTGGAAATCCAGACTCTAATTGTCTTATAAATCTTTTCTCCCCCTCCCCCCTTTATTCTCCTCTAACCATTTGAAATAGATGGCTGGCACTTTTACTTGTGGCCTTGGGAGACTGAAGTAACAATTGCCACTCTGGTTCAAAACTGCCAAGACATGTCTGCTCTCTGACATCAAGGATTGGCTTCATTATGATGGTGTTTGAAATAAAAAAAAAACAAACAAGAATACTGCTGTCTGTGTTGACAATGTGAGAGTGGCATTTGTGTGTTTTCTTTGGCATATGATGTAGATAAAAGATATAATTTCAGATGTCTTTGTACTAGAAGATGTCCACAAGAATTCATGTTGTTGTTGTTGTGTAAGTTGATAAGAAATATGTAAGATATGGAAGAAAGGACTTAAACATGTATTATGGGTGACAAAATATTGATGGATAAATGAGCAAATTAACCATAGAAACCATAGCCGTAGTTGATTTACACTTTGAAATGAGTGACTTTTTAAATCTACAATGCAACAAGATCAACTCTTTAATGTTCAAAGCAACATTATCTCAACACAGCATAGCATCTCATCTTTATTCTGAAGACAAAACAAGACGGCTGCTTTTAAGTTATTTGTGGAAAGTAGAGATATAGGAAGTAGTAGGCTACGAGTACGGTACTGAAAAGATCCTGTTTTGTTAAATAAATGATGGTTAAGGTTAGGCAAGTAAAACGCCTGAAACTGTCTCTGTGGCTTGAATGCAAACTCAGATTTTCTGCATCAGGTTAGATGCACTACACATCCGTCCACCACCTTGACTTCCAAACCACATAGTGGACACAATTCAACTTTGACTAGCGCTCAATTTTAGCATTAAACATAAATTTTGATTCCTATTTAAAAGGCCTTGGAAACTTAATGAGACCAGTAAGCTTCTATCAAATTTCTCAGTTCATTTAAGCACAAATGTTTCTTAGATAGATAAATATTAAATATTAGAAACCAAAACTTCAGGGAATTTCAAATATCTTAGTCTCAAAGATTAAACTGATTTTTAGAACTGCATTACAAACTGCTTCCAATCTCATTCAATGGGGCTTATCAGTAGGTCATCGGGACCATAGATGTGGGTTTTTAGGACCCTTCTCTACTTCCTAGTCCACTCTTTGGCTATTACAATAGTCAACAAGGAGTGTACTGGGATTGGACACAAAAAATAAGAGAAAGATGAAGCTTTGGGTGAAAATAATAACTTAATAAAGCAGGAGTAGCAATTGTCAATTTGGAATGGGAGAAAAGCTTTGTCCCTCTTCATACACCATCACCAAGGGTGACTGTTGTTCCTGAAATAATTACTACGCCCATTTGCCTAATCATAACAACTATCCCTGACCATCCTGAAGCATAATTAAAGGTGTGGTAACAGCTGATAATGACCACGTAATGAGGTGATAACATTCAAAATGGCTGGCATTGTAAGTGTTCCAATGTCCAATTTTAGGAAACTGTTAGCCAGTCAGAACATTTCTTGGTTTAAGTATTTTTTTCCCGAAACAGACTGAGTGTGTGATGGTGAATAGAGGAGGAAGGCAAAGGAGGGTGAGCGAGCCTCACATGGATTACACATCTCCTTGGATCTCTGCCCCCAATTCACTAAGGCCTTTGATTCTCTCCTTTGATCCTTGACTTTTAGAGTGGACAGTGTCTCATAAATACAGAAGAAGAAAACACCAGGTGTGAATGCATAACTTACAGCTTCAGCCTCACCTCAATCATTTTTACCTCCATCATTTTTTTACACCTCCTGCCAACACACACTGTCTCACTCTCATTCCTATCCTCCTCCTCCTCACCTCTTTCCCTTTCGTCTTCCAGCTATCAGCCTGTGACGCAATCCTGTTGCCATGTCATTGTCATTCAGCGTGGCAGAATTAGCTCCCGCTCTGCGTCGTGTGTGTGCGTTTCCAGCCTGCCCATGTGTGTTTTTATGTGAGTGCATCCAAGTATGGCGCTGTCGCCTCCCGCACATACACACTTTGTGTTTGAATACGCGATTTGCAGTCAGTGCTGATGTGCGTTTTGTGTGTCTAATTTATTTGCATGACTGTGTCGGGCTTGCTCACCATAAGTCTCCCTCTGTCAAGGTTGCCATGTGCCCACCTCAGTGTAAGAGAGCTGGAGAGAGCCCGGCTGCTGAGTCAGGCTCTCTTCAGTGAAGAGACTTCAAAGTGGGTGGGGAGAGAGAAAGACATAGAGAACGGAGAGGAGAAAAAGAGTGCAGCAAAACAAGAGGGTGGGCCTCCACTATCAGTCTGTGTTTTGATTTCATCACCTTTTTTATTTTCCTCCTCAGCAAGAGAGACAGCCCTTCAAGCCTCACTCGCTAATGAATTACACCCTGCCTCACACCAGGTAGCAGAGATCTAGACAATGACTGACTGTGTGAGGTGAAGGTAGGCAGGGGGTGATGGTGGAGGAGAAGGAAAGACGAAAGGGAACAGGTAGGAAGACGAGGATACAGTGGAAGTGAGAAAGTCTCATTACTCTGTACTCCTGTGATCGCTACCCGTCAAGGATGCTGAGTAGGGCTTTGGTGAGTCAAAGCGAAAGAGGGGGAGGAGGGTAGAGTGAGGAAATGAATAATAATAAAAAAAAAATCAAAAACAGAAAAGCTTATAAATGCAGCCCAGGATCCAGAGAGCAACATAGCCACAGTCAAACGAATAATTTACCACCTTAGTCCTCATCTTTTCTACCCCCCTCCTTCTTCTTTTCTGGAATAGAAATTGGAAGATAATCCATTGCCCTGGCTTTTGAGGATTGGCTTTGAAGGATGAGACAGACAGGCCTGTGCCAGAATAGGGGAAGCTAAAATGTTTTGGGCGTTTGATGGCTGAGTAGGAGAAGCCTTCAAAAGATGCAACAAGGCAGAGCAGCTGCTTAGCTTTGCTGGTATTTGCGGTATACAGGCTTACATGTGCACCACAAGGAAATGAGCCATATTATGCCAAGTCATGTTAAGTTTCTCCTACTTTGATTATGTGTGTGAGTATTATATGAGTAAATAAAATAGATTTTCTTCATGGAGTGCAATATGGACATGATTGGATGCTCTGAGATTCTGTGTCTTCAGCATTTTTTCCCCAGTACAACACAGTAAAGAGAGACAGACTACACACACCGGAGCCTTCAAAGCTTGCAGTAGTTGGCAGGGGTTGACTCTGCCTTCCCAGACAATTCAAGAGCTCGCCTTTTACTTCAGTTTGTTAGCTGGCGCTGTGGCAGTCTGCTGTTTGGCTTACTTGCAGCCCCGTCTGGGCAAATGGCTTGCCTGTCAGCACCTTTCGATTGAGGTACAGGACGCTCTCGGCTCATCTGACAAGAGGCCTTGTTCTTGCTTGTCACGTTGGGTGCCGTCTACAAGTCCGAAAGGCAAGAGGTAAATAGCGGAATGATAAAGCGGTAGTGTTACAGTTCTGCCACAGTGTTGAAGTAGGCATGAATATGCTTACTATCAGCTTTCTTTTATGTCTTTTTTTCCAGTCACCTCAGGAAGTTGAAACTGGTAACATTGGGTGGATAAACAAGGTCAGGAGACCGGGAAGCAGGAAGAACAAAATGATAATGCAAGATCACTTCTAATGACCCCTGTCACAGCAGGTTTTGTTACATTGGTTAACAACTAGAGGGGCAAATTAAATGTCAGACACACTGAAGCAGGATAGTTTTAGGATATTATTCACATTGATTTAAACTGGTCCACCTTCCTGCCTTGTTGTATATTTTTCTTAGGGGGCAGGCTTATGCATATTATTTGTCCTTTTTTCTTTTGTCATATGCCTGCTTCAGTGTTAAATGAACTTTGACTGCATTAATAATGTACAATGTAAGACCGATTAGATATTATGGTTAGTGAATGTATAACTTAAAAACCAGAAAACAAGTCAGTATCATTCAGTTCTCTCTCTCTCCCAACTTTGGGATCCTGTGGGGCATTTACACTAGCTGCTTGGTAAACATGAAAGTGCTGTGTGCCGTTATTGACTATACATGTTTTATAATTTTAAGATAATACATTTATAACGGCTTTCAGACAGCTTTCGCTCAATACCTTTTGGAGTGAAAAGGAGCCTATTACAGCTTTAAAACTGCTCATATTTGTAGAACAGATCAACGGAGCCATCAAATACCCTCTAAGGTACTTTCCAAAAGCACTTCAGGTCACACAATTGTGTGACTAGATCAGCTTTAGTCAATTTATGTCAACAGTAGTAAAGAACATAATCGGGACAAGGACCCTTTATACACTAGGGTACAGGACTGTCCAGTCAGCACATCTCAGTGGTCAAGATAAAAACATTGACTGCTAGATGGAGTACTGAATCATTTATTTGATTTGACAAATAGACACTATATGAGATAGTGTTAGGACAGTTAGATAGTGGATTAAGTAGTTGTCTCAGGATCAGGGGGTCTTAAAGAGATAGCAAATCTGGAAAAATACTCAACACTGAGTTTGCTATTCAGAAGGAGAATCTGCTTGTGTGAACTATGCTTAGCAAAAACAGAGCTCTCAGAAGACGTAGGGTCAACAACTGATTTGCATAAGGCTGGCAAGGGTTACAGAGTAATCTCAAAGAGTTTAGATATGCATCACTCCGCAGTTAGACAAGCTGTCTAGAAATGGACATGATTTAGTGCTGTGGCTAGTCTTCTTACAAGAGGAAGGAGGAACCCAGCTAAGATAACTTCAAAGG
Source organism: Sandelia bainsii (assembly GCA_032362345.1). NCBI lineage: Eukaryota > Metazoa > Chordata > Actinopteri > Anabantiformes > Anabantidae > Sandelia > Sandelia bainsii. Next base: position 7,903,572 of record JAUMHL010000013.1, read on the forward strand.
AACAACGCAGAATGCTCAATGAGGTTCAAAAGAAGCCCAGGGTAACAGCTAAAGGCTTAAAAGAATCACTGAAGATGTTTGAGATCATCAACATCTGTTCATGAGTTTATCGTGGAGCATGGTGGAATACACAGCACTTTGTATGGTGTAATGTACTAAATATGAACATGAAAGCATCAATAAGATTATATAATTATAAGAGAAGAACAGTGGAGGGAGCGACATGATTTGGGGCTGCTTTGCTGCCTCTGGGTTTGGACAGCTTGCCATCATTGAGTAGAAAAGGAATTCCCAATTCTAGCTTACAGGACAATTTCATGAGTGGCTGTCTGTCAGGTGAAGCTAAGTAGAAGTGTAGTGATGCAGCAGGGTGACCCCAGTGACTTCAAACAAAGAAGGACCTTTTGTAGTGGCACAGTCAGAGCCAAAACTTTAACCCAATAGAGCTTTCTGTGACATCCTAACAATATTGCTGAGTTTACTCTGTAAGGAACAATGCTCCAAAATTCCTCTTGAACATTGTGCAGGTCTGATTTGCAGCTACGGTACATTACACTTCATGATTTTATGGGTTGAAAAAATGCTTCAAGTCATAAAGTAGCATATCATCATCCAACCTGGGAATAGCACCGAGGATTTGTGTCAGTTTTTGGCACAATCTCAAATACAAATCAGGCGGACAACAAGGCTTATAAATCTGTTTTACATTACAAAAACCCATCACTATGAGGTGTGATTAAAAAAAAGTTTTAAAGGCAGACATGTATACTAGTGAGGATGCTGTGGTGGCCCAAATATATGAAAAGCCTGAGGAACACCAGCAATAAACGGGGCACCATCTTATAACCAGGTCTTAATATTTTTACAGAGCAGTCCCAGTGGCTCCAGCTTTTTTTTTTTATTACACTGGGAGGCATTCAGGTGCAGTTCAGAGTGCAGGTCACCTGCATTTTTGAAGCAGTATGAACCCACTACACAATTCTTGTGATTATATGCATATAGACAAGAAAATATACTTGAAACACAAACAACACATTCAGGTCATGGTTATGCATTCATAGTGCAAGACAAGCAAGCCAACACATAGACAATATAGACAGATGGATTGATTAAAACCAGTGAAGATGGTTTCATTAGACATGACACACAAAATGAAAAACACAGGCTGAAACTTGTCCTTTGAAGGCATCGCGTTAAGCATGAGGAGTTGAATCTTTTACCCTAGTGAGAATACAGTCTTGAGGACTCCCTTTGCATGCAAACTTTTCACCAGGATTATTTCACTGATAAGTCCCTCTTCTCTGGCTGAAAGTGTGCTAAATGGCCCATGGTTTGACAGCTTAACCTTGGTTTTCAGCTCTGTAATCAAATGGTTTCTTGCTTTTAAACCCAAATAATCAGTTGTCAAAATGTTAAAGAGTGCAACGGTTTTACAGTCTTGGGGTTCAGTGGTTCTTATTTTGCAGAGAGTGCTCCCCCTCGACTGAAACCTTTTAATTTATTTGAATAATGAATGCACTTTGTGAACAGAGCCTTTGTATTTTAGGCAACGTCACATTTCAGTGCTATTTGCCAGACAGTCAACTGAAACCAAATTTGCACAGTTTTCCCTCTAACATTCTGGATAACTACAGCTTACTGCATCCAGACACATACAATTATTGTTTTATGGTTCTCCGTCTTTGGAGATGTTAGGCTTGTTTGCTTCCATGATAACGCACCAGTATGATACACAACATCAAAACAGAGTAATTTCCCCGTGTTTTAGCAGATTTAGACAGTGGCTACTTTCCTCTGCCATTTCTGAACCAAACTCACTGTTGCCCCCCTTACACAAATGTTCAAACAGTGTCTTCTCTCCATTTAAACCCATATGGGATTAAAGTAAAGGGGATTCTCTCGTCTGACTATTCCTCTAATCTCCTTAACAATGTGTTGCTCCCCTCTTTCTCTGCAGCTGCTGAAATTCCACCAAGCTTGATGATTCAACCTTCCAACCGTACTGCTGTGCCTTTTTCTCCCCTCTCTTTTACCCTTCCCTGTATTATCCTTTTTTGTACAATAATGCCTGTGAACTGAATGCCTCTGCACTGACTGACATCTCTCTGTAAAAGACGGAGGTGAGTCAAAGCAAGTGACTTCTGTTAAAGCAGTTTAAAGATGAGCTTTAGGAGGAAATTACTGATACAGTACACTCAGTCCAAAATACATATTTGCATTCTGTACTGGCTGAGATGGTGAAGCATTTAACTTTCAGGCCATTGTAATAATAAATGCATAAATATACATTTATTTAACGTGTTACATTTCCATGTTTTATATTTCACCCCTTGAAGGTACCACACTGAATCAGTTTCAAGGACAAATTGGTCTATTTCTTTATTCTTTTGTTACATCCCCCTTGAATATAAACTTCCTACTGTATTCTCCATTATGCTCTGCACGACAAACGCTGTCATCAAGGACATATTCTACACACTATATGCTAATGCACACTGTAACAGCTCTGTATACATTGAGCTGCTTGCCATCCCAGCTTTAGGCATAGAATGACTCAGTCAACACGAAAGTGTTGTCTTTTGTACCATGCTCATTTGTGTCTGTTGCTTTTTGCATGTTCTTACTATCCTGCAGATGCTTCTTACCATGTTTGAAGTACTTTGTCTTTGAAAGTACATGCACATAATCCGCAAGGCGAACATTTATAAGATTTTCTGAGCATAAATTCAACAATGACGTTATTGAAAATGTTTTTATTTCACAGGCTCTCCCTAGCAATCATCCATATCTAATTGAGCGAATGTGTAGTGCTGCAGCTTTATAAAAGAAGTAGATGTTTTGTTGCACTGACAAACATTCAAGGGGGAAGCTAAAGAAATGGCAATAAAGGTACGCTTAAAGCTGTTTTTTGGAACAAAACAAAACAAGCTGTGGACACAATTTCAACAGTACTTTTTGAAGTTGTTGCAAATGTGTTTAACAGTTGCATATTTACACACCAACCTGGCAACAAAGCTGTGGGTCCAAAAACCAAAACAATGAGCTAAAAGGGGCTAAAAAGCTCCACAGAGTGGTGGTAGGTGAAGGAAACAGCAGAAATGGTGACAGTTCTCTGTGGGTTCAGCACAATAAGCACTTCTCACACACAGTCATTTGATCAATGTTCAGTATGAAACCTTTTGATAAGTGCAGCTTTAAGAAAAACATAATATAAATCTCAGGAAATTCAACAAAAATAACTTCAAATAAAAAAAAAAAAAAAGGAAAAGAACAGCTAAAAGAAACAAGCTCACTCACAAGCTGCCAAATACTAATTGTTCAGCCTCACTTGAAAATCTACCACCTGCTCAGCTAAGCACAGGGTCAGCAGATTAATTTAAGATTGTTTAGCTACTGCTAATGTCACAATTTGCCTATGGTCCAGAATAAACAGTCATGGTTTCACCAACTTTAAGATAACGCCATTTACTTCAATAAAGTTTTACTTGTTCTCCCACAGTTAAACAGTCCCTCACTGCAAGAGGACCTAATGATGCTCACCTGATGTTACTTTCCTGATTAAGCAGCTGGTCTATATCAGCAGAACTACAAACAGGCAAAAACAAACAGAAAGATTAGACAACTACAAATTATTAACTAAAGAAATATACTACAACCAATTATTTAAAACACATATATATATGTATTTGCAATACTCATTTTTTTAAACATTTTGTTTCATTCTCTTGTGTGCTCAGTTAAGTAAAATCCATACCCATCAGGAGTCACTATAATAATCCACATATCCTTCATCCTATACTTGAACTTCTGAACTGCAATATGAGGTTTCTGGAAGACATTTTCACATTGCTGTAAGCACAGTTTAAATACTAAAATGTAATGATGCTGTACTCCATTTAGCTGCTTTATTTTCATAGTCATAGTATTTGGTAACAATATTACCAATGGCCACAGCACCATTGGTATATATTCTTATTAACTTCAATAGTTATTTTGAAGCCAAACATAACACATCTTCATAGCTAACAAAAAGAATGCCATTTTCTTCTTCGCCATTTTATTTGTGATGCTGGTCAGTCTACTTTAGACATGTTTGCCAAGCATTGATCTGTCAGCACCCTATGAGCTGTGCTGCTAAAAGGACAGAGTGATGGCCGTAACAGTGATCAGTGTAAATGTGGTTTGGATGTTTGGATGAATGAATGGATGATTGATGTGAAAGCACCACTGATGTGTTGCTTCTAAGGTAAATCTATACACCTTGTTAAAGGGCACTGTAATTATAGAACTAGTGTTAGCATGCATTACTGTCACACTGAATGGTGTTCAGTACTTGCTGCTTTAATCAAGAATCAAAGCCTTTGTTACCACCTAAGAAATATTAAAATGTAGACAGCAAATCCATAGACCAGCTGGCAGATCTCAAAGGCTCCCGAGGCTTCTCTTTTTCATTCTCACTTTCATATGAAGAAAAGAAAAAAAAACATCTCATATGTCCTGTGATTATAGTAATAGCCACATTTCACCAGCAGATTATGTAAATCTAATGGTGGGCTAGGTCCCAGTCTGCCAAATGAATGTGGATGATTTTGTGGTTAAATTGTGAGCGGAGAAATCTTTGTCTTCCACATGAGCTTACCGAGGTTCAACAGGCTAATGGTTTTTACAAGATCCAATCTCATTTCATAGGAAAATCTACTACATTTGTGGTATTTTTCTGCACATAGATTATTTTTTCCCCCACAGGTTTTGAGACATGGGTTTCGAAAACCAAAAACTGAAATATATATACTGTAGATCAAGGGTAATCAAGTATAATTTAAGGAGGTCCGGATAGAGAAACTTTCCTCATGTCCAGGTCCACAACATCATCATGTTTAAATAGCATTATAATTTAGTTATACATTAATATTAATTTACATATAAATTGAAGTAACTTGGCATTGAATTATAGCTTAATGACATTTCAACAATATTAACTCTGGACTCTTGAGGGTACTTACAATAATAAATAATCAAATAAATAATAAAAAAGCTGAGCACTGTCAGACACATCAATGGACTCATCTACAGCTCAGACTATGGAGCCTTATTCATAGCTTCATGCAGGTGATTTAGCACATCTCTGGTTAATACCTCACTCTTCTTTCTTTATTGGCTGTTGATGCAGATACAGGTATTTGTTTTATTTTTAACTTGTTTTCCCTCAAAAAGGGTTTGAGCTCCTGCACTCAGACTCTTTGACTCAATCACTGATTGTTTTTTTTTGTGGGGGGACACTCGTTGTTGGCCAGTAAAAGATTGTGTTAAAGTCGTTGTTGCCTGATCGTAGTTGGCTTTAAAATCACTTATTTTCTGTAGCCTCACCGCCTAATTTAGCGAGTAACTTAGTTACATCATGGTGTTTCACGTTCCCATTTTTAACCACTGTCACCGTCTCAGAGCAGATGAGACGCAGCGGTTTCAAGCTTCCTACAGGAAAGATGAAGATAAAAACCTCGGTCCATTCGGATTTAAAAGCCTGGATTTCAGTGTCAACCTTCCACCATTTAGCACACGTCATGTCACACTGACTTACAGTGTCGCCGCTTTTTTCTCTCTCGTCTTCTCATTCCTTTATATTTTTCTCACTCCTTTTTATGTTTCTCTGTCACTGCCGCTGTTTACTTTCCGCGCCTCTGTTCATTGAAGGCCCGCCCTACTCTGCCTGTGATTGGCTGATTCTTGCCCTCACCTGGACCAATCTCAGTCCTCATGCCCAAACCCAACCAACCTGAAACCACAAAGGCAACGAGTACGGGCCAATCAGAGACAGGTAGGATGGGCCTTTGGCTGAGTAGCGGTGTAGAAACACTGTCAGAAAAGAGTCGCCGGTCAAAATGTAATCTCCGCCAATACGGACTAAAACTTAATGACAAGTCGGTTCCGGCTCTGGGTCCGGACAGGACAGAAACTGGGTCCGGATCCGGACCGCGGTCCACCTATTGGTGACCTCTGCTGTAGATGGACCAATAACAATCATAAATGCCAACTGCTTATTGGGAAAAACATGTTTCATACGGAATCTTAGAAGAACAATACAGCATGACATGACTGATTTTTTCACAGGCCTCATCCATAGCAGAATATAGCTTATGCATTTATTATTATAATAAGAGACTGGTAATCATGGCTGATATCACAGTGTTAAGTGGCTTTGCATATGTCAAGTGTTGTGTTTTACAACAACATATTCCAAGCCAATTTCAGCGGGTTGATTACTGAAGATGGTGCTTTTGATTTTAAGTCCCATCGTATTTGTCTCTGAAGTACCTATTTCTAGCAGGGTAATATTGATTGTTTACAAAAACACACAGTTGCAAGAAGCAGCACCTCTCGAATCCTTAATTAGACATAGAATCCTGGATACTCGAGGAATGTTTCTGTCCTTTGAAGTCAAGCCACTCTGGGATGGAAATTTTTTTTTTTTTTTTTTTTAATGGAGTGCTTCTCTGAGGAATATAATACTTCAAGAGCACACATTACTCTCTCTCTCCCATGTTCTCATAAGCCATGGGGGACGTGCTTAACAGTATATAATTACTCCAACCTGCAGCTGTGCAATACTTTCTGAAAGGTAAACTTGCAAGAAATTCCCAGTGAGAGGCCATCTTATTTTTGTTCTCTGAAAATAGGAGTTCTTTGATGGCAGGAACACCATCATCTCTGCTGCAGGTATCCTGTTTTAGAAACTCCCTATCAATCAAATGGAACCACATAAAAGTTTATCTTGAGGCAAAGCCAATGAAAATGTATGCATGCGGTTAAGTACAAAATTAGTATAAAATAATTGGAGTGCTACTCTTTTCGGAGAGCAAAATCTTTAACTGGAATTTACTCTAAGGTACACTTTCAAGTATGTCTTCTTGGCTTTTATATTCAGCAGTGCAACATATAAGAAAGTTCAATATAAAGACATACATTGCTAACGTAGCACAGTACACAGGTTAATCCCCTAGTAACCCCTCCCTGGATCCTGATTGTTTGAGTTTTGCTTTTTGAGTTCTTTGCAGATTTGAATCCAGTCTTGCAACCTTCAGGCTAGATTCATTATCATTCTAAGGATTGTGGAGGGGAACTCTGTTGTCAGCACTCACCTTTTCCCCTGGGATCCTTAGGGGTCTCAGTTCTTGGCCCTGTAATTGTGTTTCTTGACTTCTATGTACCATTTCTACTCCAACAACACTCAGGTTACATTTTTTCATTTGCCTTCCAACATTCAGGTTGCATGTCTGTGCAGGCCTTGGGGATACTTCATAGTCCTTCTCTACAACACTGCGATGTGGATGTCACTACGTACTAGAACATAGCACCAACAATAAAAGGTGTGACCCTGACAAACAAACTGATGTTAAAGGCTTGCGAAAAGTACAGGTCCCTGAATGTTTGTGAGCACAAACACTGAGTTTGGAATCAGGCATTATGTTAAATATTATCTGATTACATTTTTCCTAATTACCAGATAATGATTCAGTGGTTCAGTAATCAAGGATTGGGCTTACATAAAGGTTTCTTGTGGTTGAAATTTGATTTTTTTATTATTGATTAATCTGTATAAATCTTTTTATGAATAAATCAGTCTTTAAAATGTGGGAAAATATTGGAAAATCAGTACATTTCCTGAGATGTGTCAAAGATATCAATGTACAATGGTCACATAATCTGAAAACTGACAGTAGTCATGACATTTTTTGACTCTTTTTTTTCCAGTGTGCATTTCAGTTTCATTGTTGACTCCTTTCAACCTTTCACTAGCAATGAGTGTCAATCAGCTTATTACCAGCAGGTGCACCAAGTGGTTACCTAATAACATAATCTCTCATCACTAGAAAAAAAGTGTTTACACAGTGTCTCTGCTGTTATGTTCTGACTTCCCTGTTCTTAATTGGTGGGATTTTCTCTACCGTACCTACATTTTGAGGCATGTCAAGAGGAAAGTAAAATTTTAAATGTTATCTTGTCTCGATTTTGATGTTGGTATAGACTGTTTCTGCTAAACATAGCCTTCCAAAGCATGTGTTAAAGTGATTTTGATCAATGCCTTATACTTCTGAAATGTAGATCTTTGTCAAACTCTGATCCTATTCTAAGCTCTTTAAATGTTATTGATTTTTTTCTCACAACTTTTGTCTGAAAGAAGAAGAAAAGATACCCCTAAGGTCCAAAAACAAACTTTTTGACTTATAAATAGTAGCAGATTTCATTTCTTTGAGATTTTTTACTCTGATATTCACATAGTTGTCTTACTTAAAGCAAACATTTTCTTATTGATGGCCAACAACTGATAAAAGGTGTCACAAAGCTTTAAAAAAGTTTAGTCATGTTGTATTGTATTTCATTAAATATTTTCATTCAGGTGATTGTCATTTGCACAACTAAAAGTCATTCTACTTTCAGATCAGACCAAAGAACAACTGGATAACACCGTCTGGTTCAGAGACTAAGTATGCGTCTGTGGAGAGGGAAGATACTAAATCAAAAAATAGGCAAAGAATTCAATCTCATGCATTACAAAAGGCATTCAGCTAGACATACTCCTTATAGTAGTTAATCATTTAATGTGGTGCTACTTGCTCATGGTGTGCAGGACGGCAATAGCAAAGCACCTAATCAATTAAGACCACTGTATAAATTTATGTTGTTGAGGGCCCATTATATACATCACAATACTGAGGTCAGTCAAACACCATGTCAAGCACAACTCAATTTTGTTTCCTTTCTTCTAACATCAGTCCTAACACAAATAATTATACTGTGGTTAACCAGAAGAATGCTAATGCCTTTTCTTACTATTTGCTTACCTTTGCCATTTGCTGTGCATTCAGACCTCAACAACAAAGTTTGTAAAGAATTCTTCTTTTCCCACTAGTGAAACCCACTTTCATTACTTTTAACCATCTTGCAACCTCGTCCTTTCTCACCAACCACCTCCTTCTAGCCCCTCTAGCTATTCCACAAAACTGTAGCTGGTTTCGCCTAAATCATCCTTAAATTGCTCCTTATATTTCTCTGGGCAGCACCAGGTTGATTGTATTGACTTCAGAACTCTGAATCTGTACTGGCATGCAACACTTGCAAGAGATTCACCCCCTCATGATACCGTTTTCTCTGCCACTCCTGCACACTTAGCACTCCCACTCTCTTTCCTGACCTGTTAATCGAACCAGTCAGTCTTAACCTTACCATCTCCCTAGGCTTTCCAGCAGAGGAATGACCCTCAAATCTTGAGTCAGCAGAGTCACTCACTTTTCAGGAAGGTCTTTCTTCCAACTTTTCCTCACAAAATCACTTCCCCTCTTGTCTCTTCACTCTAATTGCTCACACAAATGTCTTCTCTCTGCCTCCTTAGCTGGTTAGACTTAATTTCCTACCACTTCTCATCTAAATTGTTATGTGGTTGCAGAAATATTGTCAGGATAGTATGGCTGTGAACCCTACTGTTAATGTGCTTGTAAATTAGGTGAAGTAAGAAAAAAATGTTAATTGCATTGTTGAATTCATTATAATCTGTCTAAAAGTTGTTTTGTTTGCATGGCAATTGGTTGTTAAAAGGCATAGCTGTCTATGAAATGTTATGAATATTTAATTTGCATTTTGAAGCTGTATAATTTATGTGATGACAAGATTAGCAATTGTGTTTCAAACTATATCTACTGCAGCACAATTTCTGTAACTGCAATAACCTGAGCCTTAACAGGTGCAAAGTTTTTGTGCAAAGTTCCAAATTAATATCAAATAAAATTTGGGAAAAAAAGAACAAACCCAACATGAATTTACATCTGTGTCCTGGCAGCTCTTTTTCCTTTCAGCTTAAACTTTAAAATGGATTCTGTGAAGTTGCATTCATATCCAAGGCAGTTGCATCATTATTCCGTCAAAGAAAATCTCCAGAAAGAAAGAAAAAAAATGACCAAGTTACTTCAGGGTTCACTCTTGAAAACCAGGTATATTGAAAACTTGAAATGGTTGTATTCAATCACATGGTCAAATTAGTTTAGCAGGAGTAGGTGGTGTTGTGTAAAAAGACATGGATGTGCTGGACAGAGAATATAGAGGATTTGTAATTACAGTCTTTTTGTGATTTTTAATATGAAAATAATGACAGAGAGAAAATGACAAGGTTGAATCATTGCAGGTAATTGCAGATTAGCTAAAATGTTCAATGTGTAAATGTACCCTGATCAGCCACAACATTAATGCCACCTGTCCAATTTTGTGTAGGTCCCCCTCTGCCGCCAATTCAGTTCTAAGCCATTAAGGCGTGGACTTCACAAGACCTGAATTTGTGATTTGTTGGATTCAGTCATCTTCTGCCATTGCTCCATAATCCAGTTCTGATTTTCATGTGCTCACTGTAGGCACTTTCTGGTGGTGGACAGGGGTCAGCATGGGCACATTGACCAGTCTGTGGCTACACTTGCACAGCAATTTGTGCTATGCAAGTCCATTTCACCATTAAGGCACTGAAAGAGAAAGTGGACCAGACCCACCAGGAACTGAAAATATGTCTACCTAACACTGTCCTGGAGGAGGTGCTGCTTTTTGGGGAAAAAGCACAACTTTCACAGCACTCCAAGGGAAAAGAAAGACAGACACGTAAGTTCCAAATTCTTCAAGCAAGGCTCAGCAACCCAGACAGACCAGCTGAATTAAGATGGAGAAATAAGAACAACATCACAGCTCCAAGACAAATGGGTTAAGAATCTGTCAGACAGAACTCTTAACCAATCTGAAATAAATGTCGTAGTCAAAGGGCTTAATTTCGCCATAATAGTGGAGTAGTTACCAGTAGTAGACCTCATTACAGTTACAGAGTCAACAATCAGGAACAACAAACTGGTAGAGGCAGAGCAACTCAGGCTGAAGGTAACAGCCGCCCTTGCCAGTGCGAAGACACCTCCTTCTAATCTCACCAGCCAAGAAAGGAAGGCGGTGAACTCCCTAAGCAAAGACCAGAATATCACCATCCTGCCAGCTGACAAAGGGAGATGCACAGT
>JAUMHL010000013.1:7916953-7927895 GCA_032362345.1 Sandelia bainsii
TGTGTGTGTGTGTGTGTGTGTGTGTGTGTGTGTGTGTGTGTGTGTGTGTGTGTGTGTGTGTGTGTGTGCGCGCGCGCCTGTGTGGAACAATAAACAGTAACAATTTCGCAAAAGTCATACATAGATAAACCATTGGTCCACAAACATGCTAGCAGCAATGCTGTTTAATGTTTATGTCAGCATGCTAATATTTAGAAATTATGGTTTAATATAAGTATATTAATTCCCATAAGGAAAAGTGAATACACTGATGAAAGTATATTTTAGAGCACTATGGGAAATTGATGTTCAGTGTCTTTCAAGTAAGGTTCAATATGTAAATCAGTGAGCTGTAGCTTAGCATTGTAGGTTAAAAGATAACTATTATTATAAAAGATGAGGCATAATTGAGACAGTTGTGTTAATGTCATTGATTTCACAAGTTGCAGATCAAAGTATTTGGCAAATCGAAATTTGTGGCAATTAATCCCTTTCAGATATCTCACTTAAAACCACAAATGTCAACTACATGGTGGCTTTGCAGGCAAAGTAAGAACTGTCAAGTCATTCAGACTGATTCTTTTGGGACCAAAAATGTCTATATAACCCATGGTAACCTCTCCATTGGTTGTACCGACATTTGAATGTGGATCCAAATGATGGCCCTACAGATAAAAAGATGACCATCACCAACCTAAGAACCACTACCATGGCTAAAAGGTAAAGAAAAAAATGTAATTATACAGACATTTTCAAAAACTGTTCTTTTATTTAAAGAACTAGTGAGTGGCTTGAGTGAGTATTAAGTAAGGTCTAAAATGCAAGCCGTCATTTTCCTCCAAACTTGATAAAGGTCACAATTTCACTTCTCTCCAGGAGGCATTAGGTAATTCAACACCAGCATCCCATAAAGTGCATCATCCTGTGATGTAGACTGCAGCGAAAGTCTATCTCTAGTCAGCAGTATTAGAAATTATGTAGCATGATGGATTAAAATGGTGGATGCTCACACACAGTCCCGTCTTCGGACGATCATATCTGGCCTCTCCTCTTATGGAACCCTGCCAGTATCTTGTCTCCACAGTGGATGAGGATTTTTAAGCAAGATGGATTTTCATGTATTTTATTCCTTTGAAGGTTCCAAGAGGTTGAAGCAGAGCTACATGTGCACACACTCATTTATACACACACTCTTGCTTTTTACAGGCGGGAGCATTTGAGGTTCTGAGTTGATGAACGTCTCGAGGCAGACGACCGACTGTATTTAATTGGTTTGTGAGACTTCCCGAGCTTAAACCTGGAGATTAATTAAAAGTGAAAGAATTTGACGTGAAAGAGCAAGATGAAAAAACAAAACAGCCTCTGAGTTTTGGCATCCATAATCCCAGATATGAACCATTATGTTTTTATGTTCCCATTTAGAGCTTCCAGTGCCAAAGCAGGTCATTTACTCTGCGTCTTCTACCTTTTTAACTCACTTTTTCCACATAATCTTTAACAGCAGGAAGGTAGATGCTTATGAAATATTCATATTGTGTGTTAAACTATTCCCAAGGTGTATCGTGCTTTTTATGCATACAGTAACAGTTGCAAATTACATTAATGAATGAAATACATCTAAAATATAACTATTATGCATTACATAAACCAGGTTGACCCTCAAGGCAACATGCTGGTGTAAGCCTCCTGTTATGTTTCTACTGTTAGAGTCAGTTTCAAGTGTGTTCATGTACAACTTCACACCTTTGCATCTCAAACAGAGGTGCAGTTTCCAACGGAGAAGTGTCTGTCCTCACAACAAGACAGTGCGTATCATTGTTATCTAGAGGTAAGTAGGATCTGGACACACTGCCGACCTGATGTGGAAAGGTGTTTGTGGTTAGTCTGATCATATTCCATATACGTCCTATTATCAACAAGTCCCATAAACATAATTTGGCGACATGCTGTCAAAGACTTGTCTGATCTGGAGTCACTGATCAGTCAGGTAGCAGTGCTCAGATACTCACTTCTAAAAGTTTTTGAGTGAGGTTCTCCCTTCTAACCAACCAGTTAGATGGGACAGCCTTCTAATGTGAAGTGCTAGGATGAGTGTGGTGGAGCAGCAGCAGCGTGTAGCAGAGCACAGTGGAGCAGGGAGAAGTGTGGCTGGGTGGGTGTTGTGCTAGTCCTACCTTACCAGCTTACGCACAAAATGTGTATTGATTTGCGACTAGTCCCCAACAAATGCAATTTCCTCCTGTTTGAATAATGTTTTCTATGAACTACACTGGCCAGATGTTGAAAGACATTTTTTACACCATCAACATATTTGCAACTTGTTTATAAACTTTACATTTTCACAGAGAATGGGCTTGGTGCTTAGTGCAACAGGGAACGATGGACTAATGAATTTGTGTTTTCATGGGATTTGTTGGCAATAGCAAACATACTGAATAATTTTGAATTAGTGAAGCAAATTGGTCTATCGCATGCAGTGTAACTAACATAGTCCCACTGAGATATATCTGCTAATTCGCTTCATTGTCAGTCAAGTTAATGATCCATTCCCAGTGGTGGCAAATATTCCTACAATCTCTGTCGCTACCATCTAGTCTGTTAACAACAAAGACATTGAAATATTTAAAAATAGCACAGTCAGCATCATGGGATTGACTTTAACTTATAGGGCAAAATTTTCAATTGGCCGAATGGTGCATACTATGAGCCTGACACCGATTTAGTGCTAGTACCACTGAATCTATGTACAGTACTTTTCTATTTGTTTAAATTCCTTTGGCCTGTGTAGGAATTAACACCTAATTTCAAGTTTTACTGTGCATGACATAAAGCTGTCAGATGTACTTAATGAAATTAATGGCTCATTCGAAACCTCATGATGAAAGCTCATTAATTTATGAAAAGCAAAATTTAGTCTGATTAATTGAACGATAGCATCAAAATAGCACCTTTAAAATCTGGGTGGTGTAGATTATCTTTTTTGTTCTCTTTTTGTTTTGCTTTTACATTGTTGTTCTCAGCGCTGCTGACCAAAATTAATTTTTCCTTATCAAAACCCTGCCTCAAATAAGATGTTTTTGTATTATGGTGATAATTAAAAAATATAATAATAATAATAAGCTAGGATCCAAAGGTTATTTTTCATTTACATGACACCAGCATTTCCACCAGCTTCTCTCCACATGCCCCTTTCCACAGCCCTTCCTCATATTCCCACTCTCATTCATTTATTTTTTTACTTTAACCACGAGCACCAAACAGATGGGGCGAATATGACAGCGACACACTGCTCGGGCAGCTGTGCAAGTGTGTCGACAAGAGGTAATGAATAATCAGCCACCAGCTTCCAACTGCTTCATATTAATAGCTAGGTGTTCTAATTACATTTTCACAACTTGCTGGGTATATAGAAACGAATGTGAGGAGGATGGATAATTGAAGAATCATATTTAGTTCCGTTTGAGTATCAAAAGAGTTTCAGTGCTGGAACCCATTCAAACTCTTTCAGTTCTCTGCTTGATATATTGAGTTGAATATTAAAAGTAATAAACATTAGAAATAAATAACAACACACTAAGGAAATTAGATTGTGCTGCAGCAAAACAAATCTAAACTGTATAAACTCTGTAATTTTGTTTTCTACAGAGGCACAGAAATATAAAATTAATTACTTGGACTAACATGCAAGTTCATTCAACAAGAGCATGACGCAGTGTTCTCCAAGGTCGCTGCTGAGCGTTCACTGTTATTGCTTTTGACACGATTGTACTTGACTCCACTTGGCACTGTGTCCAAGGCGCACTACAATTGCAGTTTTGAAAAACAAGCATGATGTATTATGTCTCTGGGAACCTATATTGCTTTCTCCCACTTGTGCCATTGCTCTGCTCTGCAAAAAAACAAACTAGATGCTGCTTATTGCTCACACTCCTACCTGGTGAAGCACTAAAAAGCCCAGCAATTCCAAGTCCAAGTGTTTGATGATGCAGCCGTGTGTCAAAGCAATTTATTTATTTTTTGTATTTTAGTTTTCAATATGATACTCACATACTCAGTGAGAATTAACAAAGCCCTGTATGCCTGGATATGTAGTCATAATATGAATATTTCCTATATCTGCTACTTTAAACCATATTTACTTGTTGCTTTTCAGAATCAGATTAACAATACATAATACAATATAATCTAAAAATTGTAATGACCCTTGGTGTGAAATTGACAAGCTACCCAGCAATACATTAAGTAATTCAAATTATATTATATTCAATACATATGATCATCATGACATTGTATCAAGTATTTAAAATAAGCTCCATCACTACTGTCACATCCTAGCCTAGAGGAAACCCCTACACAACAAGAAATGAGACTCCCCTCTTCCCAGCAACCAGAAATCACCACCAAAATGGATTTAAAACCTTAAAAATCCTTATTACTCAGTTTTTTTTTTTAGACAAGGGACAGTTCAACTTCAGGCTGGGTCCAGCAAAACAACAAACAAACAAAGTTGCTAAATAAATCAACCTAATATTATCTAAAATATTACCTAAGCCCCTAACTCAAAAACAGGACAAAAGGAAGTCAAACAAAACAGCTAACCCCACCCCTACAAAGATCCCAAGATCTCAGGGCTTCTAGGATATAAAGATGGTACTATTTAGCACATGCTAAGTGGTAGATTACAATAAACCAGCAGGCAGACTGGTAACAGAGGAAAGGAGAGCCCACTGAAACTGATAGGAGGTGATCTTTAAAACTTCTGGGTAGAAGCTACAACCAATCAACTCCTGGGAAACCTACACTCATTCACACTAATCAACCAATTAAAAACACCTGTAGCCCATTTCACAGAGCTACACACACACACACACACACAGACCCAAAGAAACACACAAGGGTTGAAAACACAGTATACAAACCAAATTATGGGGTCATATCATCACAACACTGGGAAAGTTATTATTATTAAAGTGATTACAACATTAATGCATCTATAATTGTAACTCCATAATATTTTCATTGATGTGAGTGAACCACTCTGCATTTAGAGTAATTTCACTTTTGGTACTTCAAACATTTTCTGAGCCAATACTTTAGTACTTTTACAGTAACATTTTGAATGTAGAACTTTTATACAACAGGGTATTTTGACTACGTCTGCATTTCTACAGAGTATTTCTACTTTTATACAACAGATTATGTCTAATTTAGTTAGCTACATATTTAGAACTTGAATTTAGTTAATGTATATTACTGTTGTTTTTCCTTTGTCCGTTTGGGCTACTGTAGAAGCATGGCAGTGCAACATGGCAGCTAATGAAAACATAATTATGAACATTAAGTTCCATTTCTGCTAAAAGATCCCTCTAAACCTTACACACTGAACTTTTAAGTAAATGGTCTGAGTACAGTCTTCCTCACAGTAGACTGGTCCAAACTCTTAGAAATTATTTTTTTTATCATTTCCAGCTTGATGAGCATCAACAACTCTTCTCTTCTCAGTCTTCAGAATTTTACTTAGTTCACCAAATATTTGACCATATGAAGATATATAGCCTTCCCGGCTCATTTGTTGTAGTACAATGCTAACTATTGTCCATATTTATTGACATTTAATAGGATTCTGGGAAGGGAAAGTCCACACTGAAACTCAATTTATAGAGTTATTTTGGTTTGGATTGTGTACTACAAATCAAATGTCTACAAACCAACAGATGTTTCCCTATGCTGGCAGTCAAAGCATTAAAAGCTCAACCTGGTGATGTCATCAGGAGCCATTTTTTAGAGATGGCCCATTGAGATTGAAATATTGACCCGCTCTGGCTGCTCCTAGAATGGGTTTTATGTGAATGCAGGGCTTCCAGCTGTGCATCAGAATATGTACGCATACACCAGTAAAACCACCACGTCAGCTGTCAGAGTTGTAGCAGTTGTTCTATTATTCACTGTCTGTGGAGCAGCTCCGGGGTTTGTCTTTGGATGACATCATCATTATGGTCTGCTATTCAGCCTAAGGAAAAGTTAGTTCAAATGCTCAAATTACAGCTGAGCTGAGATATATTATGTAGTAAGAACAGTCTATTTTTAGAAGTCTTTTCAGCTTTAAGAGTGAAATCAACTCCTTCATAGCAACAACCACACATGAACTGAGCCCAGTGAATTGACGTCATAATTGTATCATTTCTGAATATATAGTATATGCAGAGAACATTTTTCCAAGTTTCCTTCACTGCTTACACTTAACTCCAAACATTTGTTTCTCAATATGCTAGACAGAGCATGAAGAAAATGAAGAGCATTAGCATGGAGTTGTGGAAGATGCTGCAAGGGTATTCGAAGGTGCTCTTTAGATAGTATGAGTCTCAGGTGCCTGTGAAGGAGAAGGAGATGAAGGGGTGAAGTGTAGTGAGATGGCAGGCAGGTTTGATAACACCATGCATATGGATATTACAGTAGAACCAGATGGAACGGAGGCAGTGACATTGTTAAGGTAGAGAACACCTGCGTGCTGGCTCCCCCTGGCCTCACCAGTTTGTGATCAAAGTGCCTTGTGTGCATTTCTGATGAACATGCGCATCACGCTCTAACAGCACCAAGGCGTGTGACACAGCGTGATGTGCACTTTCTGAATTGTAAAAAGTGGTTGAATTATAAAGCAGAGAACAATGTAAAAGTGTAGGTGATGCACAAGGCTTGATACCTGACAGAAAATGCTTAGAAAATCTTGATTGGAAGGACTTGCCATCTGTTCTGTTAATGTGGTGCGATGTAATAATTACAGAAAAAAAAGTTTTTTTGTTGCTTGATGAGTGAACTGTCAGGTACAGGAAAGAAAGAAATTACAAAAACGTATGTGTATGTTCATTAGGAGAAAAGAAGGAAGGTGAGTGATACTATTGTAGAGCAAGAAAAACTGCAGAAGGAGGAGATTCGGCTTGGTTGTGTCAACAAAACATGAGTTTGAGAGAAGACTTTTGGGTTCTTTTAACCATCACTGTAGTTGCTTCTCAATATTAATCAAGCCACCATTTTCCCCAACAAGTCTATTTTATGTCTAGACTTAATGAAGTCATTGTAATATCAGAATATAAAACTTTTATTTTTCAAAGTTCCAACAATTACCATCGAAGCTACTTAGTGATGCACCAAGTAGGACAGTCAGTAGCAGGGGATAGAAATGAGATCCTGAGACCATGGCGATTCCCTGAAGCTTTATTTCCACCAATTTCTACATCTACTCTGGAATCATGACTCTATATTGTCTCCAAAAATGGACAGGAGTCAAATCTCTGATCTCTTGTGAAAAACCTGTCATCTAGCATTGAGGCAAATGTGGATACACCCAGTAAGAAATGCTTACTTTATTTCCCCTGAGGAGAGAGGACTGTCCACTCTCCCCTCCATTCTTTTGACGGACACAGCTGGGAGAGTGAGGTAGATATGCAGCTGAGAGAAAAAGCAGAAGAAACTTCTAATAGACTCTTAGATGTACGGGGACATTTCGTTCCCGAGGTCATTTATATCTATCTATCTCCCTCTCTGCCTCTTGTCTCCCTCTCTTTCTCTCCGGAGAGTGTTGCTCATTCACTTTCCCATCCCACAAGCACCCTGGCAGATTCAAACAAGTGACCTTCTACGAACAAGCTGGCTTCTCTCACATTTATACCAAAGCTGTCCCCGTTTCTCACAACTTCTCCAAAATACACTGGGATCCACTGATTCGTTGCAAAGAAGTAAACTTTTACAAAAAGGTTTGACACATGCCAGTTAAACTGACAGTTAAAGTGACAAAAATACCAGCATCGCTACAGCATAATGAAAGACACGCAGCAGTTGATTAAATTCATCTTGAGAACTACAGCAGGGTTGATGTACAACATCCTTTGTTATCTTGTGAAAAACTATTGATTTCCACTGTTGGGATCACAAATGAGACAAAGACTACAGTGTGGCTTGAATTACACCACAGGGAAGAGAGACAATAGAAATCATTTGAAGATATTGATGTGGCACTGCAATTATAGAGGACTGCTTATGCTCACCATCATTATAGACTTGATACCAAATTATACACCAGTTGGTTGTCATTACGGTGTATGATTTATTCACAAAGAGAAGCTTGTCCCTGCGAGCTTGATTAGTCATGTTTCTTTGTTGCACTTTCTAGTTTTTGCAAGTGATGTGAACTTTCAAAATGCTAATTTAAATTGTGCTACTGTATTTGCAGGGGTTTTCTCATTAATATCACTTCAGTTACTCGCAACGGGACATGCTGATGCTGAAGAAAAGTGCCGTCTGTCTAAGGAGTAGCTGTTATCTGTTTTGTGCTTGAATTTTGTCCATCTTGAGAGTCCCAATGCTTGTATCTCAGAACGAAATTGGGGCAAAACGTCATGCTGAAGTGACATTGGTGTCTTGAAGAGTGATGGATGGATGGATGTTTTCAACAAAGGTTTGACCTGAACATGGAAAAATAAATAAATATCTTTAATTAAGTATTTCTGTGCCTAAAGTAGGACAACAGCCAAGATTTTAGGAGTCAAATTCTGTTTAACCCACAGAAAAAAAGGTCTTGATACATACATTTAAAACATGGCAACTTCAAGTGATTTTAATGAAAAAATTAGAACTTGTTGTCTCAAAGGAATTTCTTTCACAATATACATTTTTATTTCAGGATGTTACTTCATGACAATTGAGGAGTCCAGTCCCAAGGTTTCAATTACATTGCTACAGTCTTCAGTTCTTCAAAGTACATTTTAAGGGATAGAGAGAAAAAAACATCTTACAATCCATTCATCCATCTATCCATCAATTTTCTGATGCTTAGTCCCTCTCCCCAGCAATGATTTCTAGCTCCGCCTTGGGGATCCCGAGGCACTCCCAGGCCAGATGTATATAATCTCTCCATTGTGTTCTGGTTTACCCTGGGGCCTCCTACCAGTTGGATGTGCCCGGAAAACCTCAAATGGAAGGTACCCAGGAGACATCTTGATAAAATGCCTAAAGTACCGTCAACTGGCTCCTTTCGAGCAGTGGCTCTACCTTGAGCTCCCACCAGATGCCCACACTCCAGCTCACATCTTGCATCCATCTAAACTTTAACGAATTGCCATTCAAATGTTTTAAATCGTGCTAAATAAAAGCAAGGAAGATGTTACTAGTTAACAACTAACACTATTAAAACTTTCAGACGTGATCATGCTCTAATGCGATGTATACGCTGAAATAATGAGGTAATAACAGTTTTGACCTTGTATGATTACAGTCTAGAGCCAGTCTGAATATGTTCACATGGCAATCATTTGCCATTCAGTCGATTATTTTTTTCTGTTTTCATTCCTCATTTAATACTACAGATAAAAGTTTGAAAGGAGTTAATTATCTATTTTTGGCGGGGTGGGAGTTATCGAACAATAAAGTTGTTACTTTAAAGGAACAGTGCATCACAAATGTAGTCAGTGATATAGATAATAAAAAAGATTTAATGGCACTGTTATTGGATTTTCCTATTGTGCAGTCATGTAAAAAGCTCCCATCTTAAATAAAATTAGCAATTTCTCTGTCAGACAATCATTTGTTGCAATCTGTTCTCTGTTAGAATTCATTCTTTTGTGCAATCAGTAATAAAGCTGATATGGTTCTGCAGCCAGATGTTTAAAAGATGCATACACACAAGAACCACACATATGCCTTTTCCCACACTGAAAGGCTCAAGGAAGAAAGTGGACACCTCATGCATACATCAGACCACACATACATGCCCATTTCTAGAGACTAGAATGAAGCTTGGACGTCTTTAGGCCTATTTTAGGGGAGCTGAAGCCCCCCTAAAATGTTCCCAAGAACCCCCTAAAATTATAGTAATCATAATATTTTATAATTATACTGTATATACATATACAGTATATACATTTCATACATGATATCACTGAGTGCAGGTACACACTTAACAAATAGAAGCAAGAATATGAATAGAAATAAATAATAAGTCTAGTTATCATTATTTGATAAAAATGATCGTACTGGTTTTTTAAGCTGCTGTAGGTAGGAGTCGGCCATTAGGACCTAGGAGGAAGCTCCATGTCTTCGCTTGTTAACAACGTTCCTCAACAGAGCGAAGCGGTCAGAGAATCACTTCATAGTGTGAAACTGTCAGTAGGTGTCAATGACTGTTAATTCAATAACTTTACTTATGTTTCCTTAAGTCAGGCATGTCCAGCCTGCAGTTTTAAAAACGTATTATTTATGGCCCGGGACGGACTGGGATAAAATAAATCAGCATCTTGGTCCAGACCAGCCAACTGCATACTATCGTGGGTTGCATGTTAGCTCAGCCGGTAGGGAGTTGGGCTTTGATACCTAAGCTCCGGGTTCGCATCCCGGCCGTGACAGATATGACTTCATCAACTGTATACTAACACAGAAACAGGGCTGGATAAACAGTGTTTTTCATTTGTTCACTCCTGTGAGGCTTAGATTTGGTTACAATGCCATTTAAAATGATAATTTCGACAATGAAAATAAAATTATTATAAAACTGTGCATATGTATGTAAATCCTACTGTAAAAAAACTCTTCACATTATCAAATCTGGCCCTCATTAAAAAAAGTTTGGACACTCCTGCCTTAAATGAAAGAAAAGGTGATGTTGTTGGGTATTTTAACACTAATTTAGACTAAGTTCAACTGCAGCTGTCCATCTTTCTTGTATTTTGACAGAATATCAGTGCTGCATAATGCTGCTGTTATAATCAGTTATTAAGCTACTAGTAAAACACTAATGATTGCAATGCACCATTATGTTATCTTCTGTCTTCAGTTGCATAGAGAAATATCAAGGGTAGCAGAAATAACTAACTTTATTTGAAAAGACACCAAGCAAAAAGAAATTAGTTATGAAACTATATATTTTTAGATATTATGTATCACATTTAATATTATTAAATGCATTGATGGATAT
>JAUMHL010000013.1:7927995-7973889 GCA_032362345.1 Sandelia bainsii
AATAAATAAAGGTAAAAAACACATTAGACATCATAAAGACTAAGGAAACCAAAGGCAGGGGATCTTCCAGTGAGCCAAATGACAGCAGAATTGCTGTACAAGAGATAATAAAATTAATTAAGCCTATTTAGGTTTGGTGAAAATTTTTTAGTGCTCGCTATATGCGCTAATTCCTTCCTACAACCCTGGGGGCTAAGCCCCCCTTGTCTTTCAATCCTTGTGACGTCCCTGGTATGAAGGCAAATGATAAGGACGAGATTAAAAATGAGAGAAGTAATATGCTTGCCAGTGCAACTTACTAAAACCAAGGTTCCCATTTGCTGTCTGTTCTTCACATTCACGGGTCTAATTAGCTGTCGAGTGGGCTAGTATTGATAGGCAGATGCATGTTTAAAGGTGTTTTATACTTCCATTAACAATTAATTTTGGGAGTGGGAATGGGGATTGTGCATGTGCACTCATTTTACAAAGATTAAGATTCATAAAACAGTATCTCAGAATTTCTGTCGTTGTGCGTACAAGCAGTTTTAGTCATCAATCTGTTTTACTGTGTGCATCTGGCTCGCTATGTCCAGGTCTTGCATGTTCATTTGAACAAAATACATTGTAATAAATTGTTTTACAGTGCAGATCCACAGTTAGCTAGTCCTTTTTATAGTCACCATTGTGCAAAATAGATGGAAAGGACAAAGGTCATAAATCAAGAGGTTCTTTTTCAGAGCATTGACATTCAGACCATATTTTGTTCCAGTTTGACACATCATTGATAAATTACATTTTATCATCAGGATTTGGTTTGGCATTGCCTTTAGCCAGTATAATCAGGAATCTGGACATGTTGTGACTAGAACAGAAAGAGAATCTATTCTGTTTTTTTGAAACCCTTTTAGTGGGTTTGTTTCTATTTTGTATTTGTGTATTATATCTGCTACCATAAAGAATTATCACTCTGTTTTCCAAATGGAGTAACAGTCTTAAAATGTTCTTCACAATATGGAAGTCGGCCTCTTTCACAGCATCGCTTGTAAACCTAATGTCATTTTTCAACATACAGGTGTATATGGTTTTCCCCACAGGGGAGTGTGCGTCTGCATCTATATGGAATGACCCTCTCGTTCAGGTTTTCCGAGCATCAGCAGGATGCATTCTGGGTCAGGAAAAGGCCACGGATGAAAACAGGAGCACTTCTGACTCCCTCCATATTCATGAAAGAAACTGGTAAATGTAAGCAAAAGCTGTTCAGGTAGAAATGATCACACAGCAGCTTGCAGCTACTACATACTTTTTTACAGGGACATCTCCTCCTTGCCTGTCACGTTATTAA
This sequence comes from Sandelia bainsii, assembly GCA_032362345.1. Taxonomy (NCBI): domain Eukaryota; kingdom Metazoa; phylum Chordata; class Actinopteri; order Anabantiformes; family Anabantidae; genus Sandelia; species Sandelia bainsii. The sequence goes on from JAUMHL010000013.1 coordinate 7,929,320, forward strand.
AACTTAAAAGCACAAATCTCTCAGTACAACTAGAAGAAATAATTTATGCAATTATGAAATAATTTTGGCAACCTCTCTATTTCCAAAAACAAACAGAAAATGCCCAAAGGGTAAAAAATTAGAAGTATGACAGTAAAACTATTTACCTCAAAGTAAATAAAATTAATAAAAGTATTTTGACCTAAAATCTCCTTTGAAGATCAAGGCATGAAGATTTGTGTAGCATAAAAATTTAAATCCTATATTTAATTTGGTTTGGCCAGACTTAACATTTGGCAGATCTGTCTGCGGTGTGCTCTGATGTCTGAAATGTCCCATGCCAAGTGTCCTGCAGGCCTTGAAGGAAGACTGAGCTACTGGGTGTCTCACAGCTGTGCAAACAATCAATCACTGGTGATGGCAAGTGGATTACAACCCACTATCTGTGTTCATGTGCTTCTGGGACTGAGGGAAACACACATTCCCCAGGTATACTGAGACAGACAAAGTGCTGCACAGGAACAAAGGCCACTGTGGTTCCAAAGGAAGGCCTCTATAACAAACATGGATAAAGTATTGCTGCTTAACTGCACATTCAACCTGATGGAAGTTTTATTGTTATGGACTCCAGACTCCCATTTGAAGGAAACACCCTATACCACACAGGTCCACCTTGGCTAAAGCCAAACCTTTGACTTTGCATTATAAAATTTGCAATGTGGAACCGGATGGTTTCAAACAGTGATAATGTTTTAAATACACATAATACACATAATATTCAATGTTTTCCACTAAATCTGCAATAAATAATACAACTGTATAAATTCGCTCACAAGCTGAAAGACCCAATCATAGAAACAAGATCACAATGCAGTGGGAATATATCTTTCTTTTTTTTTTATAAAAAAAATAAAACCTCTACCTGATGACATGAGAGGTCTGGATTGTAATCAGTGAGGAGCAAGTCTGAACATTATTGCAGAGCCAAACCCTTCAGTACTTTGAAGACTAAAAGTGGCATTTTTAATTTGATTCTCTATTGCACTGGGAGGCAGTGAAGTGATTTAAGCACTGGAGTAATATGTTCAAGCTTTGCTTGTATGGGTGAACACTGCTGTGTTTTAGTATAAACTGAAGAATTGTTTTATGGTTGTTTCACTTTACCTCTGTTTCATCTGAACTGGGTACATAGTAGGAACTATCCATAAACACAGAAAGGCTATAAGGGCACAGGCAGTATGCATAAAAGGCAGAACCTCTGGATCATATGGATGAGTTATTATCCCCAGGGTCTAGTTGACCTACACACAGGTTCACAGGTTTCATGCCAAATTTCAGTGCTATACAATGGGCACAACCAGGTCTTTCTGCTAAGCTACTGAGCTGAAGGCAGTACCACCACTCATCACAACCAGTCATCAAATACCTCCAAAAGCGAATCTTGAAAACACTAGATATTCACTGAACTCCCCCTGCTTTATGTTGGTTTCAAGTCAACCAGAAACAACACCAGAACACAACAGCTGTGTTGTGCACCTCAAGAGCACGTGCCAAGATTTTGGGTTGTTCATCCTGCATGTGCCATGCACAGCTGAACACTCACAGGTCTACTACGCAGGTAAAACAGTTCAAATTGCAGCCTCAGTGAGGCATAAATAGGCAGTAAGGTAGTGTGTTACCGCTATTGTTCATTACATCTGGTCAGGTTTGTTAATAGGTCTCAGATGATCTGAGTGTCACACAGTAACATTTGAAAACTTTTCACTAAACTGTGTGAACCCACCAGCAAGTGATGTTTATGCATCTGTGTTTTACTGTACATCCAACATGTAGCTGCTGGTGTAAAGAGTCAGTACTAAAAAATACAGACAAGTGCTTCTGTGCACATTTGAATACAAACAGAGCTAGTACAGACACAGCCTCCCCCCCCCAATGTCTGAATGAAAATTTCATCCATGAGTTAAACCCAAAGAGCTTTGTTGTAGGACGAACGTTATATGAAACAGAATTCAAACTTCAAAATAAAGTCCACTGCTTGATTGGCAGCTGCTTGCTGCAGTGCATTACAAAACAGCACATCAGTGAGCACTCAGTAGCAGCAGTATCAAAACAAAGCACAGAAACCTCACTGATGAGTATAAGCTTCTTATGATAATGTGTCTTTGTCTGTGATCTTAATGGCTGCCTGCAGCCACATGTAGCATTCATACTAAATTGTATATTGGCTCAGCATCATCTGTAACATATGGGATGTGAGCAAAGACGCCTTATTTGTGGATGTGAGGTACTTGTCGTGCAGAAAATCACCATAAATTTGCCAGAAGTTATTGCTGTCCATTCATCTTTTCTGAGAGTTATTGTCTTTCTTCTCTCTGCTGAGAATATGAGACAATATTCACTTGCCATGCTGCAAAAATCTTCAATACAGTAGCTCTGATGTTGTAGAAAAGGAGCAAAAAAAAATCTCTCACAGATACTAATGATTGTTTGTGAGAGCCAGAGGAAGAGAAAGATGGGCAGAATCAAAGAACTTTGAGACAAAGAGAGACCACATGCCCAAATGAATTAGCATTTCAACAAGAAAATATGATCTTATCATAACAATTTCATAAGTTGTTTAGCTTTTTAAATGTTGGACAACACAATTGCATGGACAGTCTGCTTGGCAAAAAAAAAAAGTCAGAAAAGTCAAAAAGAAATACAGGCTTGCACACGCACGTGACTGCCTTTTGTTGGAATCTAAAATTAGTTTCACCTCTGATGCAAAAGACTAATGAGTTTTCATTGCCATTTTGTGGCTGGTCCTGATAGATAGATATGCTCCAGTTAGAGTAATTTTATGCAATTCTAAAAAAACTAACAAAAGACAAGTAAAGGAAGCGTTTGGAGCTGGCATCTGCAGCCAAACACACTGACAAAATTGGAGCACAAGCAGCTCAAAGAGTGATGGGTCATGAGAGGAAGAGCCTACATATCCTGTTTGTTATTAGGCCCAAATAATACCTCTGATTGATTGACAGATTGAGAGTACCAGAGACAGAAGAGATGCTGCATGCATGCAAAATCTTGAGAGAGTTACGTCACTGTGCTGGAACTGAGAAGAATACAAAACTGTGAGACAAAGACAAAAAAATACAGCTATTTTTATTAGGAGGAGCAGAACTGGCATTTACCAAAAGTCATTTTAATTAATCAAGGCTATTTACAATTAATTAAATCAAGCCTATTCAATTTGTTAGTTTCATGTGTACTTCCATGGCTTGCAGAAGTGAATTTGATTCCCATTTTAGTGAGAACACCCAACTGACAAATAGTCTGCTTAGTGTGGTCTGTGTGCCAACTTCAGTGTTTTCAATGTCATATCAAAACCCATCTAATCATAGGAACTGTACTAATTTGGCAGAAAGTCTCCATAGCTATAAAATCTTGGTTGGTGTGATGACTGCAAAGGTTGCATAGAGGAAAGAAAAGTTTCCCTTGATAATATGTTTGCAGCTTATTTTAGCTCCATCTCTGAATGACTTGATTTGGCAGTAGAAAACAGCGACAGCAAACTATGTTTTTTTTAATTCATCCAATATATGTATTTTTTTTTTTTTTTCTGGCCTGAAGCGGGAAATTTCTATTATATGCTATTCCTTTGGAAACAGCAAGATACGGTAATCTAAAAATGAAAAAGCTGCCACACAGAGTATCTCATCCATGAGCTGTTGGTTTTGCCACAGTTTGGTAGAGGCTTCTCTCTTCTCTTCCTCCTGAAAGCATCATACCTCACTCCTGTCTTGGCCTCTCCCCTGCTTCAGATTTGCATTGATCCTTTGGAGCTCAATCAATAATAATTAGAAAAGCATTTAATGACTTTGTGAACCTCTAACCCCAGATGTTCCATAATTGTGCACTGAGGGTTTTTGCTGGTTAAGTAGAGGAGGATAAGCATGGTGTAGTGGCTTCAAGTGTTTGCTGCATATTTCAAGCAGCCTTTTAGGATGAGATGAGAGGCAGTGGGGGGTGATATCTGTTACTGGCAAAAATGATGCTAATATGCAGTGCAGACACTAAATGGTGTTTTATAGAAGATAATTATGCTCCAAAACATCTTAATAATTCTGCTCTTTCATTGTACTTTAACTATTGGTCAGGATTCAGTTATATAAATTATTACACCACCTGTAAAAAGTCTAAAACGTTAGAATCTTAGAGACGGTTGCAGCCTTTTTGGCCTTAGATGCCTCTAACTTCTCTTCTGTCTCTGCCTTTGTAATTCAGGCCTGCTTCACCAACCCTAAAACATTCCAGATGCCACAAGTGCAGTATTATTATTATTATTATTATTTTGAATAGAAAAATTATTCCAAGCATATCTTAATGTGTAGAGGTGCTGTCTAGGCCTTCTGTGGCCCACTGCCAGCAAAAATTTAAAGTCCAGTCAGAGTTTTTTCTGCTAGATAAGTATATTTTGGAGCATTCTCATTTATTGTAGTTTCATATTGATGGTTACCAGTTGCGTAGAAGAGTGTAGTAGAGCGGAGCAGGGAGATGGAGGGCTGGCAATTCTCAAGCTACAGGTAGCTTATAGCTACATTATACTATGTAAAGCTTTTGAATATTCTTAAGTAGAAATTTGTTCCAAAAGTTATCTATTTGCTGTGAAGATTATCAGTCATCCAGATGAAGTTGTCTGGAAGTTGAGTCAAGGTAACTGGACTTCTTTCTTGTAAGGTTGAAACGTTTCGCTATTCATCCAAATAGCTTTGTCGGTCTGAAGGAAGTTGGTTAGTGACAACCAATTTATCCTCCAGGTTGGTTTCACCTCACACCTGCCTTGAATAGGCTTGTTAAGTGAAACAAAGGCAGGGGAGGGGTGTGGGTAGATGTAACAGTCACACCCCTGGCAACTCCTCCTACCCCCATTAAGTGGGTTGTTAAGTGTGGCCAACCTGGTGGAGGTGTGAATTGGGCCTGATTTTTCTGGGGATGGATGAAAATGATGGATTATCTATTTGCTGTGCAGCAATCTAAATCTTCTTCTAAAATCGATTATCGGTTTAGTAGGTAAGTTGACAGACGGAGCAGGGAGGGTTAGGTAAAACAGAGTGGATCAAATTTGTATCTGTATCTGTATAATCTGTATTCTTTGTCCTGCATTCAAATGTTATTTAAATAAAAGTGCAGTCAATTATAAAGCAATTACTATTTTAGCAATGTCATATTTGCTAGCACTAGCTGCCATTAGCCACTATAAGCCTGAGCAAGTTAGTATCTAAACCACTCTATGTACTGGATTTAATTAGGATTTAAAATTTTCAGTTTTATGAGAAAGAATATGTTATCTCTTCTTTCACATGTTAGTGTAACCTTAATACTTTATGAAGAGAATAGTGTTGCCTGCTTCTAAATTATACATATAGTATTATATATACTAGATAATACATACAGTACATGTATGATCATTTACAAACTGTCATTGAGCAAGGGCCTTGTTTCCTTGAACCAAACAATCTCAAAAATTAGCTGCCTGCAATGAGTGCCTTGCAAATAAACGATAATTTCTCTCAAGCATCAATAAAGATATGCAGGGCTTGTTGCATAAAATATATGAGCAGGTGCCTGTGCTAAAGTTTGCTTATAAAAATGATGTTTCACTTTGTAAGTGCATTTTCTTTCTTTAGCATGAGTGCCCCCATATAGCATATGATAATGACCAGTCATCCTCAGACAAGTTGTACTCTGGAAATCCATAGTCATTAATGTTCTGGCTCTTCTCATCAGAAACTAAAAACCACCCTAAATTAGTTAAGGTTATAAAAAATCAATGCAATGATATTATCTTATCTATTTTCTACACTGCAGTGAATCAGATTGACTCAAGACTAACAAAGATTGATTGCAAAAATCACCATATTTACAGACTACAAAATGCATTGTCACTGATTTTATGAGCCACTGATGAAACATGTTTGTCAGCTATAGCAGCTCAGCAGCTACAATACAACAAGCAGGCTTAACTCCAATCTTATCATTCGCATACTGGCATTAGATGAAGCCGTTTTGGTGTTGAGCTCGAGATATTATTAAAACAAAACTATTGGTTTTATCTGGATAATTTACTCAAGTGTGGAAGCAAATACATTCTGGTGCCAAAATGTTAGATTTGGCAGGCTGGATTGTGTTTGCATGTTTTTATCTGTCTCTACCACAGCTGATGGTTGTACTTATCCAACACTGCTGAGCTCAAATTTTCATGTGTTAAACAAATTCCAAGTGATTTTTTTCTCTCTTTCCTTTTAAGAACCCTACAAATAATATAATTTTAGTCCTATGTGTATCTTTAATTCTATACATTTTATTTTCTCATCAGTAGATTTTTTAATCAAATGTCTTGTAAATAAGATAGAAAAAAGGTCTGTACAACCCCTTGGTTTGTCACTGCCGTAGGCTAATTAAGTAGTTCCATAATATTGATTACTAGTGTGTAAATGTGAATGGGTTAACAACACAGTGCAGGTTCACCAAAATTGATTATCAATGCACATGCCACTGATATTATCTGAATCAGTGTTTTAAATCCCAACATGCCATTCATGTAGATGTTTTTCTACAGATGAATGACAAGACTGAGAATGCTGATGGAGATCTGGGATGAAAATACTCTTCAACTGTTTGATCAGCGAGTTGGTGAACTAATGCAGCTTGGCAAAATGCTCCCAAATGTGCAACTCAAAAGTGGAAGGCAAGCAAACAATGTTTATGTAGTTAGCACAGCAACAATTATTGCTTTTAACTGGCAGGATTCTGCACTATTGCATTTTACTAATTGTAATTTAGGGTAATTTGCACTGGGAGGGTATATGGATTATACTGTCTGAGCTATATAATGTCATCTTAATGAAATTCTCAAAATTGAGCCACTAGAGCTGCTGGAGAGTTAAATCGAGAACAAAATAGAATAAAAGTAGAATCTTCTATTTAAAGTACACCAACTACCATCTTTCTTTAATAGTGCCTGTTATAGATATCTGGGGCATATGTCCAAAAGTACACAGATGTCACAAATTTGATGTGACCCAGATGTTCCACAGTTTGCACAGCCACTGAAACATGGAATGCATTTGGACAGTAAAAGAGACCAGCATTCTCCCATCTGTGCACATAGTGCACATCACAACTGGCAGCTGTTTAGTTATATGGGACAGTGCATGTGTGCAGCTGATAAAAGCGATTACAGTGGGGGAAGACCATGGTACTGATGGATAGTCTCGTGGATGCATTCTGCTCTACAGTTGTACAAGTTCACAGGCTTCACTATATTATGTGTCCACATAGCTATTTTTCGCTTTGTTTGTCATGCATAGCAAGACCTGTAATACACGAGCATGGCATGATGGAAGTATAACTGACTTAACTTACTTTTTTCCCCAGTCATCTTGTGCATTTGAAGTTTGACAATGACTGAAACATACAGTAGAACTTAAGAAATGTGCCAATTTCTACAAAGCAGGTGGAACACACATCACATCAAAACAGAAAGCTGGGGCCAGAAAATCATCAGGCTGCATGTATTCTCTCCCTATTCCTAAGGGAGCAACCAGAGACAAACCCAAAGCCATGTCAGCTATGATAACTAAGAGGGCTTTGAATGATATAGAAAAGCAAAAACATGACACAAGATAGTTTTGAACTTTTACAAAGGTCTTTCCCCTAAAAACAAAGTGCCCCCCATTAATTTACCACCCAAATCTTTAATGAAATGCAAATGAAACATTCTATGAATTTGATTAATCTCCGAGGGTGGCCGAGGCCTGCTGGTTGGAGCAGTGGGAGACCCGTTGGCGATGTTGTTCTGATCTACTCAGCTAGTGCTCTGCAATGATTCATTTATTTAACTGGGATGAACTCGAAGATTCTGCTTTTCTCTCTTTTCTTGCCTTCAATTCACACCCTTTGTTTCACACCCATAAACATGCATACATTTTGCTGGATGAGTTGTTTATTCTCATCAAAGAGTAAAGAGAAAGTCGCTTTTCAGTACTCTTCTAGTCAGGTCAGAGATCACCTTTCAGATGCTCATTGCACTGACTCAGTATCGGCTTGTAGACACATCAATGAGAATGAGTCAGATGTCTGACGTGCATCTGTTTTCACTTAATCCCTTTAGGGTCATGGCAGGGCTAGAGCAAATCTCAGGCAGTCTGCACAAGTTAATCAAAACCAAGCCAACAAAACATCCATTCTACCAAATGACAAAATTAATTAGTTGCTAAATTTTTCATGTGCTTTTCTTTAATTCATTAAGGTTCACACAATTTTTGTCAGCAAGTCATGTTGTCAGTTAATGCCCTTGTGAAGCTGTTGGTGTGATGGACTGTACGTGCTGTTTTATGTAATAAAGGAGTTACCCTCAGTTCATTTTGTTAATAGTTTCTGAGTATGAGTACCTGATGGCTGATCAGACGTCAACATCTGTCCCTTTTTATTTCCATAATATCAAGCAATTTTGGGGCCATTTCATGTAATTACCTCTGGTAAAGACTACCTGAAGTTGCACAGCAGTTTGCTGTAATGTGTCTTTCAGGTGGTTTGGTGCTCTTGCTAAAATGACATTGGTTTCAGATACAGCACTTGTTGTTTTTTAATGGAACACTTTAGGATGGAAATGTTCCAAGTTAGATTGAATAAAAAAGAAAACTGATCCAATGTGAATGGTCATTGAAATTCCCTATCCTATTAAACATGTATATTGTAAAGTTTTGATATGTGAGGGAAACCCAGTGGACACAGGACAGTCTACAGGTCAGATTTCAGATAGCCAATGGGTGTTTTCCATTAGACTTTACATTAATTTAGAGAAATGTAAAAGCTGAATTTGAACTCAAGTGTAGCTAAAATATTAACAGCAAAATGGTGGTCTGCAGTTCATTGCCAGTCATGGATGGATGAGCAAATGGGCCTTTGGACAAGGGTGAGGCCAATGGGGGACCAGAGGTGGCACAGACCCCAGAATGTTGAGCATTTAACGCAAGGAAAACTCATAAATTTTTGGCTCTTATTGATATTTTTTTTCATAATATACAGTAATAAAGAAAATGATTAATCACTTATGAATGTATGAATGTATGCTGTATGAATAGGTTTTGGCATACTACACTTTATATATCAGCTTAGTGGGGACAGGTGTTACTTTCACCCAACGTATCAAAACTGTAAATTATTTGTAACTGACCAACAAGTCATCCGATCCAAAAGCTCAGAGAAAACTACGTTATACACTTCAATATGATGTGATAAACCTACTTTAAAATTCTTCTAGAATGGATCATCCTGGTAGCCAAATGGTTACAGCACATACTCAAGTCAGGCTGGGGACTGGCTGCATGTCATTCTCCTTCTTTTCTCCCCTGTTTCCTGTTAAAAGGTAAATTGCCCCAAAACAAATTCCTAAAAGTTCTAAAATTCCTTTAGAACATTTCCTGCTTCAAACAGCAACAGTGAACACAATGAGTGTAATATACAAATGTTGCTCACAGGACAATCCAAGGACACAGTGAAAAGCTAAAGTAGCTGTAAAGAATCCCAAATTTACACATATAAATGTATTGTTAATGACAAAGCAGGGCACATTTATCAGGCAGAATAATGACTGGTTGCAAAATGCAGCATCTTGGAGAGTTCTTTCTGATGGATGCATATGACCCGAAACTCTGGTTATATTTGTTTGTTTATGATAAAGATCATTTGCAAATTGGCTATATACAAGCTCCAGAGAAAGCTGCCCCCAACTAACAGGGTGGTGGTGGGGGCAGTTTACTGGCTGCCAGTCCTTTTCATGATCATCAGAGGGAATGTTGTCAAGCTGACTCTATAGATCAGACATTTGCTTGAAATACACCACAGCTAATTGGAGTAGCTGCTATTGTTTATTCTCTGTGTGTTTAGACATTGCTCATATCATACTTAATAGGTCCAATGCAAGCTTTGCAACTTTAAAATGAAGGCTTTTATAATGTCTGGTATCCAGTTTATGATTTTTTAGAAAGGACTTTATAGTAGATTTACAATTCTAGAAGTTTGAAATTGTGTGATTTAGTGATCCCCTTGCATTCACTGTTAAGCCTCTCTAATTGAAAAAGTTCTAAAATAAAAGCTCCAGATGTGGTAAGGATCAAGAGCTTACATGTGAATGATTGCTTGGTGAATTTTGGAAGGATCAAGCACACTAAGAATCTTACTACCCCTCAAAAAAGGGGAAAAATGTATTAAAACAATGTAATGTGCTAATGAGTAAAAAACTGTATACTATATGTGGTGATATTGAAGGGCGTCATCACATCGAGACACAATCATGCAGGATTATGAATGCCATGTTACCACAACTTCGAATTTGAGATAAGATCTAGTTCCTTGGCTGTTTCACAGAAAGAGTTTTCTGAAGAGGATGTTGCTCCGTAGCTGCTGAACCATCTACATTTCACATAATTCCCAGACTGGACAATTTTACCACAAATAAAACTGGCTGCATTTGAGCCATTCAGTTTATCAGAACAGCTGTATTTTCTACTCAGAAACTGTTTCTAACAATATATATATATTTTGTTTCTGGAAATTTGCAGTTGAAGTCAATAGCAATAGAACAATAATAATGAAACCTGCCAGCTAAAGAACATTTGACAGTGAAAATAGCTAAATGCTTGTTCATGGTGTGCAATATCTGGTCATTAGTTCCAAAATCCTCCCATTATTTGACCACTCTGGAACCTGATAGCAACACAAAACAAACGAAACAACAGGCAGCCCTGCACCAAGTGATCAAACTTCAATAAGGAGAAGGAAAATTATTTTCAAATAGCTCAGTTTTTTAATAGTTGTAGACTTTCAACTCAGGTTTCTGTTTCTAGTAATAATGGTAATACATGACCAATTACCTATAAACACTAGGATACTTATTTCTCATAAGTGCACAAGGGTTCAGGGCTGTGAAATTGGAGTGTGCTTGAGGGTTCTTAAGTGGACTTGCTGTGTTGTTTTTACACACTTTAAGTCTTCAAGCTTTCTTTCTTTGTGGAATAGCTTGTTTTACAGCCAGAACAATGTTCATGAAACTCAAATATCACTTAGGTAAACAGGGTGTTTCCCCAAAACCTATGGCAATACTGTCGAATCAATATACCTGAAAGATTCTGTTAAGAAACCTGCATTAGCAGCATCTAAAGTTTCTCAGGCCTGGCTGATGAATGAGGATGCCTTTGAGGACAAATAAGAGTTTTTTTTCCTATCCTGTGTTGTTCTGTTTCATTAATTATCTGAAAACTATAAAATATATGTAGGTTTTTTGTCAACTTCTCACAATATGAAGCCAAAGCCAAATCCCTAAAAGACCATTTGGATTTGTTTTGTTTCTTTCTGCCTGCTGTGCTTTTCTGTAATGCACACTTTAAAATCTATTTATTCTTTCAGCCTAACGGTTTGTGCTTACAGTCTAAACTCTGTCCTCCTGCAATAAGCCAAAAAGGCAAAGCACAAGTTCATCACAGTCAGTGCTGTAATGCACAGGCTATGAAAGAAGATCTTGTTTTCCAAAAGTAACACTGGTCAGCTCTGTTCAAATAGCTTTTTCGAAGAACTAGAAAAAGCAAGGATTGATTTTTTTGGTGGCACACACCATGTGAACAAATAGGATTGCAGATAAAAAAGAACATCCTATCCACCGTATCCTCCAGACTGACAGGAACAAAAGATCGAAGCCTCAAAGAATCTGACACATTCTAGATAACACCGCTGACATACTTTTGGCTTGTTGTGTTCTCATATTGTATGTGAGTATTTTCTGTTTTGTTTAGTTTTTTCCAAGAGTTCTACATATAGCAATGGTCAGTCTATCACTTTTTTTCAAATGGAAAAATAACAAAAAAAGTTGTTATTTTTTATCTGTACACGGTTTCATCCGTGTACAGATATGCATGCTACTTAGAGGATAAATCCTACAGGCTCATTTTAGCTTTAAATAAGAAGCACAAAAAATACATTCATGGTTCCCAGATGATTAATCCCAATAACTTCCATTAATATTTCATCTAGCATTAGCTTTGGGTGAAAATGTATTTGCCCAATTTGTCAAATACTGGAGTATTTATAGTGGACACTATACCTGCTAAACATCACCATGTTAGTGACTGAAGACATGTCAGCAGTTCACGTCAGCATTTAGCTCAAAGCACTGATTGGCTGATTGTATTACCTCACCTAGGACTGGTAATTTGATTGAATTATGGTTCCAAGAATATGAACCATTGCATGATCGGTTATGCCACCATCTGGTACATTCAAATCCCATCCTTTAGGATTTTCTGCCCAACTCAGTGTGCTTGTAGTACAGCACAACTAAAGCTATGAGAACAAAAAACTATAAATTACGTTATTTGTGTCTTCCAAAACCTCTTTTACTATGAAGTGTGGAGATCATTGAAACCTCTAGGGGCTTGGCATTAGATTTCCACTGTTGTAGTAATAATGATCCCTGAGAGTTTTCACCGGCTCTCCATGTCAAGAAGGTGAAAGATCAAGGTAAGCCACACACAGCAAGCTTGGAGCTTGGAGTCTTTGTCTTACTCAAAGACACCTCATAAAAGGTAGATGACTTCCTATCAGAGAACTGAATTCTCCTAAATAGATATGCTACCCTGCTTCCCAGTTGTTTAGGAGAAGTGAATTATTGTAGGATTAAAGCTCAAGGTACATTCCAGGTCATTTTTATAGTAAGTTCCTGTTGTCTGTCAGTCATAAAATATCACATACGCCACATATTCTACTGTTGTTATAATACCCCCTCTAAATACTCACAATGTCACTTCTCCTGCTCAAATTGTCCGTTTCTGTGATTCGTTTAAACAGTCATGCTCCATCTTCTACATGTCTACATGCCAAAGCAAAATAGAGGCTGTCCATCACCTATACCAACTGGAAGGAGAAAACTTTGCAGACATGGCCAAATCATTTGAACTGTATTAAAACTGCAGAGCGTGCTGGTGGGGGGAGGAGGGGAGGGGGGTTACAGAGATGAATTAAGGTGAAGCAGGCTATACAATAAGGTCACTTGGGGTCAGAGAAATTCAAGCTGATACTCAGAAAATCCTTAGGTAATCAATCGCCCTTTAGACCTCTGTAGAATGCAGCAAAGAGATGAACCTAGCAAACATTGCAGAGACCAAAAATGTTTTGTGATTATCAGCTTGAAGCCTCCTTATACTTTTCTTCAGAAAACAAGGACCTCAAAAGCTTAAATCAATAGTTAATTATCTGCAGCATAAACATAAATACAGTGTGGTTGTTCACTACAAACGCACTAGACCAAGGTCTACACTGTGCTCTGTTCCCTTTACAAGTATTTTTCATCATCACTTTTATTAATCTTCAGAGGATAAGGTTAACCGTGTGTGTGTGTGTGTGTGTGTGTGTGTGCGTGCGCATGAGGGAGAGAGAGAGACAGAGTATGTGAGTATATGTGCGTTATCATCTTACTACCACTGAATGTCTATTGCTGTGAAAGTAGAACACTGAAATCTAAATGATGATACACACATCACGTATCGAGTGTTGCACTACGGTGAGTCTAACGTAATGCAGATTGTAGTACTTGACCTTATCATGTACAATGACATGCAACATTGACAAATACACCACTTACACCACCTGCTGAAGCTTTTATATTAAATCATTTATAATAAAATATTCAACTGCTTTGAAATGTAGACAATAGGAAATCAAGCGTTAAACATTTATTTTGAAACACATAATGCATATTATATATTATATACATATACCACACAATTTATTATATTATATATTATTTATATATCTTCTTAGCAGTAACATCAGCTTGTGGCGTTTTTGGATTTCTGCAGGAGCTTGGCAAAGGTAGACGTTTGGATTTTGTCCCATCATTGTTTGCAGATTTGCTCAACATACAGTACAATCTGCAATTTAGTCATCCCATTCAAGAACCTTCACATTGCTCTGAACTCACTGCAGTGTTGATTTTTGGTTCTTTAAGGTTAACAGCTGATGTCTTTGGTTCAAAGGTTAAGAGGTCTGCAAGCTTGCTGCTACTCTACTCTCTGAGCTGCATCTTAAGAGTTTCTCTGACCTCAGCTCCATTTATTGTCAACCCAAGACACCATAGCTGAAAAAACATGCACACCTTGATGCTACCACCATGTTTTAAGTGTACCTGTGCCCAGTTTCTGCAAAGGAGAACATTTTGAGGGGCAAAGACTGATTTCTATTCGACAACAGGAGATTTTACGTCATACTCTCAGGGTTTGTCACTGTATTATCAGATCCTCTTGACGTCTGTTTTTTTATTTTGTCTTTTGCCTTTTCTTTTTTCCCAGACAACCCACACTTGAAAAGTTGTGCTGCTCACTGTTGTGGCAAAATCAACAGTCAACTTTCAGAACTGTTCTCAGGTGCTCTTGCCACCAGGATCATATCTACAGACTTCATTAGAAACTCAACAAATTGTTGATGTTGTGACAGTAAGTGAATGCGCCTACATGGATGTGATATCTCATCAACTGTCAGTTGAAGTGATTTGGATGTGTGTTCTCCATAAACATAGTTAAAGAGTAAAGGAATGGGGACGAAATGAAGAAAGAAAAGATAAATGTGTTTCCACATCTACGTTGCCCATATAGTAGTAGTGTGTAGTGTGTGGGCCTGTAATGTAGGCCAGATAAAGGCCATGTGTGGACCCATTAGTGCGGAATAGATTTTTTTGTATTAAATAAAGAACTGATAATGCATAAGAGAGTGTGCTCTCTTTTCTATAGAAGAGTGCTAGTTAGGAATCCAGAGGTACAATTTCCATTGTTATTTTTGGACTGTTCTGACCTTTCTGAAGGTGACCTTTCTAAAATCTAAAGCACAGGAAACGGCTGATCAGGTTTTTTTGTATTGATGCATCCTGCCGTTTAGATTAGCATTTTTTTGTATGCATAATGCATTGATGAGTATTAAAGATTTTTATCACTCATGTCATGACATGTGTGTGGACATAAAGTAAAACCAACAAGCTTTGGCACCATTGATGGTGGCATATTTTCAAGATCTCTCTTAACTGGCCTTAACTGCGGCTGTGTCTACCTGCTCTGTCAGCTCCTTGCGATTTTCTTTACCGTCTTCCACACCATCATCTACCTGTGAGCTTGATTCTCTCTGATCCCCAAGAGGCGTTTGCTGCGATCACTGCATGTGCTCTTATCTGCTGCTCAATATGTTTTTACAAGAAGTGATCAGACATGGAGAACTTATGCTAAAATACATAGTATTTCACATTATCTGAAAAATAATTATTTCTATTTTCACATAAACTGTGTCTTTTAACTTTGTCTCTGTCATCATCGCTGTCAGATGCAGTGTCTGCATGACTCAACTGCACCTACATAATTAGCAGTCAATGTCATGATCCTTGCTCTCACTTATAAATAAGATAGCTAGAGATACCTGAATGGCTTCCATTTGAAGCAGGCTCTTTTACCATGAGAGAACTGTAATTTGAGCCTCAACCACATGACACCACAAGCTGCTGCAGCGAGGATCAGACATCAGGGACGAGCAGTATGACATCATCCACAAAGAGGCGCTCTTCAAAACTCAGATGAACTCGGTAGTGGAAAACACATTTACTAAACGACTGTAGTGTAATTTAGAGAAACTTGATCTCAGCTATTTCCATTTCATGCTCCTTTAAACTGCATTACATTTCAGGGGGGAACATTACTGTCTCATAAAATATGAAGTGTTATAAATTAATATTAATAACTGTACATTGTTGCATGCACATTTTCAGACTGTGTGCAATGGATGTAAAGTGAGTCAAATACAATTAGTGACATCTTATCTAGCTACAACTGTACATAACTGCTTACATGTTAATTTATCAGTAATAATGATCCAGTAGTTTAACATTTTCTATAAAGATTTTTTAATACGTAATGTTTGTGTAGAAAATGTCTCCACAAAAACTAATTCTGGAGTTTTACTTGACAAGCTGTATGTTTTTTAATAAAACCTAAAATCAGAACTTTTTTGCACAGCAGTACACCTCAGTCAAGTGCTGGCCAGTGCTAAACAATCAAATATGAAGAAAGAGGTTGCTGCTTATTAAAAACTCAAAATATTTGTCAATCCTAGTGAAGCATACATGAGACAAGTTGCTTGTGTTGAGGTATTTCTCTGTTCTGTATTATGCTGTTTTTTTATTATGTTTTGAGTTGCAGCACCGTAGTGTAAAAAATTACAAGGTAAATCAGTATAAAGGTGTAAAAATCATTAATATGCCTATAGTTATAAAAAAGAGGCTAAATCCACTAGATATTTTTAACATTCACCCAGAGCTGTATCAGCTCAGTGAGTGAACCATTCTCCAGTCACACTGGTTAAAATAACTGTCACTGAAATATCAACACTTGTAACAGTGAAATATTTTCTTTGAACTATTTCACTCCTGAAATAGCCATTTCCTGCCCTACTGTTTGCCGCTAAAATCGACTTAGATTCTTCCGTCCTGGACATTCGTCACTGCGGGTGCGTGCTTTACTAACATTAGGGAATAAAGAACACATTCCAGATCTGATGAATCAAAGCGGTGCTGGGGCTCTGATTCCCAGAAATCACCACCTGATGCCTGGTGCATTCAGACCTGAAACATACATACGTAGGTACAGTATGTATGCATGAGCGAGTGTGCGTGGGTGTGCACATACATAATGACCACACGCAGCATTGTTGCAGCCAGAAGATTATCTGAACCAGCGCTGGCTTTTGCATCTTTCCTGCATTTGTCTGCCACTGTTGAACATGTTGTTGCTTTCTTTTGTGCGGATGAACTCTACGAGGTGCATGAACTCATGCAGGGCGAGAAAACGGTGTGAACTATCAAGGCTTAATCTGCTGAAAAAGGAAGCAGCATTGTACAGCATTATGTTGCAGCAGGCTTTATATTTTCTTCTTTAACATCTGTTTGTTAGACTTTTTTAGTTAAGAAAAGTTTCTTTCTTCTTACATAAAATATGGATGCTTTTAGAAACAAAGTAGTTGTCCTGGCACCTTTTCCACCTTTGGGGTGTCTTTGAGTGTCGGTCAAGCATAAGTTGCTGAACATCCATATACATAAACATGAGCTGAACCATGCTTTGACGTCTCCGTCCTCTCTTTATTCTCACTTTCCAAGCTTTCTGCAGGGTTGGTTTCATGCTAATCATCCGCACCTGTTAAGAGGTGCTGGCCTTGCCACTCCCTATCCTTCTGCAGATGTCAACCACCTGCTGACTCTGTCCCAGGATAAATTCAAAATCGTGCTGAAGGATGACTTGAGGGGCGATGAGCCCGTTCTGTATAACTTAACAGAATAAAGTTTGTAAATAAATTATTCACGTCAGCAAACACTATTTGGGGAAAACTGACAATGGTCTGTCAATCTTGTTGTCCTTTTCTACTAGTCCCAACACAAATGACCCAGTCTAGTTACATGAATGTTTAGTTTTGTAGTTAAGGAACATGAAACAGGAATACAAAAACATTACATTTAAAATGATTGTTACCATCATTAAAACTCTCCACAAATACAAATCAATTTTTTTCTTCTCAAAATAATGAGACAGACTGCTAATGTGGTCCAGAAGATGCACTTTGTTGTCTGTTTTTTGGTGTCGGGATCATTGGGGAAATGATTCTCTCTATCTCCCAGATCCCTGGAATGACCCATCTGTCATTTTGCATGCTCTCCCATCTTATGTAATTAGAGAGAAATTGCCAAGAAATCAGAATGTGCATGCCTCCTCAACAGATAATCAAAAGTCTTTTGAAATGTAATGAGGAGACGAAAGTGACTACGAACAAACAAACAAAAAAAAAAAAAGGTTCGGCAAAGCACTGAAGATCTTGGAGTATTTACTCAACAAATCTTCATTCACAAAAGACAAACTATGCTGTAGCATGGACAAATTATGAGAAAACATTCCCCTAAGTGAAAGACCCCCCACACTTTCTATATAGGACTGCCAGACTGAAAGAAATACAAAACATCTACAAATGCTTTCTGTACAAAGGCGATTGTTTGCCATCATTTATGCCTTTCTGGTTGTTTCCATGTATTTGTGGTCATTTTCTGTATATGTGTGGTAATTTTTAAATCTTTTTTTATCTCTGATGTTATTCTGTGTCAGTTTTTGTTCATTTCTTTCTTTGCTATCATTTTGTGCCATCTGTATGGTCATTATGTGTCTACTTTTGGTTAGTTTTGGTCTCTATGTGCTTAAGTTGTATTTTTTAATTGAGCTTTTTGACTCAAACTAAAAAATACTGTCACTCCACACAGAGGCTCTGGCTCAGAGACCCCCTGACTTCCTGGCCACCAGGTCCTGTGTCTGGTAGATCCGATTGTTAATGTATAGATTGGTTCAGACGTGATTATGGTGATAGTTGGTGTTGGGAGAAACCAGGTCTCTGGTCAAAGTCAGTCTATGTATTCACACACGCTATTTCTATGAAATAGCCTCTGTTTACTGGTGGAATAATCAACTCAAAGTTTCACTTAAAAGCTAATTTTTTCTTAGCTATCACTTGATAACACCTGAGCAACCTCAATTTGCTGATAAAAGTTCCATAAAAGTTGCTAAGTTTACATAATTTCCAGTAAGTTCCAACTTCAGAATTAAACCTGAGAATAAGCAGAAAATCCAATGGAAGAAAAAAAAGCTAAATAAATAAACTAAGAAATATATATTTTTAAAAAGAACAAGAAGACTATTGTGGAGCAGATGGAGAAAAAAATGAAGCAGATAAAGAATGAATGGAGCAAGAGAGAAGTAAGGGAGAAGAAATGAGCAAGGCAAAGCAGAAAAAAAACCTAAAAAAAAAAAAAGGTGGGGTAAAGAGAGACGTCATTTTAAAAGTACCAGAATGGTTATTAAAGTTAACCACAGTGAAATGAACAATAAAAACTTTCAATAAACCAAATTGTACACACGGTTATCTGTGCAGTGATAATTTATAGGCAGTGTGCAGCAATTTCCTTCAGGCTGTTTCTCTAATAATGCCTATTGCTACCTTGTAAATTCAATAAAATCATAAAACATACTGTGTTTGTACACAGAATGATTTGGACTGTAAGAAGTTGCTACCATCTTCCATCTCAAGATATGACAGAGACACTGACAGAGTTTCAGTTTCCCTGAAAGCATATGAATTATTGAATTCAAACGTCATCAGCCATTGTATTGATTCATCATTCATCACATAGCACCATGTCAGAGTGTACTCTGTGATTATCAATGCAAAACAATGTTTCTTTATTGTTTGTGAGATAAGATGTCATGCGGGCGAGGTTAGATAAAGCTGTTTTTTTAAGTAATGAGGTAAACTCTTTCTGCAGCCATTTTTTGCAGCCTCATCTCATCAATTTTTTTGCCTGAGTTGACATTCTGCTGTTTACCATTTCTGTTTACCCATTATTTACAAGTCGCTGTTTGGACAATAATTTGTGCTTCTCTGGCGACTCCCACTGACCTCCACACAAGATAAAAGAACCTTCAAGATTCTTCAGTTCGTATATGTGGGGGCACTCTGTCACACAGATACTTTTGTCATCATTACTTTTCAGCAGGATCACATCAGTCAGGAGCGGGGGGGAACCCACGCTTTTCACTGATCTATCCAGAAGTCTGTCTCAATCAGTGTGCGGACATAAATACTGTAAGAAAACGATTGTAATCAGATAAGAAAAAGTAGTTTCTGCTCAAATAGTGGTTGATATTCCTTGAAAATAATATAGTTACCTGGTGATATTGGAAGATTTTTTTTTGAAAGTGCTGCTCAGTTTAAACCAAAAATAAATATCAGTTGGTTAATAATTAATTATTGGAATACTCAAATAATTATTGAACTAAACACTTATTTGTTGACAATTTTCAATGTTTTGTATGTGTAGCTGACTTGTTGTGCACTAACATTATTTTACAGGTTCCGTTTCCACAAGTACCAAGAACTTTCTGTAGGCATTTTCAAGAAATTAATAGGAACATGCAGTAATTCTTACAAAGCCCTGCAGGTTAACGCACACACACACACACACACTCACTCAGTCGCTATCAGGACTATTTATTTATTAATTGTTAAAAACATTAATTACAGTCTGTCTTCAAGGTAAGAAAAAAATATTTGGAAAATAACTGGTTGCCTAGATTTGTCACATAGATGTTGATGCTGATTATTTTAATGTCTCAATCTGTGGTGAATGGTATGGTGTTATAAAACAGTTGCTGAATTTAACTGACTGATTCAATTCAGTTAAGTTAAATTCAATGCTACTGTATTTATGCTTTAATGTTTTTATGACAACTTTTCTGTCAACTGGCTCATTTATTTCTCCAGTCATGGGAACCTTGATCTCCAGTCACATTGGCACCAAAACAATGCAGTGCATAGACAGTGATACTTCAGACAGGGGACAAATGGAAAAAGGAAAAAAAAACTAATTAACTGTCTTAGTAAGTTGGTGGGCCACCATGTGTAGCCAGGACAGCTCCAATGCAAAGTACCTGACACTCTGCTGGAAGGATGGAACATAATTCATCCTTTGCATTTGGTGTTTTGATGATGATGGTGGTGAAATAGCTATTAATGGAAAAAAAAATCTTTTAAACCTTTGCCTACAGAAATACTTTCAATTAGATTCATGTCCTACAAAGGGAAGGTATATGTATATACCGTATATATATGCTGTAAAAGATTAGAAGATGGTGCCGAACCCGATGGCGTATCAGATTCTCTATATCACAGAACTGTACTCCACTCAGACAGAACCTTATAATTTGGTGTTAAGATGTATGTGTAATGATAGCGGCTCTAAGGCTGACTGACTAAAGGAGCTTTTCTTCCACAAGACAATGACATCCCCTCACATGGTGGAGCTTGTGAAGTCATTAAATCGGGTTTTCTGTATAATGAAAGTGCCAAGTGCAAGGGCATGAAAATCTTTATATTTCAGTCAAGAATCATTGAATTTAAGGTTCTTCCAGGTCACAAGGCTCTGTTTTGTGCATAAACCATAGTTATAGAGGCTTTGTGCAGTCTTATCCAGCAACTTTGAAGCCAGTTTTAATACAGACTGAATGTGACCTATGTGCTCCATCACTGGCATGAGACCAGCTAAACAAACAGTATATTTAGGAGCATCACTGTGTACTTGCAGCTTGAGTACTGAATGCATAGAACCTTTGACATATATATGTATTGTTATCCATTAACAAGGAAGGATGTTAATGTAATACTAAGTATTCATAGCCGAACCTGAAGGTTCTTTCCAGATAGAGCTTTTATATTATATAAATGTTTCAATATTGGCTGCTCTCTTCTTTGTGACAAACATGCATTAAGGGACAGGAATGAGTCAACATTCAAACGCGGCCAAGACGAAGGACAAGTCTGAATTGCCTCCTTCAAAGTCAATATTTCAAGATCAAATGCATCATGAAAGGCTGACAAGGCAAAGACCCCTCCAGAGGAGCCAAGACAGCCAAGACATCTGGCTAAATTTGGAGGCGCATCTGAAGTATTCTTTGTAGTCTTTAGTGTCCAATAATCTGCAGTGGAATGTGTCATTATCAGGTCATACATAATGAATATAGTAAGTACATAAGTTACGTAGCACCTTGAGAAAAGAACATCACAAATTGCTTCACAAAGTAATGTCCAACAAACCCTGATGAGAAAACTTCAGAAACCTGTCTGCCAGAAATAAGTTTTGTCAGCATTAACCAGTTGAAAATCATCATTCACCTGAAATTAAGTTGTTTATTTGTGCATTTGGCTCAAATAAGATATATAGTTGTATATCATCTGCATGAAAAGGATTAGAAGATGTTTAATTATTAATCATTACTGACCCAAAAGGAAGCATATGCAAAATGAATAGGTCCCAGGACACAACAAATTATCACCAAAAACTGAGAAATTTCTTTCAGAGGGACAGGAAGAGAACCACCCCAGGCTGACCCAAATGCACCAGCCAGACTCAGTGCCTAAGTTTAATCGACTGGGCCAGTGTGGTCCATTCAAACGGTGCACTAAACTCTTACAGTACCAAGACAATCCATTGTCCTGCATCACCATTCCTAAATAGATTTGATTTAGGACTTTGAGTAGGGTTGTTTCTGTTGATTGCATATTGATACTTGTCAAGAATATTAGACTCTCCTTAGACAGTTTACATGTAGGAAAATGTTATGGGGGCAAGAAGAAGTTTTCAAACTGAAGAGTCCTCCTATGTCTTCCCAAGCCAAGTCCTTCAAAGGCAACAGCCCCTGAAATGGGACATAACTAAATTAGATCAAGTCTAAGATGTTTGAAAAACAGCCTGGAGACCAGAATCAAGCACTCCAGCCCTGGATATAATTATACAACAGAAGATTGGAGGCATGAGTTGCATGTGTAGAAAGAATAGCTTGTGCAGACGATAGAGGTGGCCAGTTCTGTTTCCCCAAACGGCTGGGAAAATCTGGACAGGGAAGTTAATGAGAAACACGCTCCCCTCACTCCACAATTCCCAGTGAGATGCCCTTGAGCAAGACAATTAATCCCCACCAACTCCAGAAGAACTCCTCTGAGGCTAATAGTGAAAGAGTGTGGTCAGCTCCCAGGTGTGACTCTGTGTAACTGTATTAAAGCGAAGCAGGACCATTAAAAAAAAACGAAGAAAAAAAAAAACACCATGCATGCTCAGTGAACCTTTCTGAGATAATTGAAGGTTAGAAAAATCTATTTAAGGTTTTTGACGAGGCAGAGAGCGGAACCAAAGTTGGAGGGGGTAGGTCAGAGTTTGCCACTGGAACAGAAAAGTCCACACAGCCATTTAGGATTTCATTGTGTCATTTCTAACAAAAATAAAGGTATATTTGAAGTTATTTAGTTGTTTTAAGGTGAGAATTTTGATGGATGGCACCTTTGCCACTCAAATAAACATACTTATTTCTGTCTTTGTGGAGTTTTCTTGTGCTTTTACAAGGTCAAATGCATTGAGGTCCTGAATTGCATCCATCCATTGTAAGGGAAAAGACAAAAAGGTTTTAGAATGACACAAGTTGTTATTTGGAGTGACACGGGAGTGAATTAGTGAAGCCAGAGGGCACATAGATGACACATGCAAAGTGAAACTTTCAGGTCAGTCGCGATCTGTCTCAACTTACTATTTTTAAACCCAATAAAAAGTGCTTATTTGGAAATTCACATGCGCAGTGAAATATAAAGGTGGGAGGTCCTATGGCCAGATACTTGTAAATATCTGTTTTAAAGTAATTCAATCAACAGAAACATCAAAAGATAATATATCACTTTAGAAGATGGACTTCTTAAATTCTATTGGATGAGGACTTTTCATTTCAAGACACTGGTCTACATTAGAAACCCTCAGCACACCCACTATGTTTTAGTCATTTTGTGCAATGGATTATTAAAATTGTGCTTATTGGCCATTTTATAACTGAAAATATGTCCCTCAGGTGTGAAGGAAAATGGACCATAACACCAGATAGCTTCAATATACATTTTTTCTGCCAGTATTTAATTTCATTCCCATCAATTTGGAATTATTTATCAATGGATGCCACATAACACTGCCATCAGAGGAACAGGAACGTTTAAGAAAGTTTATCATCGTTTCCCACTGTCTTTTTACACACACAAGCTGTTTGTTTTCTTTGAGTGGCAGATCCAAAATTCTCACTGACTTGCATTTCCGTGTAGGTTTGGCCAAGAAGTGGGTTTCTGCTTAATTAGGCCATAGTATAAATAGAATTAGCAGAGAAAGAAAGAAAGAGGGAGGTTTGGTCTGGCAAACCTCCTTATAGCAAGGAAACCCCCAATATATGATCCAAATTTAGAGGCTTGTTGGAGTATTTTCTTTAGTCATGCCCTGAATACAGGTGGAATTCAGAGCAAAATTATTAAGTGCTTAGGTTTTAATGACATTGTAAGCTATGGGAGATTTAAGAATTCTAGATAAAACGAACAGATTTAGACTGAGGTTTGTAATAAATTGTGAGTACCAACTTTAGTCCATAATGTGTCTAGTTCTACATTTTACTGTCATTAAAGCCAAGCAATGTTCTGGTTTGCCCAGCAATTGACAACACACAGGTCATTAATTGTCCTAATCAAAGCAGGAAGAAAAAGAATTGCTGTCCTGTGCCACTATAAGGAGCTTCCACTGAGCTCTCGACTGTGAAGAAACTGCCAATTCTAGCTTTTCTCAAAATAAGAATTGATGTATAACTGATAGCTGCTGCCCACCATGCAGCAGTATACTTGCTAGATAGCAAACCAATCTGGCTCTCTCTGTAATGTGCCTATTCCCTCTAATGATTTTGTTGACTCATGCAAACACAACATCAGCAAGGACCATTGCCCCCAACCATACAGCCCAGCCCAACTAAATGCCAGGTACTGTTTTGTTTTTTCCCCCCTCCACCCAAGGCATTGCAGTCACAAAATGAAAAATAATCCAAATGTGGAAACTATTCAGGAATTTGTTGGCAGAGAAAAAAAATATTTCTCCACATTTCAGTTTCTCTCTCTCCTTGTTTTCCTGCAGCAGTAAGAGTAAAATTATAAATCATCTCCCTACAGACAAAATTTCATGCTTGATGGGTGAACAACTCTAGCATCTGGTGGGGTCCTGTGATGAGGTGCGTTCCAAGTTTCTCCCTCTCCCAGCCTCCCCTGGGCTGATCCAGAGCATTGCCAGCATCCTGCCAGACATACACACATGCAGCTGTAATGATAAGACAAAAATAAATAAATAAATAAAATATTTAGCAGGGTCCCTTTTTTTACTCAACCTGTTCTGGAGGTTGGTTAACGGTGCATGTGAAATCTCTGTGGTGCATTCATGTCACATCACAGGTTGTGTGCACACCTGAAGGATATTCTCCTCGGTGAGTGCACATGGGACTCTGGAATGTGTCCAAACATACCTTGTATCTCTTAACAACGAGCCTAGAGCCAATGGCCGCCCTCATGGACTGAAACACATGATATTAAGCATAACTTTGGAGAGGGAGGAGATTAACTTTTTCAGTTTCAGTCTGTGAGGAAAACATAAATTTATCTTTTAATACAGCTGGATTGCTGCACAGAACATCATGTGTTTTTAACCTGCCTGATGAGATATTTTTGTTCTTCATGCATCTTTACAGAAGATAAATGGAAAGTGATTTTACGTCCTATAATTTAAAACTTACACATGGTGGGTAAATTAATTCCCAGATTTTTAGACTTGTTATATAAAAGTTGCACTATTTTAGGCTAGCCAAAAAATAAACAAACAAATCAGCATTTCCCCTGCAGAATTTTTCGCTTGCAGCCAGAAAAAGGATGCCAAGGAAGAAGGCAGGAATTTAAAAATAAAGCTTAAATCATAATGAAATGATTTATTAGATAACATAATTCAAACTTGGCATGAACGTCCACTTGGGAAGATGGATGAACAGAATAGATCAAAGGTCAAGATCACTGTGACCTCACGTTTAATCCCATTCTTATAAACGCAATAACCCAAGAATGTCCGAGCATCCACTTGGACTTAACGATGAATGGATTTTGGAGGTCTGATAACTGAATAATCAACAAAGTTTGTAAGCCAAACTCATAATGCAAATATTCATCAACTCAAACCCTAAAAAAAGAAATAGCAATTTAAAGTCATAGAAAAAAAAATGGAGACATCTGTTTTGGTTTTTGGTCAAAATTTTCTGCAAGTGAGGAGTTCTGGAGGAATTCTGTATTTTTAAACTGCTGGAACCAGTTGCAGAGATGCACCACATGACCAGATGGTGATGTTGAGACCCCGATAATGAGCTGTAATGTCCCTTAGATCAAGTTTGGCTCCTCTAATTTTATTATATTTCTCCACTCGTATAAAAAAAAGGTTTTAAAAATGCCCAGACTGTTAAGTGTGCAGTGGACAATCATTAGTTTGCACTTTAATATTTTGGACACATTTCAACCAAACAAACCAAAACCAGCCATTTATGAATGGGTTTTTTGGCACTTTAAGCCCCATTTGGTTGGAAAATGTGCCTTTGCCATTACACAATGCCATTTATAACTTAAAAGACAAAAGAAAGAAGAAAGTACTTCACACAACTTACAGCTTGTAGCAACAACATATTATTCAATTGAGAATTATCTGAAATACTTGAATTAGTCTTCTAAAAAGGTATTTGGGTTATTTTAGTTCTGAGGTCAGTGTCACCTTCACGGTAACAATAATTTCAAAACAAACTCCTGTTTCAAACTAAACAAATTATTCACAGGAGCAAAAAGGGATTTTGCCCATGCAGAGACGAAAGTGCAATCCCGACCTCACCTGTTGGTGAGGTGGGTGTAATGGCAGACATCATTAAACTCAGGGATCCTTCCTGCTATTTAGAGGAGCTTGTTAAAGTAAAATCACTCACTGGAGAAAGTGCTGCAATGCAGGAGGAATATTTTGACTGTGAATATAAATCCCAGTCTGCAAGATCAACATTTTGGATAAATTAGCTGCCTAAGCTTCACTGCTTTTGTATGTTAGTAATGTTGGAACAGATGGCATATTTTACTGTTTTACCACCGGAGGAGCGTTGTTGATATCTAAATCTAAATAATTCTTTCAGATGGGGACTCTTTTTCCTAAATGGAGATGAAGAGCAGTCATTTGGAAAACTCTAGACACATTTGAATTTATTCTAAAACTTTGCTAATCCACATTGATTGTAAAAATCTTTGCTCCGTCCTTTAATTTTGCACAGTCACCGTCCCAGATGCCCGTGGATGAAGAGAGCAAACGCTGACAACAATAAAGTAAACGAGTCCACCGATGTAGCAGCAACTTTTGGCACGGACATATGCTTGCCTAACAGGGAAAACAGCTTTTCACAGAGGCAGAGGCATATGGTCGGCTCCTGTTTCAACAACAAGACGCCGTGTCACCTTGCTAGCCACCTGTAGCTAGTGACCAAGCAAGGTGGGGGGGGGCATTTAAGGTGATACATGCATACACAGGCTGACATGCACATTTGCCTCTGTTTCTATTATCCCAAAGGCCATATGCTTATCTTGTTGACCTTTGTTGTGTCCGACGGCATGTCACACACTCTGTCACCATGGCTAGGCAAGCGTGAAGAGCAACCGGTGGGGGTCAAGAACAGAAAAGCTTTTGAAAAACATGGTAGCCTCCTCAAACTCCTGCGCCTTTCCTGTCCGTTGCCCCCCACTCTGCTCTCCTCTATCCCATCTTTTTGTTTCTTTTCTGATGCCGCGCACGTCGCAACAAGCGACAGTGATTTGCATGATGTGATCGGCCTCTGCCTTCCTGCAGCTCTTTTAGAAGTGTGTGTGTGTGCTCGTGTCTGCATGTGGCTGTCTGTATTTGAGTGTATTTGCTAGTGTTAATATGTGCAGGCTGACTGCCAGCCAGCTTAAGTTGCAAAGGAAGGTTAAAAAAAAAAAAGACAGAAAAAGGCTCTGAGCCTATAGATATCTCACAGAGCAATCAAAGGAATATGCTAAAATATGTGACAGGAGGAGTGTGTCACTTGGCATGCATGTTTAATTCTGTGTGAGGTTTGGGTGTTGTAGCACTGCTGAGTTAAGGTGAGGTGTTTGTCGACGATGAAACTAGGCCAGGTAGGTTTGCTGGGGTAGCGCACACACTTTCACACTTGACTCATCAAGTGAGGACAGACAGATCTAATTGGCAGCATGTCTGGCTTTCACTGAGGAACAGTCATGGACATTTTGCAGATATCATAAAAGAAAAATGTCCTAAAAGGAAACAAAAGTTAAACCGAGTTACTCTTTGTATTCCACTTCAAGGTTTGTGTAGTTATTTCTTTTTCCTCAGCTGCTCTGATTGCTAAGTTATGGAAGCAAGTGAGCCAAAACATTCTTTCCTATTTCACTCTGGGCATGAAAAATTTAATCACAAGGCACGCAGCATGTTTTCCTCAGTTTCTGTAAATTATGGTCAGAATTTTAAAACGAGGCAATTACTCCTGTGGTACATGAAGAAGGCAGCACATTAATAGAACTACATGTACAGTGAATGCAACAGAGATCAGTTCGGAGATCAGGAACAATCAGTCAAGGTTTCACTGTCATTAGTTAAACTGAAGAAAATAGAAAGTGGAAAACAGAAAATAACTAACCCTAACCCTGTAGGTGTTCATTTAATGTATAAAGTCTAAAGTTGCTACACTCCATACACTGTTTGCAAATACATATTTGTATTTATTATTGTGAATATTCTACTATATTTTTTTAAGTTTATGTGGGGAAATATAACGGAAACATCAGGTAAAGCTACAACAAGTCGCACCTTCAAGTGCAAAGAGGAGTGCACGCCTTTGTTGATTTGTCACATTCGACAGTGTAATGATGGATTCCAGTCACAGGCAGCCAGCTTCTCACTGCTGGCGAGAGCAGGATGCTCTCTGACTGGGAATAGAGGGATGGAGAAAAAAAGAGAGAGTGAGAGAGAGAGAGAAGGAGGCAGGGAGGAATAAGTGGGACAGTTTAGGGGGGTGAGGAAAAAAAACTGGCATAAGAAGGAGGGAGGAGGCAGAGAAATCAGTCCAGAGAGGGAGGCAAGGAGGACGGAAGTGGTAAAAAAAAAAAAAAAAAAAAGGAGTGCTTGGGGGTTGGGGGTGGTGGGTGAGGGAGGTCTTCTTGGGGGGTGTTGTGAGGTCAAGGTTCCAGTTTGTGGTGTGAGGTGGCCGCCAGCACGTGGCTGCAGCACGTTGCAGCGCTCCGTGAGGCAGAGCTAACACGCTGGAAAAGGAGAATCGGCAGGAAGAAACAGAGAGACTGGGAGGGGTAGAAGAGGGAGGAGGGGGCGGAGTGGATCTAATGTAAAAAAAAAAAAAAAAAATATGTGTGCAGGGCTTAGACTGGAGTCCCCAGCTCCCTCTCTCTCTCTCTCTCCCCCCCTCTTTCTGTCAGATCCCCCAACTGGCACTCAGAAAGCCTGTAGCCGGGGTTAGTCCACTGGCATCGATACTCCTCCCTCTTCTAATGGCTGGAGTCAAAGCAAAAGCTAGGAACAAGCAGACAGAGGGACCACATGGTGTGAGGGCATACCACGTTAGCAAGTAATTAAGAAGATATCACATACATAGTGTTCACTCTGCTAATTGATTCACTGACTTAATTGACTCCCAATGAATATATAATGACAGCATCTGTCATATTTTCAGTTAAAATGAACTCGTGGAGCAGCTTTATCTGGAAGTCAGTATAGATGACATTATTAACAAAACTTACATCATACACTGGAGTTTTGTGACAGCAATATAAAGCCAATCATGCTTGCTAATGCAGTGTTTTCCATGGCTGGTACACTGAGATAGACTGGGAATACTGTTTGTTTTTACATTTCTTGCCTATTCAGTTTTGTGTTGGAGCCAAATGGGTATGACTACTGGCACGGCTGAAACGCTCTTTCACTGACTTTTCTAATCCTCAGTTTTTCAATACTGACCATTCTCTTTATTGTGTATCCAAAAATGCTTGTTATTTTCAGCTATGGATTCATGTTACCCTAAATTTAGCTCCACTTGGATAATCAAAGCCTTTCAAGTACATTAATTATGATCAAGTGAAAAACAGCAAATGGAAATGAATCACACGCTGTCATATAAGGAGTTGAATCTGTGGTCTACTGTGAGTGTGGCAGCATGGCCTCAACAAACCCTTCACAGTCAATTTTGAGCCTCCTAACCCTCCCAAAAAATGGACCAAAGGTTGTGTCAAGTGAGATTATTCCTGGCTTGAAAGAAAAGGGAAAAGAGAGCAAAAATGTGAATGTCATTTCAAAAGTAGGTTGAGCAAGTCAAAAATAGCTTCAAAGGCCTCCGACTTGAGAACAAAATCCCAAGAGTAAGTCTTCTGAGGTAAGAAAATAATCTAAAGTCAATGAAAGTTTTTACACATTAAAACATACCTGATGCTTGCTCCTGGCAGCATTGTGTTCAGTAGGAGTGTACAGTAAATAAAAATAGTGAGTGGGCATTTCCTTGTTGAACAAAAGGGGATTGACTGCTTTTTCAGAAACACAAGAAATATTACATCTGGTCATATATGTCTCACACACACACACACACTTTTATATATCTGTGTGTGTGTGTGTTTTATTGTGTCCCAACTTGGCTCTAAAACCACGACAGAAGAGAGTAAAACTGAACACAAAATAAACCAGTAATTTATTGCAACAAAAGCACAATGAAACACAAAATAACTGAAAATACAATGAGATGTGGTGACCAGTGCGTGACATGGGAGGTACAAAATACTGTTGAGCACCATAAAGCAAACAAAGACATGCAGCAGACACAAAAGCTCACACAAACTCAGGGAGAGCAGGGATTTATAAGCTCAGGTGCCTCCAATAGTACCCTGATTGGCGCCGCCTTCTGCTACCTGCTGCATGATGGGGAAAACAAAGCACATGCAGTAACAAGTAAAGGAACCAGAGGATCATCACATTTGCTTTATGTCTCCATTATATAAAAAACTACCACTGTTAACACTTTGACACAGTAAAATGCTTGACTGTTCTCCTCCAGTTACTGCAGTGTGTGTGTATGGCTTAGAGAGGAGCACGCTACCAGCTGCCCTCCATCTACAGCAAGACCTGTTTCACACCACAGCAAGAGAAAGGGCAAAGCAGAGCACTGCCATCTCTGCCCGTTCACTCAACCACCTGTTTGACATTCTGCCCTCTGGATAAGGGCTCCACTGCAGCACTGCTTCTGATGCTCCCCTGAGCAGTTAGGAGAAAATCTCTGAGTTCTCTAAGTCCTCCTTAGTGCAGTTTTGTACTAAATGACATTCAGAGAGACAGAAAATTAACTAATACTTTTACTAATACTGACACAAGTCTGCAGTAATCCTGATACGTTTTATTTATGTGCATATGCATTTGCAATCTTCAGAATATGATTTAAAATAAAATAAAAATACTTAAAAAAAAATAATTTTAACATTAACATTTTTTGCCTAAAATGAATTCTACTATTATACACTAGAAAAGAATGTGGTAAGAAAAAATACACACACACACACATACATATATATATATATATATATATATATATAAAAATACAATTAAGGTGCACATTTTATTGTGAAATAGCTATAGAAAAACTATTTGGCCTTGTGACTAATGCTGACCTTCATCAAAAATATGGACATCTTTTTCATCACTAATAGAACAAGACACTGCTGCAACACTGAAGAACTGCAGGCAAAACATTGCAAACCTCTAGTAAGCAGTGTCAGTACCATCTTCATTCTCCATCTGCTTCAGTGTGTCAAGTGTCTCTAGAACCTGTTGTTTACTTTGGATCAGGTGGTTTTACTTGGTGGGCTGCCTTGTTTAAAAGCTTTATACTTTTTACAGCTTAATTAGCTGTTGACTTAAATCAGACTCTCATTACATGATTATGTTAAAGGCGTTTAGTCACTTTTTGTTGATGCTTTACAACTAACAAACTAGTATATGTCTTAAAACATGAAAAAATAAAATTTTTGATATTTTTAACCTGACAAGAAATGAGCTACAAATTAGGATTTATAGGATCATATATCTAGATTAGGTTTTTGCTAATTAAACAGCATAACTAAACATATGCACATACATATACCTCCCCACAGGGATAAAAGCACACACACACACACACACACAAACACACACAGCAAAAAAAAAAGAAAAGTCCTCTCCTGCATGTTTTTTCTTGAAACAGTTCCGTGCTTACCTGCAGGCACTGAACACAATCTGTAACAAAAGGCCTCAGAGCTTATAATGGTTTTCGCTATTCATTTCTGCTTAATGAATTTTAATGGGAATAAAAGGTCGTCTGCATGTTGGCATTCCCTTGATTCTCACCTTCAGGAAGTGATGACAGCCTGTTATGACACTGGGTTGCTTTGTGACAGCATTGCCTCTTGATTACACCGAAGGTTTGAAGAAGGAAAAAAAAAACCTTGAGAGGAAGAGTTGCATGTCTACGTCAATGATCTCTGCTGTTTCTTTTTCTTGCTATTGTTCCGTCCCCCCCCCCCCAACACAACAAAAAAAAAAACAGGTTCATTTTAACGCTTTTGTCAAACTTCATAATGATAAGTGTCGAGATAGTACAGTGTGTAGAATACAGCTAGACTGTCATTAGGCAAAAATGAGTCAGTAAAGTGGATCCATGCTTTGCCTTTAAGAAAGATCAAAACCACAGATTAATCAGGCTAACTATTTTTGACTACAGCTATGATTTTGGACCCGGAAACAGCAATTGTATGTGGTAATTAACATTTAAAGCTCTTCAGATCATATCATTAAACTATTTATGTAACAAGAGCCACTCAGATCATATTATTATGTGTGGATGAAGAAGAGCAGCTAAATAAGACGGCAGCTCTTTCCTCCAAGGTGTAATCATCGCCTTTGTGAGTGTGATCAATCAGATGCTTTGTACTGTTTTTTTTCCTAATATTCCACCATGGACTATGTAAAAATAAGTGTCACTTGTTTTTAATTCTCCTTGTTCTTCACCATGATAATTACGACTGTGTGTGCATGTGTAATTATAGTAATCACAGTTTAGCAGTTTTTCTTTAAATATAATGTGCATGCAACCATGCAAAGAAATTACCTATTGTTATTAGCAGCAATTTTCAAAAAGAACATTATATGCAATATCTGCACATAAATACATGTTATTTAGCTTTAGTAAAAGGTCTTCATACAGTGTTGGAGGGGATAGATACAGATTCGATCCAAAAGCATCAGGAAGTTAGTCACTGTAGTTTGTTTATGAACACACAATGATCTTTGAGGTGACCCTAGCAACCAATTGCTGCAATTTGTGTCAAAAATGCTGCAAAACATGTGTATTCACTCACACACATTTTCTAATTCAGTACACCTGTGAATGTATATCGTTGACATCTATTGCAAATAAATGAACATGAATCTTCTTAATTATCACATAAAAAAGACGCTCTTCATAACTTCCCATAGAATCATCACATTTTTTAGTTTTCTTCCCTATCAAAGAAATTGAATGAATGATCTTTTTTTTGTTTTACTTTCATGAATACTTTGCAAGCAGGAGCTTGCAATAAATAATCTGGCCTACTTTTATTGGCACCAAAATGTAAACAAGTATAGGTTAAAAGTGGGGCTTAAATTGAACAGAATGCTACTGCAAAGCTTTTCATAATGGCAACCCTTCTGTGGCAGCAAGACACAGCAAGTTAAACTATTACCCAGATATCATGTAATGTGATGTGTCAAATGTGTGCATCCCTTTAAACTAATTTAATTTCCCATCACTGGTCAAAACTGAAACTTGTAGTTAATTTTGGTATGTAGGGCAAATCTATTTCCACATCTTGTTAAGTGGGTGGAAAGGTCTGCTTTTGTCAGGATCCTTAATTTTCTGGTTAGATTAATAAAAATAATATGTGGCATATTTTAACACGTGTTATCATTTCACCCTTGATAAAAGTCTGTGTATCGTTTTATTCATTTTTAGCTGATAATTCTTTTCATATCACTTTTTTTCATTTTAAAATATCTCTAGGGAAACCTGCATTGCGTGATGTATTAAAGGTCTCCCCACTTCTGTCTTTATAAAGGCATGGGAAAGTATTTTAGCAAAACTCTTCATCAAAACTACATTTCATATCCTCCAAACTTGTGGAGGGATTAAATGTCCTAATTTCTTTTCTACTCTCGCAGTCATTGAAAGTCGATCTGGATAAAAGTGTCAGCCAAATGTCTAAATGTAATATTAATGTGTTCTTTTTCTCCTTTTCAGAAATGAGAAAAAAAAAACCTGAGGATCAGTGCGTATCTAGTCCATCATCATAATTATTTTAGTAGCATTATTTTATTGGTAAATGAAGTTGGTTAAAATGACAGCCAAGTAAATGATGATTGGACTTTAATCACTGTCATCAATCAAGCGAGTCAATCATTTAATTCAGCTTTACCTCGTCCATATTGGAGGATTAATGCCTGCGGACGGGTGAGGACATTGGCATTCAGTGCATGGTTCTCACATAGCCCGCTGGACATCAGGGGCATGGTTCAGCAGACAAACACATATGTCATGTCACAAGTTTATTAGCTGTGCAGTGGTGGAAAGGCCATAAAAATAACCTTTAAAGAAAGAACTTTTAGAGACATTATTCTCAAAAGAATAAAGAGTTTTTTCAGCTAAATAGGCTATGTAAGAACCATGTCTCATCCTACTCATCATCAACTACAGAAATACTTTCCTCAGTTTGTGATTGAAACATGAGTAAACACTTAATATTAGATGTACATATATTTGAATTTAATGTTTTGTCTTATTTTTATGATTATGTTTTCTTATAGTCCTATTTTAGGTTATATTTTCAGGTTGTCGATCTGTCTGTATGTCCACCCTATTCTTTTGAATGTGACATTTTAGGACTGCCTTGAAGGAATTTCTTCAGATTTTGCCCAAATGTCCACTTGGATTCAAGGATGAACTGATTAGATTTGGCGGTCAAAGGTCAAGGTTACTTTGCAAAAAAAAAAAAGGGACAGACCTCATGTGTTCCTTTCTCGTCAGTGCAATATGTAAAGACCCCCTGAAGTGAAATGTTTTTACATCTGGTACAAACATCTATTAGGAGTCATGGATGAACTGATTAGAATATGGACATGTGGACATGTGCATGTAAACTGCAACTTGACTGGTTGGTCGAGGCATACAACTGTGAGATCGTAATTCTAGTTAGAATTAAGGATTAAGTCAAACTCTTAAAATGTCTCTTTGTGACTAATGTGTAACAACGTAAGTGTACACACCACAATTTGTAGATATATCGGACGGAATGCAAAGAAACCCTCTTTTGCATTTATGAATGCCATATGTGAGA
This sequence comes from Sandelia bainsii, assembly GCA_032362345.1. NCBI lineage: Eukaryota > Metazoa > Chordata > Actinopteri > Anabantiformes > Anabantidae > Sandelia > Sandelia bainsii. The sequence continues at coordinate 7,964,297 of JAUMHL010000013.1, forward strand.
CTCACCGGCATGCTATTTAAATTTCTGTCACTGAAACACTTCTTTTAAAGTGACATGCAAGGAAAGGAATGACAGTACCAATTTCCATAATTCATACTTGCCACACATCTGTGTTTAGTGTTTTACACTACATTTACCTCAGGTGACAGATTGTATTGAAATGAGGTACAAACGTTTTTATTTTGCTTGATGTTTTTTAGAAAGAGCAGACTATTTATAGCAAACCTATTTTCAAATTGCACAGTAAGAAAACTAGCAAGTTTGAATTACAGAAATATTTAAGTTATTTAAATTAATAGTGGAAAAGGAATAAGCCCACACCTATATTAAAAAGAAAGACATGAACTAGATACAGTCATTAATAGTGCAGATTTCAGGGTTTAAAGGTTTCAAAGGTTTAACCGTTTTTTGTGCATGCAGACAGGCACGGTGGATAACAGAAACGGAGCAGTGAACTTGCCACCAGAGCTTGTACCAGATGGCTAAATTCAAAGCCTCACAGTTCTAAGTGTGTGGTGACAGGCTGCCATGGTGGGCGGTAGCAATTTCTGTTTTCTGTGATGATAATCAGCATGGTCAAGTTTAAAGCTGCGGATGCAAGGGGGTGGCATCCCTGTTGCTACGGAAATATGAAATAAGACATAGGAGTAAATGATTTACCTGCTCGCCATTCAACCTCATTAAATCATGAGGAGAAAACAAAGCACTGATTGGAAATTCCACAGAGGACCCATTTTAAGATATAGTCATCCTCATTTTGCGGAGGAGTGGTAACAAACAATAGCCCTAACGCCACCTCTTTAAATGGTGCTCTGTTGCATGACAAGCAGGTTGGTGTTGAAATCAATAACAAGATGAAAATATCTTTTTTCTCTGTCTCTTTCTCTCTTTTCTTTTTCTCACCCACACTTGTGCTTAAGCATGAATCACTACAGGCGTGTGTGTGTGTGTGTGTTTGGAGTTCTCTGTGTGACTGAGCTAAACATGAATCACACTCACAGAAGCTGAGGTTCTGTTCACTTGCGCAGCAGTTTGTCAGTTTGACTCTGATCTCAGTGTGCCATTGTGGACGTGGACTGTATATGAGAATGATGGCTGCTGATTGTTTGTTTCACTCTTGCTGCTTACGTCCAGTATGACAAATAATCCAATCACTTAAACTCCTCTGCTTTTAGCTTTATGCACTTTGCAACAACAATGTGTTGTGTTATCTCATTGTGTGTTTTTCCTAAGGTGCTTAGTGCCCTACAGACCCTAGCTCTGTAAATAATAATTGCAAAATCAACCAGATTTTTTTTTTCCAGACGACAAAAATCCTGACCCTCCCCAGACACAAAAAGCCAATAAAGCATTGTTATTACAGCAAATAAGCTAATATTTCATTTTTTATATATGCAATCCAGTCCTGCTTTTTTATTTAAAGTAAAATACTCAACAGTATTAATGTTTCTTATTTACCTATAATCCTTACTTACAACAATAAGAAAAAAACACATTGCCATGGCAGGCTATAAGCTTTGACAGTGCTATATCTCAAAATTATGTTTCTAAAATGGCAAACCTGATTACAATACATTTTTGTCAGGAGCGTAATGCTCTGGATGTTCTAACATGTTTTTTTAATTAATGTAGTGAGTGTACAATGTTAATAGAAAATGATCTAGATGCAGTTGCATCCCCTACATAATGTATTCTTTCTTAGGAGACAGGCCTGGGAACATCTCAGGATCTCCCATGGATCCCCCCAGCAGGAGGATGAAAATAGGTAATGGATGAGTGAATGTCTAGAAATAAATGTATGTTATCCTACATACTTTGTGTATTAGTGAGAATCTGGCGATAACAATGCGCGTCATGACATAGGGGCTTACGACTACAGCAATAAATTACAATACAGTAAGGAAGGCAATATGCTAGAATTTTTAGTCAGGTTTGCTAATGCTAATGTTGTTGTTTAACGCTGATGCTGTACACTACATCATTGTTTCAGTTTATCTGTTATGTCAGAGTGCAAGAGAAGATTGCAACAGTGCTTTATGATGGTTGGGTACTATATGACACAAAATGAAGCACTTACACAAATTTTTGCATGTACACTACTAATTAAAAGTCAGTTTAGTGTTTTTGAGAATCTATGCAATATGAAAAGCATTATACTGCAATACTGAAGTATATTGATATTTTCTTACACCACTACATTGTGACACAGAACCAACAAGTTTGAAACAAGGTGGTGTCTGGTAATGTTGCCTATTTAGTCATATACACATAAAGGTATACTAAATGTTTGAAGATGTATTGAGGCTTTAAAAGTAGATGAAACAATGTTAAGACCGTCCCTTTATTCTAAAGGGGGCTAGGAGATCACTGTTCTTCCACTACAATTGCAGATTTTTTTCAGTGTTTAGCAAATGTACTGTAGCAGTGCAATGATAAATAAAAAAACCTAATGTGTGAGCAGAATTCATTATTTCAAGCATAGCATGACCTCTCTGAAATGGTACTGACATTTATCTCCTCGCAGTATCGGTGAAATGCACAATTACCTTTTTCTCTTCCTCTCTACTTGCCTCATCTACTTGCAGAGCTTCTTGCTGTTACTGTCTACGCGAGTCTCCAAACAAGAAATATACAGTTATATAATGCTATCCTAAACCCACTGTTTAATACTACTGTAACACGAAAAGGTCAAAAGAGCAGAATTCAATGCAGCTAAATGAGAAAAAGGCAGCGTTTTATACAGCACATGTGAACATGCTTACAGTAAATCCACCAAGACAAACGCACACAGGCTACATATGCAACGGACAATAATCCCACAATTGTACCTGTCAGCAAGGTCACATCAGATCCACTCACATTGAGTTACTGACCTGCTTGGAAAACCTAGTTCCTCTATAAATTAATTCTCCTTTATTAAATAAATCTCTGAATTGGATGATTTAAACAATGCAGTTTGCGCACTTTGACAGAAACCACTAAAGAGGTCCAACAAGAGAGGTAATTTTTTCTCCCTGTGTCGCAGGAATCTTTAAAGGGGCTATACAAATCATTCATCTTCCTGAAGGTGCTGTCCTATTTTTTAAACATTACATCTATATGATATCATATTCTGGATCTTTAAGGGATAAAATAACTGAAGAAAAAAAAAAAACATATTTTGTGAAAGTTGCAATACTTTGATAATAACTATTGCAACATGTCTGGGTGTAGAAAATGTTTTTATGACATTTGTGCACTATACAATGTGCTCCAAAACTAAAAAAAAAAGAAACATATTGTAAAAGCCACAGCCAATACTTTTTTCATTGTAGTTTAAGCATTTCGGTTGAGCTGAGTGATTTATTTAGACTTATTTATTTTAGAGTTTGTGTTGGTTCCAGTTTTAGTCGAACTTTGGGTGGACTTGATTTAAAAAATGAGGCAGCATCGCTGTGTGTAATGATCTTCCCTTTCATCCAGCCACTCCTCTCGGCTGAAAGTAGAAGAGGGGCACATGCGCTCTTGTAAAAAGCTGGCTAGAAACCTAGTTACACGTGCACATAGCAGTGTAATCTGTGTTCTCTGGGAGAAATCTACCTGGGGAAATCAGGTTTCACTACTCCCCTTCCCAGATTATGGTAACCAGGTTTCCTGTTTACATGACAGTTAAGAAATCAGCTTGCTCGAGAAAGCAAATGGACTTTGCAAATGTACATGGAATTTGCGAAGTGAGAGCCATCTCTGAAAATGGGACAAGTTTTGAGCAACTCTCTAAAATTTTGAGGGCTATACCTAAGCACTGTTATTGTACCTATTTATTTAATTCATATGCCATTATTAGCACTTTTATTATTTAATATTTTTGCAGAGATGGACATGTAGTTTTAGCTATTAGCACTTCCTGCTTGCACTGTCAAGATATTGCAATCGGTATGTGCAACATTGCAAATGGAAGGTGCAATTATTTTCAGTGTCTTTAAACATTCACAGGATTACTCATATATATATATATATATATATATATATAATTTAATATCATAAGCTGCCAATGTTTGAGATGTTATACTCTAATACAATAAAGTATAGATCCCACCTAAGTAGTTTAAACATTAGAAATCACAGTCAAACAAAGTTTCCCCCTGCTCCACTCTCAAACTCTCAGTCAATTTTCCATCACTTCACTGTCTTACCACAAAGAGCAGAATAGATCGATTCAGTCCAGGCCTTTTCCCTGCACTGATCCAATATGTTTTCTGTAATAATACCAGGTAAGCTTGCTTCCTAAGTGGGATAATATATTTGACCGTTAGGCAATCTTCAATTATTCACAAGCAAATATTGCTTATGCATGTCTTTTGAGTTTTGAAGACGAGGCCTTGCTGCATTACTCAGCATTTAGAAACATGTTAGAATTAAAATATGCATATGACTTGATGTACTCTCTCTTTTTTCTGCAGTGAGACTGTCAAAGCATCCTCCTTTGCAAAATAAATGGATTCTCTTATAAATTAGAGTCTGGAATTACACCTGATCTGGGTGCTAAATAGAACACAGAGTCTTACTGTCACTTCGCATTAAAGTACCAGCATGTTGAACTGGAGTTGCACGAAACAGTTAAGGGTTAAGGTTGTGAGGAATAAGCCATTCGAACAATTCAATGCAAATGTGGTTTAGTGCTCTGAATGGGAGCTGTCACAGTCAGTCACTGTCATAATTTGGTAAAAAATAGCTGTCAAGATTTTATTACTTATTCAGCCAGAAGTGTCTGTTTACATAGTGCTTTACCTATATGTGTATTTAAAAAGGGGTAATTGGTGGAATTTGCCATCTGGAGAGTGGATTTTCCTTCATTCATATTCTATCTATATTGCAGGCAGCACTTCAGTTCTTTTATATAGTACTACAGATGCATTTGACTGTTATGTTGTCCGTCATGCAATGCCTCTGATGTGCTCCTTTGAGTAGTCACTTGAAAACATTTTTGAAATTCAGATTTCACCAAGGGCAAACTTTTAATTAGACACAAGCCCATCGCCGCCGCCATCACCATCAGCAACGACAACAAACACTGGCTTCTTTTATACCCCCTCCCTCCTCCCCTTTCATCCTTATCAGAAATCTCCCCTCAATCATTCTATCCACAGAGCCAATCCACTTTCCCCTCCAACGTCGCCTCTTCAGTGAAGCATGATCTTCTCTTTATGGCAGAGAGAGCGAGAGAGAGATGAGATGGAGCGGGGCGGAGGGATGGAAAGAGAGAGAGAGATCCAAGGGGCCCAAACCGCCTTTCATTTCCGCTGCTTGGCTATGCAGCTTTGCCCTGCTTCCACGGTTCTGGCAAACTCCACTCCTTCCCCTTGAGAGCCCCATCTAGTCTATAATCTAAGGCCTTGTAATGCAGTCCCTTGCCCACAATGATAGATCGCACTACATGTGGGATAGTATTGTCTGCCTCCTTGATAAGCCAGTGGAGGCTGAGAGGGTATGCGCAAAGCGAGAGTGTGTGTTTGTGCACCTGTCTGCATGCATGACTGCAGGCTTGTGTAGCTACATTAGCATCCCTGCGTGTGTGTTTTTGCATGCCGGCGAGAATGCAACAGTGCGAGATCAACCCCCCAACCCCCCCACACCACCCCCCTTCTCTGTCTCCCGCCCACCTACTATAACCCAAACCAGAGCTTTCATGAATTGTGTTGTACACGTCTCTCAGATGGCTTGACGTTACCAAAAGAGGTGAGTCACTCTGTGTAGAGGCCTGGCTCTGCATCACTAAACAGACAAAAAAAGTGGGATGTTTCCTTAAGAGAACTGTGACTCAGGAGGAATTTACAAAAATTTCCTCTTAAGGCAACTGTGCGTGCAAATGTGCTGAATCACTTTTACTTATTTTCATGTGTGAATGATTGTGTGCAGCAGAACAAGCAAATGAAAGTAAACAGATAATATAACTCGCCACATTTGAGGTGTTTTGGCATTATGGCAACATTACGTCCATCTGTGTTTTAACTGTGTGGCCTCGGACTGATAACATCTGCATGATTGTCAACGTTTGGTGATAAACATTTAAAAGTATTTCACACAAAGACAACTGAACGCCCATTTTAAATGTCCTAATTATATGTTTGTATTTGAGCTTTGTAGCCAGCAGCTGTACTATAGCGTGTAACAGTTTTACTTAAAATATTAAATTAAATTAAAATAAAAATTATTGTTGACATAGTATTTTATACAATATCAACTGGAGAGAAACACATAAAAGGCAACTGACATCAGAATGATTTTTTCAGTTCAGATAAAGTCATCTGGACTGATTCTGGGGAAGAATGTTAACCATGACTAAAACCTCCATGCCGTAAGCGACCAGATGACATCTTTGCTTCAATCAGAAAAACTCCTCCAGATGATGTCAGAGAGACACTGCAATATAGGCAGAGGGGAGTTTAATACCATTTACTAGTATATACATGTACTCCCATTTACTAATATACACATAGTCATGCACAGCAATAGGAAGTAAGTTGAAAATCACCCTTAAATAATGTGACCCTCTGCAGGGTAAGTGGTGTAGCTCCAGGATGAGATGGTATTTCGCTTAGCCCTAGAAGTTCATGTATTTGTTTCTGTGTTTGAATAATTTCTTCCAGCTCATTCAGTATATGCGAACACCCACAGAAAATTTCTTATCTGACAAAGGTTAAATTTGGAATTTGACTTTTGGTAGCTTTTTTTCATAGAAAAAAAAGATGTACTGATGTGAAGTCAGGAGCTGCCGTCTTTATGCACCCACACAACTCGCACTGTAACAGTCTGGCAGAGGGAAATGAATACCTCCTTTATTAGTACAGCGTGTGTGTGTGTGTGTATTTGTGTGATGGGTTCCTGTGTGATCACTGTATGTGTCTTTGTCGAGCATGTCCGTGCACTCGCTCTAATACAAGTCTGTTGTGTGGCTCCGCTTGAATACATACACAAGTGGAGTGTTGATTTGGGTTCATTTGTGTGTTTGTTTGCGTGTGTATGTGTGTGATGCATTTACGACAGCTTCCTTCCTGCCTCCTCTGGGTGCCTGCGAGTCTGGTTGGTCTGAAGGAAACCTGACAGCCTAAATCACGCTGAAGAGCCAGAAACAGATGTTAATTAGCTTTAATTTGCCTTTTGTTGTTCTACTGCCAAGGCAGCACCAAAGACATTTCTTTCTGCATTTTACTACACTCTGTAATGTTGCACTCTAGTCCAAAGATTATCCAGTTTCTATTTAACAATTTAACCACATTTTGCATTAATAGGAATTGAAAAGCTCTTCTGTTTCTGCAATTGACTGAACACCTTAGAATATAACTCTGCTTTGTGTTATTGGAATTCATTAGCAGCTTCATGTTTGTGCAGGAAAAAAACTACAAATTAAAAAAACACACACACAGATTAAAATGAGAGAACAAATTGAGAGAACAAAAGGTAAAACTTGGCCTCAAGACATGGTCTCACTGACTGTGACAGTATGGATGGACGATAGTTACAGTCACCAATTCCCCCATTTGGTTACACCATGTCTACACAAAGACATCTACACATTGTGTGAGCAGCATGATCGCAAAGCAACAGCAGCAGGCACAGGAGGCATTTGGTTTTTATAGGGACGTTCCCAAGATACTGGCTGTCCAAAGAGAAGACAGTGAAACATTAAAACAGTGAACAAATCCCACATTTGTGTAATTTGTTAATCAGTCATCTACAGTAATCACATACACTTCTGTCAGGCTCTTGAAGCAGCCAGAATAATATATAATATATAATAATAATGACAGCAATAATCCTTGGCTGATTTACACATGATTCAGTCCCAGAGCCATTTGTCTAGTAAAGACAGTGACACTTTTGACTCAATTCCATTAGACAAGGATTTATAATTTTTTTTTTTACTTTGTGGCACCAAAACCTATTACACAAGACAGCAGACAATACTACAGCAAAAAATATAAAAGTAAAGCTGGGCTGACTAATTTACATTTACATTATGATTCTTGATGTTGTTCCTCCTCTTTCCCCTCACCCTAACTGGTCAAGGCAGATGGCCACCCACCCTGAGCCTGGTTCTGCTGGAGGTTTCTTCCGTTAAACTGAGTTCTACCCTCTCCACTGTCACCTAGTGTTTGCTTAAGTGGGATTGTTGGGTTTTCTACATAATGCTTTATATTGTTATATTCTATAAGGTCTTAAACCAGGATCTCTCTTAACTGGATGAAAACACATTACAACAAGTAACAGCAGTGTGTTTGTTCATGACAAACGGCCAGCAAGGATACCAAACACAGTTGCATGGAATTGGTCCCTGAAAATGGCTTTAGCTTCCATTAACACACCTCCATATCTCCAGATCAATTTTTGTACTGGACAATTACCACAAGAGACTCTGTGCACTATGCATTTCTAAGTGACACATGCAATTACATGACTAACAAGACTTACTTCTAAGCCAAGGCTGTTATATTAAAGCACTCCTGTACTAATTTTTTTAGAAGGTTACCACAGTGACCTTGTGTAATCTCAGATTACTATCATATTTCAATCAACATGTATCGGCAGACAGGGGATAATGAGCAGTGGTAACTGGATTAGTGTTGATACACTGATGTGGGAGATTGGAAATGTGGCAAGCCGGTAAATGTATCTATATTGTTTATGAGGTTGGGATATGCAGCAACGTGATCTATGGATATGTGAAAATGTCAGAGTGGAAAGTCTTCCATTTGGCATGCACACTTGAGTTATTTATTACCCACTCACACACCTGCTTTCACTTTACCCACCCCAGTCAGTATTTTAACCAGTTACACCAGCTCCAGATTTCCATGCTGTTCACGCTGTGGTCACTTATTCAAGTCATTTTGGCTTCACACTTTTGATTCTTGGTTCTGTACCAGCACTTGCTTACCAGCTGCATGTCTCCCAGTAAAACATTCAACATTAAACTCACTTCAATGCACCCGACAGTCTGAAGTGTGCATGCATTTGGGTCTCTTTTTTGACCCTTTCGTGTTGCCTCATATGCTTATCAAGACAATATAATACAGGGATTTTGTGGAATCACCTAATTTAATTTAATTTAAAGTCCCAGTATCCATTGTTTGAGATTTGCATTTTATATGTAATTATTTTAGCAAGAGAAATGACACTGTTATTAATAACACTGGTTCTTGACGGCAGTAGGTATATTTATTGATATAGGCAACTTCTCAGCCCTGTTTTCCTCGCTTTAAGTGAACTAGTATTTTTAACTCTCTTCCGTTTTGTTGTTGCTGATGAAATGATTGCTGACTTATAAATGAAAGAGAATGAACAATTAATAAATATATATCTAGATTTAACTAAAAGGCTGTAATGCTAATTCACAGTTTGGCCAAAAACAAAATGCCCACTGTAACGATGGAGTGAGAGACAGACTGAGATATGTAAAAAGTGGTGTAGTAATTGAAACAGGAAGAAAAGGTGGCAAAAAAAAAAAGAAACAAACAAATCAGGAGCTTCTGGTGAAGTAACACTTCTTTCCGGAGATGTCACAGTAATTAACTGCCATCAACATCCGCTCTTCCGATCTCGACGCTCTTCCGATC
>JAUMHL010000013.1:7987694-8000572 GCA_032362345.1 Sandelia bainsii
CAGCTGACCACTAGATGTCACTGGTGGGGTCTTTCTTTGAAGCTTTGAAGCTTCGAATCTTTTTTCGGTACAATCAGAAAGAAGCCTCAAAAGCTTCACAAGGCTTCATCTGCCCATCTCTAGTGTTTAGTAGAACATAAAAATGTGGCCAATAGACTGGCAATAATGAAGAGGACCACTCTAGTGGAACTGAGAGGAGCTGATCTTTAAAACTTGAGGCTGGAGGCTGCAACCAATCAGCTCCAGAAAAAAACACTACACTCGTTCACACTTATCTACCAATTAAAACAGCTCAACTGTAGCCAGTTTCACAGAGTCAGACACACCTACATAGAGAGAGAAACACACAGACACACCAAATTATGAGTTCAGTATTAATTTTCCTAATGTTGTTTTTAACAGAAATATTCTCCAAAACACATCTTAATGTGTAGAAAGGGCTGCTGAAGGCATCTGTTACCTAGCATTGAACCACCTGGCAGCAGTGCACAGATATTCACAGAGAGGCTCATCATTCTAACCAATCACAGCATTGTAGCATTTTTACTAACTGTAATTCCATAAGAGTAGTACATGAAGGTCTGGAGAGAGTGTGCTGGAGCACAGAGGAGAAGGGAGATTCATGGGGCACAGTGGTGTGGAGTGATTCCTAAAACTTGACTAGCTTGATTCCCAAAAGTTGCATATTGTAACTTTAAGTTTGAAGGTCAATAGTTTGACAGCAGATTTGAATCAATTATTCATCTTTTGGTGGTATTCACCATGGAATGGACTGTAAAGTTGCATTTTAAATATAACGTACAACTGTAGGATTGGCTGTGGATCAGATGATAGAGCAGGGTCAGTGGCTCAATCCTCAGCTCTACCTTGCCACAGGTCGAAGTGAGCAGGATATTAAAGCCCAGTCTAAATTCATTGACACTGGAGTGAGTAAATGCAAATATGTTAAAATTAATTCAGCATCTTAATCTCAAAGTCTGTTAAAATAAAGGTTAAAATACACTAAATACAATAGCACAAAAAGTTTTACAGTGAATTTCCAGTAAATTGTATGTTCGCCCAACTACATCGCACAGTGGCTTATTGTTGACCAACCACAGTATTTGTTTGTTGACACTGGATATGGATGGGGGTACTCTAGTTTGCTTAATTAGTGCTGATGACAGTAATCAACCCTAACTGATGGGCTTATCGGGAAGTTAACTGTGCCACATTGATTAGCCACCTATGCTGCATTTGATACAGCATACCAGTCTGTTCCCCAGCTGAGTGCCATTTTTGCTAAAGTCATTTATTGTGTTGTCTTAGCAGAGCACAGTAAGCTTTCTTTTAATGGACTCAGCTGTTTTTGCCTCTCCCCAAACAAACTTCACCGATTGTTCAGAAATCAACCAATTATTAGCCCATCAGGTTGGTGTCTGCATCCCCAGGTCCCGGGTGTGCATATGCCTTTGTGGCCACTCTACAAAACGCTCTCGGAACAAATTGCCTAAGTAAATACCTTGTGTATATCTTAACAGGTAATATTTAAAATTCTGCAATGGCAAGTCACCCAGGCCTTGATAGATGTGTCTGCCTGCTAGGTCGATGAATAATGCAAATGAAACTAATTCTTCCCGACCTCGTGCCAAGCCTAATACACATTTATATGCTTCGCTAGTGAAAGATGGGTGAGATTCCTATTATGGGAAGGAAGCAATCTGTATATTAATAATGGGCCTGATAGACCTTGGCATTCCTTTCTTTGAGAATCTGGATGCACCATATGTGTGTGTTCTTGTAGAATTTAATAGCAACAGTTGCTTCCAATAAAGGCTGGGAACATGTATATATTGTAAAATAGTCATTTTGTATTTGTTTTGTCCCTTTTGTCGTATAAGTGCAGACACATTCGTATTGCAGTAACTGTCCTATAATGCGAGTACACAATTTTCAAGATCATGAAGTGGAAAAGTTTTCGTATCTGTTTTGTAGCATTGCATCCCTTATTGATATACTGATTAGTCACAGCATTAGCACTACCTGGTAGATTTATTATTTATATATCCTATCCTATTCCAAGCAGCAGATTTTTTTAGTGTGCTCATGTGTATGACAAAGTATGAAAGTTTTATTCAACCAAAATTTGCAGCAGATGTTTCTGCTCCTGTTAGATTAAAAAGAGCCCAACCATAAATATCTATTAGATTCCTACATTTTCAAGAGGCGTGTGGAGATAAATCTTCATCGTGAAGGGATGTCCCACCTTCACAGAGGAAGGGCCATATAATGAAAGTCATGTTAACTTTAGTTTGGCACAGAGTGGCTGCCTAATATGCAGAGCACTTGTTCTTGATCCCCCCATAGTGCTTAGTCTGTGATCCACCAATTTTTTTTAACAATTAAAGATTATACTTTCAAGTGAATTCAGGTAGTTCAGGTAGGAAGTAGGTGAATTTAGAGGTATGTGATATGACAAAGTAAAGATGTATAACTGATGCTATGTCTACTTCAGTTTTGTCCTTTACCAGACATTAAAAACTATTCAATGAGTTCACATGAGATCAATCTAAGATGGGGCTTCTCAAAGTTTTAATAGTACTGTGTCCCAAAGCAGGTTAAAGCAGATTTTCATGCTGGAAAATGACAAAATAAAATCACACTAGACTCTGTACCTACTACATGTGGTCAATTTTTGAGTGTGGTGATTACAGACATGGTTGTCTCATAGTCAGGGCCGGCCCAAGCCTCCATGGGGCCCTAAGCAAAATTACAATTTTGGGGCCCTCTATTACTGTCAATAACACTGATTAATGATCATTCACACACCTACCTTAAATGTTTATCAGCAATACATACAACATGCAGTACATAAAACCTCACAGTTGCAGCAGTGTTGTTTTCATGGCATGTTTTTACCCATCTATGGGTTTTAATCTGAAATGGTGGTAAACTCAGCTACAAGTGGTGCCGGGGGTTGATTTCCACGTAATATTCAAAGTGATATAGTACTAACTGGGATACTGAATGTCATAGACCACTAAAAGTAACAAAATAAACCAACATAAAATTAATTTACTGTAAACACGTCAACTGCTTTATTAGTTTTGGTTTTAAATAAACTGTAGACTCACGTAGACAAAGACGTGAAAGCACGTATCATTCTTAATCTTCTCAACGAGCAGCGGGTGTTACCGTGGGCCCCTCCCCCAACCCAAAGCGCTCACAGGCGGCTCAGTCCTGGCGCAGCAGTCGCTCCCAGCTGCAGTCAGAGCAGGAGACGTTCACCCCTCCGTGTCCAGATAGTAAATAAATTGCGCAAGCAATCAAATTAAAAGCTCAGTATTACACAAACAAACAAACATAAGCTTGCCTGTTCATTAGCTTGAATAGTAAACTTTCTAAGCTACTAACTAGTTGCTAACTTGTTATTATAGGTTACACTCAACTTTCCTAACTTGAGGAAACTTAGCTTTATCATGCAGTTTTTCTCCTCTTCCTCCTTTTTCTTCTTTCTTTTCTTTGCCCCTGAAGGATTTGTCCCTTTTGTGTTTTGTTCAACCTGCTCTTTGGATGCGCACTGTGCATTGCAGCCTGGTTACACACGTTACCAGCGGAGCTCTGAGGCACTAAGAATCACACTGTGTTTTTGTAGAATAATATACCTTTGATAATATATGAATCAACACTCACACAAGAAAAAAAACGAAAAATCAATGAAATAATATTTCAATAATATTAAAGTTATTTGCTCTTGGGGGGCCCCTAGTGGTGAAGGGGGCCCTAAGCAGGCGCTTAGTTCGCTTATGCCTTGGGCCGGCTCTGCTCATAGTGCAATAGATGAAGTAAATAATGGAGCTGATCAAAGCGGGAAAAATATGAGAATAAATTACTACAAAAATGTTCAAAGAACAAAAAAAAGAAGAAATATACTAACTTAATTTCTCTTTTAAGTTCAATTGGCAGTAGCTTTCAAAAGTTGCAGTTTGATTCACATGCAATAGGATGACCTAGCCTGATCTAGCATGAAAATTACTGTTCAGTACATATTGTACAGATGTAGGATGGATTTGGAACATAGCTATTGTTTAAATAAAGTGTGGGAAGTGCGTATTTTCTTCTAAGCCATGACTCAGTCAGCACTGCATGTTTTCGATTGTCTTGAGGGTATAAAAATAGGCCTTCTTTCCACAGCCAGCAGCCTTGATGTGTCCTCTCATTTTGCATCAATGAAAAGAGTTGATTCATCACATCGACTGATTATACAAAGATTTTCCACTGCAAAAGACAAGGAAAGTTGACGAGAAGATAAATTGAAAAATGCACATCTAGTTTTCTGCAGTGAAGCAATAAACTTATGTGCACATTCCCATGCTGCTCAATCAATGAACACCTGAAATCCTCACATGTAATCTAGCAATTGGACTAGGTTCAAAGCACTTGTTAAAGGCAAAGTCAGCATTACTTTGTTTCCATTAAGGCAGTTTTGAGGGTCAGTTCAAAGCCAGTGACTAATCTTGAGATCTTAGACAGGAAAACTAATTCAAGAGTGGCACCATCTCTTTGCTAATCTGGACCCAAGAATCACTTAGGTCAGGGGCTAGGGGTGGGGTTATTGTGACTAACAACAACAACTTTGTGACTGCCATTTTTGTAGTGTTGAACCAGTTGTGTTTGGATGCCAATGTAGGCTCACAAAACCAGGAACAACGTGTTGTTGCTGTGCTTGTTGCTTAGAGAGTTTACTAATTGAACCAACTACAAACCAGCACTAGCACCAGTCCAGAACTACATTGGCACCTAGTTCACAGTGGTAGAAAAATGGTACCTGCTGTCTTGTTCAATGTATGAAGTCTAATATGTTATTAAAAAATAGATACACTATTGCATATCCACTTAAGGAATCTCATTTGGATCAGAAAGACACATGACATGTAATATCAGAAATATCTCTATAAAACTGAATTTTGGTGGAAACAATAATATTATCTGTTAGGTTCAACCCATTTGTTAGAGATTTCCTTACTACTGGTAAGCAAACTGCAGGTCCAGTGAAGATTATTTCTGCCACTTGAACAGCACCAAGAAATGTATGAGCCATTACATTTATAAACTAATAGGTCTATTCTTTAGCCTATTCTCACTGACACAGGAAAAAAGCAGTATGCAAAGTTAATCAATGTCAGTCTAGGCACTACCTGCCAAGAATAATTTTAGTCCACTCACCTAGCCTTTTGCTAATAGCGTATGACACTCTCAATGAGTTTTCCAACTTAAGATTCCAAACCAAATATCAGCACCTTGCCTCGCTGTCTGCTAATTCAAAAAGCCTGAAATCAATTTACAGCGCATAGTCGATGGCTTTGGATGGTCCCAGTATCTCTCCCCACTCATTCAGCTGGGGCCTCTCGGAGGGGAAGGCGTAATTCAACTACCACTCTATAAATTCTATTACATGGTGCTGGGTATGGCTGTGAAAGTGCTGTGTCTAATGAAGAGCTCGTAGTAGCTGACAACCCGCTTTGAGTTTCTGCTGCAGCACACCAATCAGAGTGGAGAGAGGTCTTCAGTGGAGAAAAAGCTATAGTCAGGGTGCATGAATGTGCTGGAGACAAAGTGTACACTGTGTAAATGTACTGTAGCTCCTACTGTCCAGAGCATGTCATATTCATCTGCACTCAAAGTAATGTCTCTGCTGGAGATTAGTGTGGTTTTTATTTTATTTAACACAGCTGCATTTCACCTGCATGCCTTTAATGTTGCATTGTATTTGTGTTTAATTTATGTCAGATGTATCTGTATGCTTGACTCCTCAAGGCTTCAGAGAAGACTGATGACCATACTATATCTTAACAAGTCTAGAGTCATGCTAGAGGCTTAGATGTAGATGTTATCTAAATGTTAAATGCTCACAATGCTACCACAGTATGTTTAGAATGTATAATTTATACCATGCTACCCTGCTAACACTAAATAGCACTAAAAACAAAGTATTTTCTCCAGTTGAAAATTGGTGAAGTCACCCTTTAAGGGAATATCAAATCATTTAAATGTATCCTGTATAAACATAACTGTCAATGCACATAATATAAAATTCCATTGCAGTTATTTACATAACAACAACAACAACAAAAAAAGTCAAGATCTTGGTTAAACCAAGATGATTATCAAATTAAGATTCATGGTAATTCATATCCAATAGTATTTTGTGATATGTCAATGTGAACCAAAGTGGTGGACAAACAGACCAACCAACATTACCATTCACAGAGCTATGCCGCTTGCATGGCTAATATAATGGCACTTATTAGCATAGACTGACACATTTATTTTGATAACTCTAGTTGGCTTGACATATCGTGTTGATCTTGTCATCCACTGGTTTGGCCTTGCTCATCCACACCGATCAGTTCCAGCTCAAATAACACTGCATTCAGTGTTGCTTTGCAGATACAGCGGTGATAAAAAGGCACTGAGTCAGTACTTGATTATTTAACAAAGCTTGGGTTTTTTTCTAATTCTGAGCCCACTAGCTGAACAATGCTTACACGGGTCAACTCAGAGTACTGACTAACTTCTTTCTTTTTTTTTTTAAAGAAGAAAAATATATTGTCCAGTGCTCAACTATCCTGTAAAAACTAGTAATACTGCATGTCATACTCTGGTTTGTGGGTGCAGCACAGTTGTACTTTCTCTTCCTCCTGTAATGCATTTTTAAAAGACTAGAACTTGCAGGGAACATTGCTGTCCAGAGTAAGTTGATACATGTTTCATTTCAAATGCGATTCTGAGATATGCAGAGCTACTGGGAAAATCCACTAAACAAGATAATGTTTTGTATGAGCGCTCACAGTGTAACTGTGATACAGAAATAGTTTACAATCACTGTTGAAAAATGCTTAATTAACCTTTTCATGACACTGTTCTGGTAAAAGTTTGATTTGGTTAAGTCACAAACAGTTTAGGTGGTAAGAAAAGCACTTTGGTTAGACTTAGCGAAAGATCATGTTTTGGTTTAAATTTTAATACAGATGTCTTATGAAGTGACAGTCATTTTTTTCTCCGAGTCAGTCCACAAGTCTTTGCTGACCTCAACCCAGTGCTGTGCATGCCTGAACCCAACCACAAAAAAATGGATGTTGCATTGCAAGATTGGTCATCTTTGCAGAAAACAAAATGTGATGTTGTGGACTGGACATTTTGGCAGAAAAAAAAAACATTGTGTGTACATTTAATTGATATGTTAAGCACGTATTTGTGACTTGTCTTTTACATTAATTGTGAATATATCATCACTAATAGAAGATAAACTGGAAATTACGTTCCACACAAAATCATCAACAAAGAGAAGAAGGATCTGTGCGACTCCCCCAACCAGCAGGGAGACCACATTACTATACACCAGAACTGTGACTCAGGAGTCCATTGACAAAGCTGTGATGAAGTTATGTGGTCCTTTGGCTACAACCATTCTCTGTTGTTGAACAAGAATCATTTAGACTTTGTAAAGGAACTGCAGCCTAACAAAAACATTTTGTTGAGGCTGACCCTGTGCTCCACAATTGATGATGCCCCAAGGAAATGAAGAGGATGGTAATTGAAGCTGAGAGGGAAATAGACCATATCGCCACCACCCCCGAATGTCGATCTGGTGGAGCTTCATTGGAGTTACTCCCTGCTGGATTGGAAGGGCCACAGTTTACGTTCACTGGAAGCTGTTTAAAATTAGGAAGCAACTGGACATTTTTTATGCATTTTTTTTTTATACCAGTATTTATTATCAAAAAACCAAACAACTTTTGTTAGCTGACTTGTATTTTCTTTAGCAGAAATGCTAATAATAATAATAATAATAATAATATAATAATAAGAGATTTGAGCCATTATTACTCAGAAAACTGGAGTCAGTTTCAGTCAATCCCTGCAGTAGTAGGGGATGCCAGGGGAAGTTACCAACACATGCCTTCCATCAACAGTGCCATTTGAAATGCTCTTGGGCAAAGCTCTCAGTCCTCAATTACTCCACTGGAGTTGCTCAGCGGCCGACAGTAGCAGACTGTGGTTGTATCAGGCAGCTTTCAGGTGTGTGTCTCTATTTGCAGCATGCTCCTAGGTAGTACATTAAGGTTAGAAAGTTTCATTTTCACTTCTGTTTTTATTATTTTAGTTAATATAAAGCAGAAGAGCCAGGACAATCATGTCACAGCTTGTGTTTTTAGTTCAGTATGAAAAACAAATGTATATTTTGTGACATCAGTTAATAAACTGTAACATTTCAGCACATAAAAGGCAGAGCAGCAGCTTTCTGCACAGTGTGATTCCCCTTTCTGAAATCAGATTTCCCCAGTACTGCAAGTGCATGAATAGATGGGATAAACCTCAGCTTACTGGGCCTCTAAATAACCCTGAGTAAGTGATTTTAAAGAGTGAGTTTAAGTGCATGGCTGCATTTTGTAGCTTCAAGTTCAAACGTTGACAGACTGAAGTGCAAATGGAGTGTCATTGTTCCCCTCTTATCTACTTTGTGTTGCTTTCCATCATGCTGCTATCTTATTCCTACTTGAAGTGCCAATTGTGTCAGTCCAAATAAAAGCGAAAACCCTGACATTTGAGATGAAGACGCGGTTTTGTTAAATGCAAAAGCAAAAGGAGAAAATGGTAATTCAGAGAGAGAGTGGTTGTCTGAAATGATAAAAAGTGACACTTGGAGTGACCGCAAACAAGCACAATACTTCAAGAAATCAATGCGGTTTATTGTCTGGACATTTTCCCTGACTGTGGACAGCTGAAATGAAAACGGACATTTGAATTCAGCTTGTAATGCCGACGGCATGCGATGCTCAGCGCTTAGGCCTCTAGTGACCGAGAGCGCATGCAAACGGTACCCCCCCTTCCACCGAGGAAGAACGGGAATGACGCATCGGGCCTCTTGCCAAGGCTCTGTGGCTGTAAACAGACACACATGTGCACATGCACACGATGCATGCAAAACGCTCTTCACCAGTTGAGATGATTTTGCGCATCTGGCTTTTTCAAATGTCCTCCATTTTGTCTCCATTTTGTTTATTGTACATATTCATGAATAAATTAAAATGAATCAGAACTTTCTCTCAGAGGAACAGCTTGTCTTTTCTTTTTTTTTTTCCAAATCAAACCTCCTAAAGCTTAAACAAGACAAAATCTGGTCTGGCTCTTTTGATAAATTAATAATTAAACTAATTTTTGTGTTCTCCTTGCAAAGAGAAAACATACAAACAAGCACAAAAAAACAACAATGCTCCTCTAAAACGCATTAGTACTGCTTTGCTGAGTCTGGGACATCCACAGTATGTGCGTGCACACACACACACACATGCAGGGAATGCATTAATTCACATGCAAAAACAACAAAAAAATACAGAAAAACCCATAAAACAAAAAGAAATAGAGATATGAACACACGCTTGCACAGCCTGACTCAGCTAGTTTTAACTGTACTGGCTGTACGCATAAACATCCCAGAGGATAAGGTCACAGTAGGGTCATGTCATTAACCTGTCCATGCGTGTTTCTGGATCAGCTGCTTTCAAAATCTCTACGGGAATATCAATTACAAGCAGGTGTCTACAGTAAATTATGTGCCTGTGTGTGTGTGTGTGTGTAAGAGAATTAGAGTATGTTTGCTTGCATGGTCACAAAGGGATCACTCCTTCAACAAACAAACTGGTCAAGCATCCTGTAGCTGCAGTTCTTGAGTTTTATGTGTGCGCGCCCCGGGCATGCTGACATAGCTACAGATTTTGCAAAGCTAGCAACATTTTCATAGATGGACTGTGTGCTGGAGATAATACTTCATAAATTAAATAAATGCATAAATGTTTAATGGTTGATTTGTGCGTTGACTTTTTGGTCTTACAAGTGCACCAATGTTTAAGCCAGATCAAATAAAACTTTTCTTACTCACAAACAAAGTCAGTCCAAACAAAAACTGTGACTTATGTGTTATAAAAATCTTATGAGGACATGTATTTTGATAATTGAATCCTAAAAGGGGCATTCTTATGAAATAATTCAGTCTGCAAAAGTACTTCTGTTTTTGAGTATTGAGTTTGATTACTTCTACCAACTCTGAAATGTGAAGTCAAAGTATGAAGTAGCAGAAATTGGCAGAGACAAATTACTATAGGTACTTTCAGTATTAATACAATATAATGATCAAGGCTTTGTTGATTCATGGGGGTGACATTTAGTATTTCAAATGATAATTTGAATTGAAACAACATGTAAGGTTTGTTAAAATAAGCCCCATAGTTACCGGCTGAAACAATGAAATAATTCAAAGTATAATTAAATTCTAACAAAAGCATCTGTAAATACTTTTTTACTTTGACTTATGTTTTATGATAATTTGAGTGATGTTTAAAACTTCTAGTCTTTTTCTTCTCAGTGAAAGATGTCTGTTATGAATTCAATTTCACTGAGAGAAGCAATCTCTCTGTGGGATCTTGATAGTTGAGATTGGTAAGGAGGGTCTTCTCTGTGATTGTAGGTCACTGATTAACTTCAGTTCATAGCAGGATAAACTAAAACATCAGTCTCAGTTTCAAATGTTTCATTAGATATTTGCACCATTTGAAATGTTACTCTGCATTAAGTTAATATTAAACATGAATGAAATTAAGCTTTTCTCATAAACAAGACCACATAGGTCAGGATGTAATCAATGCTGCTTTGTAAATATTAGAATTATCTCAGTTGTCATTCATGTAAACCACTGCAGTGCACACCGAGGCCCCTCTTTTCATGAAGGCACACAGGCAGACACAGAAGGTGGTGCAAGCTCATTTGAGTGTGACCAGCAAATTTCTTTGGTCATTTTATGACCAGAGGCGCTGGCCCAGCAGGGGTGCACCGGCGGCACAGTTGTGAATAGGATTGGATTAGGTGGAAAACATTATCAGTACATGTCGTAGGGCCTGGCATTGATCAAAGCCAATCAGATCAACTGCTCTCATCCAAAGCAGCTGGGGACTTTTTGCCAAGAGGCACAGAGATTATTGCATAAAAGACAACCTTAAGAGACAACCTTTAAGGTAACACAAACCTAACTGTGTAGGAACCAACATGATAGGTGTCCTTAAATGCAGAAAACCACAGCCTCTGTACCACAGTGGAAGAAAACATTTGATTGATGACAGAGGAAGTGATACCTTAATGAAACATCCTTTCATAGAACTCAATGTAAACTTTACTTTACTGCCATTATTAACTTGAGATTTCATTATAATAAATAGAGGGAAAAAAAACAATTACAGAAACATACATTTTTGAGATTTCATGGGGTCTATTCAGTGCTCCATGGAAAGAAAAGACAAAACAGCACTGAACACCTGCATCAGTGCGAAAAACTTGTTTGACAAGGGCGAAAACTCAGGTTTATTTTTGGCACAAAAATTACACTACACCCCCAATTTAGTGCCGTCACTCCATTCTAGTGTGCTCCACACTGATTTTGACATGAGTGATGTCACGGCATGCTGTGAAATTACCAGGAAAGGTGGGAAAGAATCCACTTGCGTTCAATGAAATTACCACTTCGCCAGCATGAGGTCACTGTGCTTGAACTGCTGCAGCATGAAAACAGACCCTTTACTCTTTTCGTAGTAGCAAGTGCATTAGTTGATGCTAGGCTGAAGCTGAGAACTGCGGCGTCGACCCTAGAGGGTGACACTTATGCAAACTGACTAATGTTGTCAGAGGACAATTAGAACCCAAGAGATGCTAAAAGCCTTGGTGCTAATCTAGTAAGAGTACCTGGTCATGATCTCATAAACTCTTACAGAGAAGAGATAAAGGAATGCTAGCAAGTCCACCATAGTTCATAAAACTGACTGACTGACCTTAACGCAAAAAAACTCAACTTTTATAGTAAAAAAACTCAATCAGTATGAATGAGCAAGTTGTAAATGGGAGTTCACTGGAACCAGCAAGTTAAAGAGACTTAAAGATTTGTGCAGATACCCTGTATTCATATTTCATTTGGATCCTGAAACTGACATTTTTGCTTCTCTATCACTCTCAGCTGCATGCCCTTCAGACAAAGCAGAAATGGTTTAGCATATCTTTAATAATGAAAGGAGTATAAGGCCTATTATCTAACTCCATAACTCATTTTGCAGCACACAGCAATCAGCCTAAAAAGTAAGAAAGTGAGTGCTAAAGGTTATAGACTTGACTTTGATAGCATACATGCATAAACATTTTCCCAGCACTACTGACTTCTAAAAAGACTCATTTGTTTCCATCTAAAAAAATGATCTTTGCTCTCATCAAAAATTGATCATTGGCAAATAGAAACTATGTACTTCTGTCCACAGTGGTTTTGCTTGACAGAAATGAATGTGTTTGCTGATTTCCTCTAGCATCGAGGTTCAATACTTTGTCTTGAAGATGGATGTAGCTTTTACCAATTGTCAAACATCCTGAGGCACACCGGACGAGCCGTTTAGTTTTTTTAGTTTTTTTTTATCCGTGATGAAATGAACAAACTAAAAATAAAACAGCATACTTGTAGACATCCGTCTATCTCTGAATTACTGAGCTGAAGTCTTAAAGGCAGTGATGAGTACAATTGCTGTTTTCACAAATGCACTGTAGACGATGGGATTTCAAACACTGTCATGCACTCTGCAGGAAGCTTCCCCTTCATCACCCAATCTTTGATTTAATGCTTTTTGTCCCTGTAACTCAGAATCAGTTTTGATTCAGTTCTTCTGAACTGTAATTTGGTTGCTCTGGGTGCAAAAGTTCTTGTCTTGGTCAATCATTTCCTCCAAAATTCCCCCAGATTATATATATATATATATATATATATATATATATATATATATATATATATACACACACACACACACACACAC
>JAUMHL010000013.1:8007036-8032227 GCA_032362345.1 Sandelia bainsii
CATTGAACAGTTGGACATGTGCATTCAAAAGTTTAGGGAAGGTCACATTAAGTTCACCTCTAAAGGTTATAGTGCATTTTAGGTTCATCCTGAAATTACACCCGAAATCCGAATATCCCTAACTTTTTGTGAGTAGTGTATATTAAATCAGAGATGATTATCCAGTCTTTATATAATCACAGAACCAGAGTCAAACCACTGTTTTGAAGTCAGTTTTTACTCTGTCTTGCTCTTTATGAGTTCTTATGTAGAGGGGAGAAGAAAAGTGGAAGATAGTTGGTCCAGCTCAAGTTAATTCTAATATTGAGGCACTTTTGAGAAAACCATCAGTGGACTAAAATCAATACCACACCAGGTTGATCTTTGGCTTTGAGCCTGGCATTATCTTCACAAGTTCCTTCCACCAGTGAGGCCTGCAAGATGTCAAAATAAAGCATGGGGGGAACTTTCATGTCAGACCTCAAAGTACATCGTGAGGGAGGGGAGCGGGTCAGTCTTCTTTAGTCTATCTAAAGGCTTTTACTCTTTTCATTGAGCCAAGTGATGCACAAGGTTATTTATTTTGGCAATATTTGAAAGTGCTGCATGTTGTCAAGCTATAAGCTAACCAAGGTCACCCACTCTTGGGTGAGATAAGAAAAAAAAAGTGTCTCAGAAGGACAGGGAATAAGACTACCATCAGTTACAGCAACTTGGCTTTAGTTTTTGTGACACAGACAGAAATCTCATTCTACTTCATATCCAGTGAAACTAAAGGATAATGTTTTAGCATTTTATCTACTTTTTTCCCCAATAAACTGACTGATCAACAGCTAATCTAATAATACAAACCTATGCATACACAGTAGAATAAGAAAAACCCAGTGAAGACCTAAATTATAGATCACTGTGACATATGTCATTTGATTGATGGTACTTTCCATAATCCTTGATTAGTTGTCATGCATAATTCTCTCCAACCTGAGAAGCTGCTGCTGAATTATTTTAAATCTTTTAATCAAGCAATAATCAATCATTACTTTATGATGGGGTCAGTCAAAATGTGAATGTTTTCTTTTTTGTGCTTTTTTTTTTTTATGAGAACTAGATTAACCTCCTGACCAAATGGAAGGAAATAAAATGGAGGAAAACATAATCATAAAGAAATAAAAACATAAAGATCAACTTGTAATGGGAAGAGTCGGGTCTAGGAAATGGAAGGAACTGCACATGATCTGAAGCATGCCGCCTCAGCCGTAAAGCATGTTGGAGGTCATGTTATGGCATGGGCATGTATGTTATGGCTCCAAAACAAACCGGGCTCCTTCTATTATTGATGGAACTGTCGACAACATCAATTAGTGGTGACCAAATAATAGGAAGGGCTATCAATTCTTCTGAACAGGTTTAGTATATGCAAAAGAAAAGGGGAAACTGATGAATAAAACAATTACACACGAGCCAGTAAGAAATTACATTAAAATGTACATATCACATGCATAGCCCTCCTTTCTGAGATACAAAAATAAAATCACTAATATATGGGGTCATTTAGGTCAAAGGGAATAACATGCACCTTGCAGCCGCCTGTAATGCTGTTAACTATCCTCAGTGAATGCCTCAAATCCATTAATAATCTACACTCATAACCACTCAGGACACAAGACTGATTTATATTGCGATTCGGAGTCATGATGCATTCAGCAAGAACACTACTGAGGGAAAACAGCATTCAAGCCTGAGACTTGAAAATCTTCCTTGGCTCTCCTGTTTTCCCATTTATCTGACTAGCAGATGTTTGTTTGACCAAGCAGGAAAACCTGCACTGGAATGCAGTTGACTTCATTAATACTGTCCACAAAACTCGATTTGATTGGATAATATATGCTGAGTGAAAGTAAGGTCAGTGCTGTGTCTTGCAGCTTAGGCATTCAGATGCAGAAAAAAGGTAGTGCACTTAAAGTCAGTTCACATCATTTGGATTGTAAATGTAATAATGCAATATTTAAATAATGATTTGAGGGAGCTGAAAGTCAGAATACTTATCAGAGTTACAGTCCTCCTCAGAGTTGCAATTCTTCAGACCACTGGGTCTGAAGAATTTGATATGAGGGCACATTGTCACGAATGCACATTCCTTCTACAGGACATAATACGTTGTAATAAAAGTTGGGTATCTAACACATTTCAGTCATAGAATTTAAGAATTTCAGCTATCTTCAAAAATATGATACAGTAGTTTCATTGACAGTCTAGGATCAAATGTCTCTCCTGAGGAAATACCTGCCTTTACTTTACAGTGACACAGAGGAAAACTGAAGAATTCTCTAAATTTAGTGATCATTATCTCAGTCCACAATTCAAAGTGAAGCTGACTTTCTTTTCTCCTCTAGTCATGATGTTTTTATTATAGAAGTAAAGCCGACTGCTTAACTTCTATGGTGAAATATCTGCTTTAACTGGAGCGTTTAAATAGAAGCATTATCTTTCTTTCTTGCTTCTGTTTTAGCCCAAGTGTAATAAAGTTTTTCAGAGGTTACTTTATGCACTAATCACTACAATATCAGTCATTTCCTGTTTATTCTTTAGAAATGCATTTAACATTGGTTAGCAACCCAAGAGCACAGAGAGGAAGCAACATTAGTGGATGTTCCTTAACCTTACCTGACTGACTTGCTGAATACCTACACAAATGAGTGAATTTGTTACATCATGTGTCTTAGTTATGTAACCTGGCCCTCATATATACACTTATTTTTGCCATTGTTTTTGAAATGGAGTTGTACTCTGTTATTCATATTGTTATATATTTTAATGATAAATAATTCCCCAGAAGGGGAGACAGTGTGAGGTCAGCGACTGCATCAAAAAGTAACAGATGCTCAAGTAAGCCTCGTTGCTCTTCCCTTTAGGCGAACCATATAATTGGAGCTACTTTACAAGCCTGCCTTCACACTGCATACGAAAAACAACTCGTACATGCACAAAACTAACCCCTGAAAAGTTCCAGTGGCAGATATGTCTGGCTTTGCAGCTTGTCTGCTCTCTATATAATAAGTATTAGCAGACTTTGCAGCTACAGAAGCTTTAAGGACTGCAAATCCTTTAAGAATTGAGAGGAAATCAATCATGTTCAAGCTGAAACCACATTTTGCACTTCTGAGGTTTCAAACTAAGGAGCTATCTCTTATTACTGTATTTCGAAGCGAATTATTAAGAGACTTTTTCTGTTAGAACATGACACATCTGTTGCCTTTGGACTTCCAGTGCTAAATCAACATGTGGTAAATGAGTCCCAGTGAAGATTCACATAGCTAAGAACAATAGTCCAGAAAAGTTTTTTTTCCAAAATTCTGTCCTTCAGACCTCAGAAATCCTGAAGGTCTTTAATACGAGGTTGTAAGGTTAGTGGTGTAAAATTCATTAAACCTGAAGATCATATAAAACTATAACCAGACCAGGAGACACGGCCATTGCAAAGGGGATTCTATAGCTCCGGTACTACAGGATGATGACTTGAACTCTCTTTTTGTCTTGGGGACTGGAGACCAGGGGGCAACAGAAGTGGTGAGTTATGAGCCTGCCATCTCAAGCTCGACCTTCTCCTCATTTGCAATCCCTTAATTAAATCACTTTGGAGGCACACTTTGGATTTTGAACTCCAACTCCGAATGGTCTCCTAATAGGAAAATGTCTAGCTCTAAGGATCCAAGATAAGTGCAGTAGTTTTTGTATATCAGGCACAGAAACGTAGGGGCAAAAAGAGAAGAAACATTTGAGGCATGGAGGAATAACAAAATAATTGTCTTTAATATTATAAATGTCTGACATGTTCTGCTCTGCTGCCTTTCAGATAGAGTCATAACCCTATTTTTCTGTTCTCCTTTTTCTTCTAGTATATCAGAAAATATCTGAAGTGTGCCTGGAATGATATTTTGTTTCCCTTGGACAAAGATCATCACACTTTAATGACATCCATCCCCTCAAAGTGAAAAGACAGGAGCTGGAGAAAAAAAAAAAAAAAAAAGAGCATGAAATGAAATCTAGCCTTTAGAAAGTTATTGCCTCCCAGAGAATGTGATGTCCCGAGTATTTACAACTGGCTGTTATCATTTAATAACGGTCACTAGTTCAATGCCTACAGGATTTGCTGAGAATATTATTACAAACATTCTGCTGTTGATCCTGTTCTTCTTCTTGTTTTACTGTTGCTACTGCTTTTGTTGTCCGTGTCATTTTAGGAAAAAAAAGGAATGGGACAGCCAAACATTTTTTGTCAAATGACAAGACAAAATACTCATGACAGCATGTGATTAGCTAACTGCGTATTATACCCAACAGGTCCAGGGAGCCCTCAGCCTCTGTATGACGTGAGTGTTAATATTTCTTGTTTGAAAGCCAGTTAAGAGACAAAAAAATGCACAAAGTGACAAAATGACCAATAAGAGATATTTAACAAATTATAGACACAAAATACACTACAAAACTACAAACTCTAGAAAAAGCCAATTGGCCACAAAAACATACAAGATTTCCAAAAAATGACATGTGACACAAAAACAAATAGACTAAAAGAGACACAGAATGATCACAAATTACACACATAATTTTTAGTAATTTTGTGTTATGCAAATGTTTTTAGTCATGTTGTCATGTTTGTTTTGGTGTTTTTGTTCAGCATTTTCATTTTCTCATTTTGTGTCTAAGAGTTGGGGTGGGGTCTTTTTTCATTTGTCTGTGCCCACAAGCACTTTGTCCCTTGTCCTTCTTGAGATTCAATATCTAGAATGGAAGGTTTGTTGGAATAAGCAATTAAAAAGATACCTGGCAATGGTACTGTGAGGGTTCCACCTCTTGTAAGGTCAGCATTGGAGCACAGCCCAAGAGAGAGGCTGCTGAATCCAATAGGTGCCTTCCTTCCCCTTTGGAAGTAACTGGATTCACCACCTTCCCAGCTAATCCTATCCCCTGGGCTGAACATATCGTTAAATACGTGAAATACAGTGCAGCAGAGCCTGAATAGCATACAGGACAGTGATGACTGGTGGGTTTTTTTTATGCAGCATAAAGTAAGCCAGTGCCAGGTCAAGAATTTATTTTTAAAGTGTACATTCAAATACATTAAGACTTCTCGTATGCTATTTCAGTTTAAATTCACAGTGCATTACAGCAGGCTGAATGGAAAGTGAATACAATCTATCTCCAACCTCAGAGAGAGGGATTGAGGTTATAACCTGGACCTCCACTGCAGCTGGTGGAGGTAGGAGGAGGGGGATCTTGTGAACAAGCAGTTAAATTGCACATTCAGTCACTTGGTACCATTTCAGGAGAAGTAACATAAATATTATTTAAAAGAAAAAAATAAGGAACTGTTTTGAAACTTAAATACATTTAGACTGTCTTACAGCAACTGGTGCTGCTCCAAATCATCTTCTGATGTGACTGGTTTAGATTTAATTAGGGAACTCAACCAAAAAAAAAAAAAAGAAATATGAAAAATACAACAGATTTATCAAGTGTCTGACCTGACAAGTGAACTGGAGTGCAGCAGTCTTGAGTCATTCCCATCTTCTCCTTGGGTCCGCTCTTGATAGCAGCTGCAGACAGTGACGGATTGAGGCTGTGACCTAGTGATGGACTTCCATTGCGGCTGTCTGGGGGGTCTCTCACTGAAGCCAAGCTGTTTGATTTTAGTCCTGGTTGAGATCAAGTCACCCCCTGTCGTCCTCTCGGGTGGCCAGGAATTCAAACAAAATCGGGGGCAATGTAAGATGTCTGATTCTAAAACACAGCAAGAGAGCCATGACTTCCTGCTAGACAGCTCAGTTTTGGTGCAGTGACAGAATTGCAGTGTTCTAAAACTTGAGTAAAAACTTGCTGAATCTCTGTTATTGGTCTCATGTTTTCATGTATTTTTATAAGGTTTTGCTTGTATTATGTTGTTTTGGGTGATATGGTAGCTGTTTTGTCTTTTTCACAACCCTGTCTCCTTAAAATTACATTTGTATACAATCGCGATTGCATTTTTGTAGAAAACATAATGATCGTGTTGTGGTTTAATTAATGACGTGATACATTTAGTAACGCACAGCGAGAACTTGGATGACGCAACATATTGGACCGATCGCAACTTCTGTATTCTGTGCGCCATAATCAACCTTGTGTTTATTGTTGCAGTTATGAGATTAGATGTCCCATATCTGAGGGTGCAGTGATAAATACACACATGAATACAAGCAAAGTGAAAGAAACTGAAATATCTGCACAGTATGTTTGGGCAAGAGAGTGAAAGTTGGTTTGGCACTTCTGAGCAAATGCCACGCCTCCTCCCAATTCACCATGCACTGCACTCACATTTCATCTACAGACAAACTGTTTGGTCTCCAAAAGGCTTTTGAAAAGATTACATATTTCCTTTCATAAAGATGCCATTAGTGTCTGGGGAGTAATGGGAGTCACTAATTTGATAGTTTGACCTTAAGCTATTCATCAGTTCAGAGGGAAGAGAAGAATAGATGATGCGGGAGATCACATTATAATTTGGCTACAGGATCCAATAGTCTAATGACAGCATTAACTCAAACAGCTGCAAAGAAAATGTTTGGAGATGCAGGGAAGAAAAGGCTGGTGTCGCAAGGCTGAGTGTAGCAGGCAAATCAGTCTAGTCCAACGTCTCAGCAGGGAGCAAATATAATATTCACACTATTCCATAAACAGGGAGACATCCTTGTCATTGTTTCTGCTTGGCCCTCAAGCAGCTCTTAA
Organism: Sandelia bainsii; assembly: GCA_032362345.1. Taxonomy (NCBI): domain Eukaryota; kingdom Metazoa; phylum Chordata; class Actinopteri; order Anabantiformes; family Anabantidae; genus Sandelia; species Sandelia bainsii. The sequence goes on from JAUMHL010000013.1 coordinate 8,013,781, forward strand.
AAGTCACAGTAAAGAATGATAATTGTTTCTCTAGAGGATAGGCTTAGAGTTGCAAAGCTGAATTATTCTTTTTTAATGGTGCCTTATACAGCAAGGTTGTTCCCTTTGAATTAAACACAACACAAGGCTAGAGGTGGTGTTTAAAAGGGGGATAATTTTAACATTTAGGCAAATTGTTAGCACAGGTGTTTTTAAGGTCAAGCTAATGAAGTGCTTACAAATCAGGACACACATCTGAGCAAATAAATGAATATGGGCAAGAATCCAAATCTTCCCTTTTTTTAAGATCACCTGGACATGTTTTTCAGCATTAAGACAGAAGCACAGCCAACATTGGTAGTAAATGTGAGTAAGTGTCACGGCTTTAGATTAAGGTAAGTCACGCTTCAGGGTTTAGGGAACCTTTTCATTTTTGACAGCACGCTTCTATTGTTTTTCGACATTTTCTTCAGCAAACAAACTGCATATTTTGCATTCACTAATCATTGCATCTGTTTAAGTCCAGTACTTCCAGTTTTTTTGAGAGAGTTATACCCAGTTTTCATCTAGTGGTGTTCTCTAAAATCCTAGCTTACAACAGACCTTTACCCAACACGCTTTCTCTTCCAAGCCAAGCAAGATTAGCCTCCCTTCTTTTCATACTGTAGAATTTCATTTCTAAGACATTAACACCAATTGGTTGTTTTTAGGTTGTAGTGACAGCAGGTTCAGCAAGGTGGTCCAGTCCCTGTCTGCAGTAATGTTTACCAGCTTCACCTAGGCAATACTAGGTGTTCCCAGGACAGATTGGATATATAGTTTCTCCTGCATGTTCGGGGTCTGTTCACAGTTGGACATGCCCATACAACCTCCAATGGCAAGCGGTCAATAGGCACCCTGATAAGATGCCTGAACCACCTCAATTGGCTCCTTTTGACGTGAAGGTACAGTGCCTCTACTCTAAGTTGCCTCTCAATGTCTGAACTCTGTACCTTCTTTGTAAGTTAGGAGCACACCATCCAGAAAGAAGAAGATCTTACAAAAAAATTACTTTTGACAGAACACAAATGTTGTTAGAAGCTAGTTTTAGGTCTATATAGTGTGAATTTTCATGCCACACTCAAGGCAAGCTGCAGTCAGTGATGTTAAATCTATTGTTGAGGGCTTTATGGATTAAAGTACACTATACATATAGTGTACAACAAATGGGATGAGACAGACTATGTATTTTAAGAACACCATGGTCTTAAATGTCTTGACTTAAATGACATCTATGACCACAAAACCAGTCGGTTTTATCGAAAGAATTCCCATTTGGTTCCACTTGCCTTGCCTGTGTCAACATAATATCTACAGCATGAAGCATGCATCAGACACAAATACCACAATTCTTTACAATTCCAGGAAATTATGCCATTTGTGATATGTCCCCCCACCGGTATATTCGATCAAATCCACAAATTCAGTGTTGATTTCCCCTTTGCTGGGGATTACAACAATAGATTGTGTCCTTCTGCAATGTGCAGAGCACCCTCAGAGAGCTCTGAGACACTTGTATGGCTGTCTATCATTACAGATAGCTTCCACCGAGGCCATCTCTCCCTGCCTACTGCCACCCACGTGATGAATCTGTACCCATTCAAAGAGTTGTTTGAATGCTTTCGACCGTGCCTCACATTCTCTTGAACCCATGGAGTCGCGACCCCTGTTTGGTCAGTGTGCTCTTCCCTCTTCGTTCATCTGATATTGGGAGACCTGCAGCGGCGAGGCGAAGAGGACTGATGGATGCACTGCGCGAAGGGAGTAATGTATTGTGGTCCTTGCAGGCAACAGAGATGAGGTTTAAATGATCTAGTACGCGGGGGTTTGTAATCTTGCTGATCAAATTTACTGGGGATCCTCTCCCCACTGCCATCTATATATGGAGAAGTAATGGAGTCTACCACAAGTGAACGCTTGAGCTGTACTCCATCAAATGCACTCTGATACACTGTGGCGTAGCTCAGGCTACTGATATCCAACTATCCACTGACAGGGTAAAGAATAAAGAGAAGGTGTAGCTGAATATTTCTTATACTTGCCATGGTGGAATTTAATTTATTAATCAACGTGTACGTATGTACACATTAGTATATACTGTAATAAACCAAAAACTCAGTAGAAACCAATAAGAGGCTTTCTCAGTCTGGGTTAACCAAATCAGGCAGTTGTGCGTAGGCTTGTTGTTGTCTCAGCAACAAACCTACATGCCACTGAAGTACAAGAAAGCATCCGTCCATTGTGGCTTTGGCAGAAAGCACTGTCTGTGAAAGCAGAGTTTATACTAAGAAGAATGTATTGTATCATCTTGTGTAGAGAACATTCTGTAAATATGTTTTTTGTAAATGAGAACTTTTATGAAATTGAAAACCTTAGTAAATATGTGTATGATTTGACAGTGGTTGTCAAATGATGTCTTAATAAATCACCAAGGCCTCATTTAGATATACTTCCTGTTAATTACATGGTCGTTAACGCAACATAGCTCCCTCGTCTAGCCTGCATTGATTTGGAGCATCGGTTGTGCATGTTGTCAAAAATTACAATTCTCAAAAAAATTTGTCACATGTTCCTCCAAAATTCTTCTTTTGCCTGTGTCTTGGTTATACCTGAATTTGAGGCCAGCTGATTTTCTTTTAAACTAAATCACGCAAATGTCTTAACTTAAGTTGCCCTTAAGTTGATGGACACCTAGTTTCAAAAATTTGGACATCATGTGCTATAACAAGTTAATCATTTGTAATGGGCGCACCCTTATGCCAGGGACAATATGTGAGGAGTAGAAAAAGCTTAAAGCCTGCAGTTGGCTGCAAATTTTAGTTCTACACTACAAAATATAAAAGGGACAGAATCTTCTCATAATACATTTTTCCCCTTAAGAACAAAGTCAGTACATGGATTAAAAACGAGTGAAGTCAAAATATTATTAGACTTCAGTCCTGCATACAGAACTGCATAATTAAAAGAAAATTACAGTAGATGTGTCGATGAATTTCAGAAGGTGTCTTTATGGCAGTTTTGAATTTTCATTTGCACATTGCAAGCCCTAAGATGGATTTGCTACATTTATGATATTGCTCCATTGTGAAACTTCCCTAAAAAATGTCTTGTATTTATCTTGATATCACATTTTTCTTCCCAGTCAGTTCATGAGCCAAAACTTGGGAATGAGGATTGATGTTGTGGGCTTGAAAGTCACAAATGAACAGTAGACAGTAGAATTTTGATTCGTATGTTCATAACATGTGGTGCACTTAAAGAAATACATGTTTAAAAGGCTCCCAACTTTATCCTTCTATGCAGCACATGCAAAACCCTGTTTCAGCCTCTCCCTCAACATGTTGACATGAGCTGATAAAATAATGTAGAACACTGTATGTATACAGTATTGTCAAACATTTACGCCACTGTTCAAGACCAATTATTCTAATTACATACTTTGCAACTGTGATTCTTTGGAGAGGCTGTTATGGTGACAAGTGATGAGCTGCATTCACAGGCATTGGTTCCATTCTATCCTTAGCAGTCTCTAAAGCCCTTGGAGGACAGTGCTTGCTCTGTAAAGTAAACAAGACTTCAACGGATTATGCTGTAAAGCTATTCTGTGGTTAGAGGTCCTCAGACATGGGGCACGTTCACCAAATCCTGAAACATTGCTGGTGACATTTTATAAGCCTAATAGCAAATAATGTGGAAATCAGTTAATGTGATGTAGAGTATGTGGATGGTTACCAAACAACCGCTTAATACAGTGCAAGTCTGTTTTCTGTGAAGAATTTGAGTGGTATAGTGATGCATGTGGAAAATCAGCTTTCTCTTCATAGTCTTGCTAAGGGAAGGTTTGACTGGATTTGTCCTGTAGTAAGGAAACGTAGGAAAATTATGCAGTGGGAGAGTGAGTGGCTGAGTCTTTATTTATATAAAAAGCAAAACATCTTTCTCATTATCTTTAGAGTCTTATCTTGATTTAGAAAAAAAAAACTAAAGGAAAATGTTCCTTTGGATTTTTTTTTGTCTTTTACAATAAATCTGGCAAGCAAAGAATGAAATAAACATTTAAAATTAAATAAACATAATAAAAATTGATAAAAGATAAAGCATATTTCTCTGCTTTATTGGATGAGTAAAGAGGTGCATTTTTTCCCCATTTGTAATTATAATATAAAATAGATAAATATAAAATATAATGCATGTCAGTGCCCCTCCCCCCCAAAAAAAACAAGGTACATCCTCCTCAATCAGCTAAAAACATAAGTCAACCACCCTTCCATTTTTCCAACCCTTTCCTCCCCCCACTAGTCATTCTCATACAGCCCCTAAATTGTAAAAAGTACAGTGAACTAGTTTAGTCGATTGCTAGAAATCATTAACACAAAGCTTGTGACTGAGTCTGGAGTGTTTGTTTTAAGTCATTTTGAAGGGTTTGAGGGTTTTCTCATGCAAAGCAGATAAAAATTCTTGTCAAAATCTTTTTGTTGTTGATTTATCTGCCTCTTAATCCAGATTTCACTTTAAAAGATACATATGAAGTAAAGGACTCTGCTGGAACAATGGATTAGTGTGTGTGTGCAGCGCTTTTCAGTGCAGGCGGATTGTAATGAAACAGAACGTGTCAATTTAGTCAAGTATTTTCGAAATCCTTAGTTGAGGGTGTTTTTGAATAATAAACAAGACTCAAGCGGCTTATATTTTAGACTTTTTCACTGTTGGAGGTCAGGAGACCGAGGCCACGTTCGACAAATCCCAGAGCTTTGCTGCTGACATTTGATTAAGCCAAATGGAAAACAAAATGAACATCACCGAATCCGACGTCTGCAGTTTAACTCTGGGGAGCTTGTTTATCATCCATCCGTCTTTTCTCATTTTTAATCACAATCGGATTGGACTCGACTGTATTCTCACTCAGACGCTATGTGACTGAGTTTAATCATGATGTCATGCAGTTTGTTTTTCTTCCTTTTCATCCAGGCAGCGAGAATGAAAGGTGGTGGTGGGGGGGATAGTGTGAATAAGAAAGGCTACAAAGCACAGACAAAAGTAAAAAAAAGACGAAAAAGAGAGAGAATAAGATGAGACAAGAGGACGTGACCAGAACAATAACATAACTATACAGGCTCAGTGTGGTTTCTCCTCTCCTGCTGAGAAAGGACTCAAACAAAGGAGACAAGGGAGACATACAGAGACAGTATGCTTTCTCGCAGGAAGAGAGTCCAACATAATACCTAAATGGCACCTTTCTTCTCTTCTAAACACTTCTGAGCTCTGTCGCACTTATCCTGTGACCCTAAAAGCCAGTCTCAGGCTTTGAAGCACTGAAGCTAGCACAATCCACTCCTAATGACACTATTCAATAGTCCATTGAACGTTTTTTTGTTGAACTTATCGCCACCGTCCGCTCCTCACTCTTTGCCCGTGTGGATTTTGTTGTGTTTTATGTTTCCATGGAGCTGATTCTAACATAAAAAGATAGTTATCTGGCACTCCTGTCTGCTTGAAACAGCCAGAAGCAATCTAGCAGAAATCAGTAAGTAGCTTTCCATTGTTCTTTTTTTTTATTATTATATAATTCACAAAATGCTATGATTTATTTGCTTATTTGCTAAAATGACTAAATTAATCAAGATGATAACTTGTTCCATTGGAGACGAACTACATGTGCATGAATTTAAATTAATTTTAATTTCAGCTAGCTTCAAATAGAGACTCAAACAAGCAGAATTGAGCTAATATTACATATTTGTCCAAAGAGAGAATATATGTGCATGGAGAACTGCTCTTAATATGCATATTTGAGGTTTAGATTCAAATTGTATAGTGGAAAAAAAAAAAAAACACTCTGCATTTCAATCATGTTTTTTTAACATAACCTTGCTTTTACATATGGTAATCCACAAAGCACACGTTAAAGTAAACATGTTAAAGGAAACTGCTTATGGCAGCGTGTGTGTATGTGTGTTTGTCTGGCAGCTCCAACCAACCCACGGCCTTCACCCTGGCTCTTCATATCAGCTGAAAAACCAACACAATTTCCCATCTTTTATGAGGTTGCCGCAAACAATTTGAGACCTCCTCAACCTGTGTGGTCTATTTTACTGCTTACCTTTGCTGAATAAAATCAGTCTGCCTGTACAATATGCATGCTTGGAATTTATTCAGACTCACTTCAGGCAAATATCACAGGTGATTCCAGTTTGAATTGTTTTCCTTTAAACACTACATTACTGTCAGGCTGCAAAGTAGGACACAACTTCCAGTTCCAGTCTGGAGAGATTTTGACTCTTTCTTGCAGTATTTGAAAGGACACCATCCTCTTTCCTCTTCCTTCCCAAAAAGAAATGCTGTCTTTTGTTTCTCACTCCTGACAATCAACCAAAGTTTCTGATCTGTTATTCTTTTCTGCTATGCTCCCCAGAAGCTCTCAAACATGATAAATAAATGATCAAAATGTGAACAACTAACTGTTGACATAAAGCACCTCTTGGATTATTGAGTTTGATGTCGGGACTGAAGCTTTAATCAACAAGGATAGTTTCATCTATAGATAAATAGCAAAAACATAGCATGACGATAAAACCCCAGGGACGTCTCTGTGGATGATTCTTTTTTAATCATACTATAGTGTATCCAAGCCATTGGTTTTAAAAATCAAACATTGTTGCAAATCAACAAATAAGCATAAACAAGCTTGTGACCGGAATTTCACCAAGCCAGTTGGGAAATGAAACAGAAAAGTGCTCTGCTTTCTCCCAGCATGCAGAGTGGAGCAGCTCAGTGTCATCAAATCCAGTCAAGTCAGATTTGTTCAAAAAGCACTTTTAACAAAACCTTTGTCACAAAAGACGAAGAGATAAAAAACAATGAGAACAAACAATGCACATTTTGGCTTCTGAAGCTAGAGCTTTTGTTCCTCTGAACTGGAGCAAACCCGGTCAGATGTGTGTGTAAATGTGTGTGGAGTGCCTCTTCAGAGGTGTAAACAAGACTCCTCATAGCAGACACTTGCTTGTTTGACTATTTAGCTGTTAAGAGTTGACTGATTTTTCAGTTCATTAGCTAGTTCTTTACAACACTAGATCTAATTGTTGGCAGACACAATTTCTATCAACTTTGTCTCCTGCAAATATAGGCAAGTGCAAAGCTTTACGTTAAAAGTGCATTGAAATAGGTTTGCATCTGTGTCCATCACAACAAATGATTTATATAAACGGAGAATCAAGTTTTGATCTTTTTGAATCCTCTTACTTTGAAAACCATCAATTAGCACAACAGTATTACATAAAAACGTATACAAACTTTTGCACTGTAAGGTTGACATCACATTAGGTTATTTTGTGCCCTGATAGATAATGTTGCTGTTGGACATGCCAATGTTTTGCGATCGTATACAACAATTTCAACAATCTCTGGAATATCTGCCCAATGTAATAGGTTCCTAAAGGGGCTACAAAACCATCATCAGTGGCAGCTGAGCTTAAATTTTTGTTACATAAACAAAAGATTAACAATAAATTTTGATATTTTTCAGACAAGTTAAATTCCCGTACAGTACAAATTATGAATGCATACCATACACCAAACAGATTTTCTTTCTGTATAAAAAAAACTCAGTTATTTTATCATTTTTATTATTTATTTATTCATTTTTATTTATTTATATATAATTACTGTCACATAATGATGCAGCTGTGGTGTAGATTGTTTGGGGAATTCAAAATGCATTAGCACATTATGCTATAATAGAAGTGACTACATTAAATGTAGACATGTTCATGCTGTTAAAATTGCTATGTAGTTCAGGAAATATAGTTCAGAAAGTGCAAAAGGTCAGAACAGACAGGCTTTATCATACACACTCTAAAAACTGTATTTTAACAAAGAAGTCAACGTGAGTCGCCAACTGGAGGCAAACAAAATACAGTATTATTATTACTGCAGTTAGACGTAGAGGCAAAATAAGGCAACTGTTACAAATGATATACCGCAAATGTTGTCCACACATTTTTCCTCTCCCTGTCTGCCGTTATTTGCCAGTGACTGAGCAAAATGTCAGAACAGTCCACCTGGAGAGCGCCGGGCAGATGGAAAGGAGTCTCTGCTGGAACACAAACCTCTTGACAGCATGAGAGTTCAGGAGTTTTGCACAAAACGCCTAAAGTAATAAAAAAATAAAAATAAAAAAAAACATTCAGCACGTCACTACAGTAGTATCCACTATGAGATGCATTTATGTGGAAGAGGTGAGCATGGTCAAAACGTCTGAAAACAGCTGAGGATATTCTGAGTGTTTTTATTTTCATCCTTGATTACCAGACAGCTGGTCAGGAAACAAAGAAGTGAAGGTGTCATTTGTGCATTGTGATTTGGAAAGTCCACTGGGATAACATCAACAGCAAAAATATTCACTGTGAGACAGCTTTTACTTTTAATTCTATATGACCACATGCATTTTAAATATGTAATAATCCTATCCAACTCCTGCAGCAGTGCTCTTCTTGAAAAATAAATTGTTTTGCGCATATTCCTTATTGTTAGCATTACTTCCATTCATATGGATAGTTTTTGGTAGTAAAAAGACTTAGATGTTTACTACTCTGAAAAGTATTAATATACCACATGTGCTGTAGATTTTAATAGTTATTTTTATTGTTTTTGTCTCAGTTAATTGCCTCTTTAAAATGATAGATGAACACACCACCTGCTGAGGCCTGTGGTGACACTCCTAAAAACTGTATTTTTTTTTATGGATATGGACCACTGACTAAGTTCCTAACTGCTTTATATGTTCATAGGCAATCTGACCCCATAAGCCTATTCTTGTTATTGTTGTTGTGGAGTTAACCACACTGTTGTTGCGCTGCCAGGCATAGATGTGTCTTTTTTCCCCAATTACATACAGTGCAGTGAGGTCTGTGGGGGCTCAGGTCAAGTTCTATAGGTTTCTAGCCCTTAAGGGCTTGTTATGGATCTCAAACCCATCTCTGTGAGCTGTCTTAACTCCTGTGGTCGAAACTGTTTCGACCTTTCCATCCAAAAGCACTTCAGTTATAGGACGTCGTGGGTGCAGAAGAGAGGTTGGTTTTATTTCTATTTATTTTTTCCCCAGTGCTGCATTTATGTTGACAGTTAATTTAAGCGGATCAAGGTGTCCAGTAGCCTTGTCTAAAGCAAAGGCTTAGTATGACAAATAGCAGGGCAGTAAACTTCAAAGTTGCTCTCTTCAGCTGCACTGCCCACTCTCTGTCTGCCAAGATTAACCTTTCTGGCTCTGGTGACATGGTTTCGATTATTTCCATAGTCAGCCTCAGAGCAGCACAAGTGGAGAGCGCAGCCTGGATTCACAGGATCCTGAAATGAAGTGAGACTAAGAACTGAATAGCAAAGAGAGAATGTGAGAGAGAGAGAGAGAAAAGGAAAATGTTGAAATGTCCAACAGCAGTTCACTGGATCAATTAAGACTACTTTATTTAAGAGCTGTGTATCTTCTTGCCTTGATGTAAGTTTTGTTTAGAGATGTATGATTTTTATTTATTTTTTATTCTGTGGGACCTGTCACTAGATTCACTAACATTTAAGCTAGCTAGTTCATCATGAGAAGCTTGGATTCCCATTAGCTTTAAGTGAAATGGAAAATGCTTCACATTGACCCATTTGGGCACACAATCACACACACTGAGATCAGAGCTGCATGCAGCTTGCCTGACCCACCGGGGGCAACTTGGGGTTCAATGTTTTGCCCAAAGGACACATCGATGTATGACAGGAGGAGCTGGGAATCGAACCGCACACCCCATCATTGGTGGAAGGCTGCTCCACCTCCTCACACACAGTAGCCCCCAGGTGGCTGTGCATATGTATGGCTTCACTAATTGTTTCATTATTCACTGTGTAATTTTTCTGCCTCCATGCTGGCGACACCCACGGCCATCCATCTATCCCTCTGACTCATTCCTGTGAATGTGATCTCAGGAACACCATGAGGGAATTTCTAATGTGTGTGTCTCTACTTGGACTCAATGATGAACTGATTACCTTTTGGTGGTGAAAGGTCAAGGTCATTGTTACATCTGTCATGTCCATTTGTCCCATTCTTTTGAACATGATATTACCATATTAAGACCTTCAGAGAATTTCTTCAAATTTGGCACAAACATCCACTAGAACTCAGGGATGAACTGATTAGATTTTGGTGGTCAAAGGTCAAAGTCACTGTGGCCTCACGGTCGTCAATGCTGAATTTGCTCTAGTTAAAAAGCACAGTGTGGTAATTCTATATATTGTTATTATTATTATTATTTTCCCCCTTCTGTGGCCTTCATCGCAGAGTGTTTTAAACACAGTGCCTGCTTTATCAGTTTGCATTCCACTCTAGCCAAAAATAATTAGGGAGGTTGTGATATGTGCTGTATTGTGCATCTTTGAAGGCTCCTTGCCGAGCTTGGAGCAGACTAACCATTGAATCAGCAAGCCACTGCCAGTATATAATACCTATGCCTTTATAATAGGACGATGCTAAATGGAACTCAAAATATTTTCCATTAATCCATGTTGACGTTTCTCTGGGGGAGAAAACAAACACTTTAAAAAGTTCATGATTTTGTTCCAAATGAGAATGTTTAATGTAATAATACTAATGACATTTAGTGCAATACCAATATTTTGGCAGAGATCTGAGTTCAGAATTTAACACCATTTTAGCAAATCTGAATTCATTAAGTCCTCTTACTGCATTGAAATAATTTTTTTTATATTAAAAGGAATAATTTTCTTGTCAATGCAGAGAGGTGGGCCAGTAGAGCTGCAATGATGATGATGATGATTAATTGATTAGTTTATTATAAAAAGTAACCTTGCAACTAATGTTGACAGTTTGCTGGTTTCAGATTCTCCAGTATCAGCATTTGATGCACTTGTATCCGATTCAAGTGCTATCATCACTATTATGGCCTACTACCACCTACCAGTAGGTGGTTACCATCGTAATTAGGCAACAGTAGTAAATATGATAGTGACATTTGCTAACAAAATCAACATAGGGATTCTCCAAGAGGATCAATGGAGTACGTCATCATTCCCTGTTTCAAACCATTAGTCAGTGTCCTCCCTTTATTTTAGCCCAAACCATGATCTTTTCTCCAAACCTAACCAAGACATTTTGTGCCTAAACCTAAGTATGTTGTTGCTCCATGTTTACTGTAGCCAGGACAATGAAGGTCTGGCACATACGTATAATCCCATCATAATAACCTAGCCCTTATCTGTGGCGCTGATGACAACAGATAATGGCTATTGAAAGACATGATCAAAGCAGCTGTTTGAGGTATATTTTGGAGATTTGTTCAGATAACAAATTCTAATAGATTCTTTGATAATTCTCTTAATGAGAATGGATTTATTAGTTTTAAAGTAATTATGGGTTCATTATTAAACATCAGTATCCTAACCGAAAGCAAGTTGAGAAACATGGAGACATTTTTTTTTTCTTTCTCATGGCAGGACGTTTTAAAATTAAACTACTGAGTGTGGTAACAATCAAGTGAGACATGTCACAGTCAATACTTTGTTGTTATATCACTGCAATATAAACATGATGCATGACAAATATTATTTACTGATGTCAATGAATGCATTCTAATACGATTTCTGAATCTACATGGTTTGTCAGCTATAATCCAATATAACTAGCAGATGACGCACATGGAAACAACGGGGATGACTAAGGTCGCCTTTGGCTAAAGTATTTCATTTGTAATCATTATTCAGGGAACATGCTGTGTAGAACATGATGTGACAACTATCAAAGTACATTGTATGCGAAAGACCCCATCAGTATTTCTAACAACACATTTGCATTTGAAATGTATTTATGTTTTTGTAATGGAAATTGTTTCACAGCACCAAAAACAAAATGGATTGGACTGGATTTTAATGTTGGCTAATAAATAGAAGTGTGCTTAATAAAGCAGTTAATTTGGGAGGGAGCATATCTGCACCACTGCAACCTCTTGAAGTGACCTTTCCTCTAACAACAGCTAAATGTGAAAGTACAACTTATTTGCCTAGTCAACAGTAGCAACTGAGCACGCTGTGTGCAGCGTAATGGCCTCATGTTTTCTTATGTAATTGCATGAAGCATCTCATTTAAAGTCACACACAATAATGTAAGCCACCACATGCTGCCGTTTTATCTTCTGTTTATGCCATTTTGTGCAGCTAATGTGCAAACTTGCCAAGTGCAGCATTAACACAGCACTGCAGATGCAGCATCTGTTGCTCGTGTGTACGTGTGGGGGGAGTGTTTATCTTTCACTTCTTTGTAAGATGTCTGAATGTGCTGCTTCAAATTAACTGATCAGCTGTCTAATCCTTCACTGAAATTGTTGCACTTCAAAGAATCTGGTTTGTAGACGGCCTGTCCTCAGACTGCATTGCGTGCTTCCATGGAGGTACTCTCCACTGTGGGAGCTGCTTCGCTATAGGCCAATTTGCATTTGTCAACTTCCTAAACAGTTAAACAGCTGCTGCTTCTTGCTGTCCTTACTGACCTCTGAAAATATGGGTCTACAATCTGACTGTTTTGACCCCTCAAAGTGCTAAATGCATCATTGAGCAGATCAGTGTCTTTAATTCACACCCTCTTCTTTCTCTCGAAGGTTTCTTCCTGTACCTTCTCGTCTCTGTCTCTTCTTTGCCCTGCTACATATTCCACAATCTCTCTTGTCCTCACAGTACCAACTAAAGTCTACCTTTCCATCATCTTTTTATCCTCTCTGTATCTGTGCTTGACTAACTGACATATCAAGTTGGATGCCTGCCCACTGCTTTACGCTTATCACCAGTGACAACAATGTAGTGAATCCTGCCCAGACCGCTCAGCATCTCGGTGTGATCCTTGGCAGCCAATTTTCATATAAGGTCCTCATTGCAGCTACAAAACCTTTCTGCAGATTTTTGCTCAAACATTGGTGAAATTAGAATATATACTCACTGGGGACACTAAGCTCCTTGTCTGTAACTCCAGCCCAGAGGGACTCAGAAGTCGAAAGTATTTTCTTTAGCTGCTATAATTCTACCTGCTACCTGTGGTCTTCAAAACTCCCTATTTCCCAGTGCTCCTTGCAAACAGCTTTGCTGTCTTGTACCACATTCAAGCTGGTGTAGCTTACAAAGCTATAAATGGAATGCCTCTATATCGCCAAACAAAGCCTTGGCTTTCTCCCTCCTGACTCACAGATAATATAAGTTAGAGCAGGCTGTTTTGAGAAAAAAAAAAAAGTAACTCCCCACTCTGCCTGAATAAGCTAGAAACTAATCTCTTTAAGAAACACTCAACATTTTATGTATTTCTTCCAGGACGATGCCAAACTAATTGAAGTCCACTGCAGTGCCTCTCTATTTCTTTTAATTATTCTGCTATTTTTCAGTTGTTGCTTGTTTTCCCATTTAGATCTCAAGCATGCTTAGAATGACTTCTGCATTTGTCTTTTTTTTTTTCTTTGTAATTTCTTTAGTGAAGTTGTAACACAGTCTGACAGCTCATCTATAATATTTTGTAACTGTTATACACCTGAGATTGTGCTCTGGAGCTCAAATCTGAGGCCGGAAGCAGCCAACAGTCCAACAAGTCAACTAGTTGAGATGCAGGAACACATCTCCTCCATACTCACCCTCAAGAATATTGAGAGTGGGTATGGGGGCGTGGGGTTAGGAGATGATGAAAACAACCAAAGTCTAAGAAAAACAAAGAATTTATTTATGCATTGTCATAGAGACCATAGAAGCACTGCTTCTATGCATCTTGTTAGATGGATACACTGGCAAGGACATAAGCTAGCAAGACTCACTCACATGTTCACACTCTTGCATTGGATTCTCTGGGGAGTGTCTCATGTGATTGTACTGTATTTATGGTATTATTCATCAGATGCTACACACAGTGAGTGAGTATCACATTTTCACAATGGTTGTCAATTCAACTCTTCTCATTTTTCCACTGTATGAAGTGCTTCATTCCCCCTGTACAAATCAAACTGAGATTGTCCCACTGTAGAAACCGACCACATACTGTAGGTTGTCTGTACAAGCAGTGCATTACCACTCATAGTTACACTTTACAGTTAGGCTACCTGTAGCAGCTTAGTAAAAGGAGTAAAGGAGGAAGTTAGGTGAGAATATAGAGCAGAAAAGCCATTAGGAGAAGGCAGGGTGAATGGATGGCTCAACAAAATACAGGACTTTCACATGAGTCACTGAAAGTTGCATTTCTGTAAGTAAGATGTTGCATGAAGGCAAAGTAAGAAAGTATATTATTGTGAAAATACACTAAGGGACAGAGCATGTTTGTCTTTCAGTCCATTTTATTTACATGACCCAGCTTCACTATATCAAAATCTAAATTTCACTGTTGGTTACGGATAGCGCTTGTAGCCAAAAAGCTCTTATTTACATGATTGCTAATAGCTTTGAAGAGGCGTACACAAATGAGGGGAGACAAGTACTGTAATCATGAGTGGTGTTATGACCCATTTTGATTTTTGCAAGACTTTGATAGGGAAAGACTGTATCAAGATGCAACAATAAATCTTGTCTCATTCTTAAATTTTACATGTATCAAAAGCTAAATGCATCATCTTTCATGTCATTCATATTAACACTAACATCCTCCTCTATGCCTGGCTTTGAAAACAAATAAAAGTCCTCCATATCCCTGTTCCTAAGAAGCAGAACGGTATTTTGCCTTCCTTTGTTATTTCTAGAGACGTGTTATTGCCTGACCATTGTTGGATTCACTGCAGTTTGCCTGCAGAGCAAATAGGTCAGTGCAAGATGTTGTTAACATTGGCCTGGACTTTATCCTATAGCAGCTTGACAGCCTACAAACCAATGCCAGAACACAGTTTGTGGACTTTAGCTCTGCAATTAATATGTTCATCCCAGAGCTGCAACTAACCAAGCCCTCCTGGCTGACTGTGCCTGATCCCATCTGTTGGTGGATCACCAGCTTCCCAACCCGTAAGACACAACAAGTGAAGCTTGAAAGCAAATGTTGGACATGCTCATCCCCAGCAGTGGCCCGCTACGGGGGGGGTGCGCTTTCTGCCTCTGTTTTATTCTCATTCTACATCAGTGGCTACACCTCCAAAGACCTCTCTGTGAAACTCCTAAAATTTGCTGACAGCACAACTGTTCAACTGTTCACATTGCTTTATTCATGATGGTGATGAGTCAGCGTGCAGACATGAGGTGGAACAGCTGGCTGTCTGTTTCGGCCAAAAACAACCCGGGGCTAAATGCTGCAGAAACTCTAAAGATGATAGTAGGCTTCTGAAGGAGCCAGCCCTCCTCTGCTTCCCATCAGTGTCAGCACTGTTGCTGCATCCTGACCAACGCTAAGTAGATGATGCTCTTCTACTGTGTCCATCTGAGACTTTTACCCATCATTCAGAAATCACTGGCATCAACTTGCCATCCCTCCGGGACCAGTAGGGCACCAGGATTACGAAGCATGTGACCACACTCTCACCCATCTGGAAAGTTCTTATAGGACTGTTAACAAGAAAAACACCAGATGCATGAACAGCTTCTTCTGTCAGAGCTGTCTCCTTAATAAACAAACCACTCAACCCATCGCCCATGCTGTGCAAGTAGATATTGTCAGCAACTCACTAAGACAAATTAATTTTATGTGAATGCAGTAATACAAAAGAAATTGGTTCCAAAGATGATGAGTGAAACTGTGGAACTACCAAACCCAGAAATCATGTGACACACTATTGCTACACTATGAATTGTCTCAGGACAGAACACAAGGTGATTGGTAAACAGCACAACAGAGTTTTGAATTCCTAACTTTTAATTGCTAATCAATAACCCCCTGTGGGCAGTAAATACGCCACCCAACAGAAAAATTTTATTTCAGCAAATATGGAAAATCTATAGGGTCTCATTAGAAAGGAATGGCATGCTCGTCTTTCTTCATTTACACAAAATATCCCATTTTTTAAAGCTGAGATTTATACAAAGACTCTCATTTTATTCAATTAAGGATTAGTCTTTCTAGCGACCAGAACGTAATAAGATTGACTAATTCCTAAAAGAACAATGTCAAAAATTGTCTCTGGTTATCAGTTGTGATCATTAAGTAACACAAATCACCAAATCTAGAGATTTAGCTTAAAGCCAGAACTGATCATCCCTCAGATCTTATACATGCCACCACTTTTCTTATAGGTATTACAGTGAAGGATCAAAAAAATTTTAATACATAAAAAGTATTAAATTTAACAACTGTACAAGATGTGAGAGCAAGAACTTATTTTACATTATTCAGTGGTTATCATTAAGATGCCCTCACAATGTGTCATTATTTTTAAATGAACACAGTCCACCATGGGGCTAGGGAAACAGCATGACCTTGAAGCCCACGACACTCATTTTAAAACTTAAATTATAAATCAAGAGCATCTGTTTAGAGAGATTTTGTAAAAACTCTTATTTTAATTGTATCACTACAAACAAGCGACATTTGAGACATGGCTTTCTAGTTTAATAAGATGCATTGCCTTTGTGGACTAATAGTAATAAATAACATACAGTAATGACTGACAGTGACCTTTTCCTTTAGTAAATGACTGGGCCAAAACACTAGAAAAAAAGAAAACATTTTAAAGGATGGCATTTTTGTTATTTTCACCATTTGTGTTTAACACACTGCATCTAAATTCTGCTAACAATATACCAGATTTTATGTCACTAACATCCATTTTTTATGCTGTTGCTTACAAACAATGTTCGCGCTGACAATTCTCTTCAGTGAGCAACATTTATTTTGAGCTCTCTGGTATGTTCCTCGGTTCACCCTGCGCCCTAGAAGAGGCAAGCAGCAGTGGAACCTATTAACATGAGAATGATTAATGTGGCCAGATGAACTCTGAACTGTAAATCATTCTTAAAAGTTGATGCACAGGATGCTGTGTAATGACATGATCATAAATGACCATGACAAAATGGTCATGGGATTGCACTGGTGATGGTATTTAATGCTGATTTATGATCTTGTCTTACATGTGCTGATTTAAGTTCAGAATTGTCTGAATTTTGGGGACTTGTGTAAAATAGTGCACAATAAACACAAAAGAAAGAAATGTGTCTCAAATCAAAAGTCACCAATAAAATGAAAAATTGAAAGAAAAAGTTAACTACAGTACACAAATACATTACTTTACTAATTAGATTATTTGCTACCAGCTTCCCTTATTAGCTAGCTACCTCAATCATTGTACATCTACTGATGTGTTATGGCCACTCCATTTTACTTCCTACTGCCTATAGGGGTGAAAGACTTCCATATGACTGCGAGCCAAACAGTATAGTGAGGGCCTGAAGTTAACAATCACCGCCACCGTTTTCTGTATAGCTTCTGTATGTACAGAAGCTGTCTCATGTAATCAACTGGGTCTTCGAAAAGGGCACAGCCCAAAGAGGAGGGTCCTTCAGAAGTCTTGAAGGCCAGGCTGACCCAATGCCTCCTCTGATAATGACACCGTCTAGCCTGACAGATGAAAACTAATGATGCATTCCAGGGGCCACACATCAACCCATAAAGTTCAATATGAAAATGTTTATTGCTAAAAAGTGTGTAATTATCTATTATAATAATTCCATATATAATAATTCTGTAATTGACTAAATATCCAGATTTCCACCTTAAATAAAACTGTGTATTTACTTCTTCCATTATTTACACTTCACAGCGAGTTTTTCTATTGGTGTGGTTCAACAGAAAAAAAACAACAAAAAAAACAACAGTGATCAATGACCACCTGAGAGCATATATGTGATAAATGGAACACATTCACTTGTTATTTCCCAACTTTATGAGTTGAGGAGGATTGCCTGGTCGCTTCATTAATTAACTGGCCAGTGGTTAATGCATTATGGGATACTGAGGGCTGCAAAAGATTCACTGCATCTGTCCTTCAGATATAGGGTGGAAAAGAGGGCCGCATTTCTTTGAGCACATGAATTGGTAAAGACGTCTTTATATGCTATGATGCATTTGGCCTAGAAATGGAGACCTTGGATTATCTAGAGAGTCAATAGTGTCCTGAACTACAAATACTGGTGATGGTTGTTTAGAAGTGCAAGTGTTTCTGTATAATGAAAAGAGCAATGAGGAGAGCAGACATCCCTGGAGGGTATCACTGACTGCTGAGTGTGTGACTGAGGATATTTAACATCTGCTTCCATTAATAGAAATGTACAGAAATTGGTTTGCACACAAATAGTACGTACTGTTATTTGTAACATTTGTGTTAAAGGACTAAATGGCAAGACCACAAGACAATTTAAAATCATCATCATCATCATCATCATCATCATCATCATCATCATCATCATCATCATCATCATCATCATCATCATCATCATCAT
>JAUMHL010000013.1:8032508-8070660 GCA_032362345.1 Sandelia bainsii
TACAATTCCTCCCCCCTCTGTAAAGGGGAGGGGGGAGAACAACAATCATAATTATTATTATTTCCATCCGTTTTTTGATTTCTATTTTCTTATCATGTTTTTTGTTTTTGTGTATTAGTATTACGTACTGAGTATTTTCTGTTGGTGCTGATCTTATGTTTTAAGGTTGTGGTTCTTTTCTTTCTTGAACTGAGAGCAGCTGTAACGAGGCAAAACAATTTCCCTCTGGGATTAATAAAGTTTTTTGAATCATCATCATCATCATCATCATCATCATCATCATCATCATCATCATCACCACTCCCTTGGGGAAATTCTTGTGCTGCATTTTGGTGCCATGGCACATTCAAAAGGCAGATTATTAAAAAATAAGTTTTTGTAATTGTATATCATCCAAAAGAATTTCAGTAGAGCCACAGAATAGAAATCTGATAAGTGATATGCATAAAATGTCTTCGTTAGGCATTCTTAATTTTAAGAGTTACAATATGCGCCTTAAACTAGTCCTAGCATGAGACTCAAACCAATCCCTTTTGCTCCACCCAGCACTCCCTGCTCTGCTGTAGTCCACCACACTCTGCCCATCACTTTAGGTAGTCATCATTATGACACTGCAATAAATTAAAATGTTCAAAACTTTCTACTGAAGCAGATATAATTGAAATTCTCTGGCAAAAGGCCGGAATATGTCTACACTGCTGTTCAATGAGTCTGGCTCACTGGAGAATTTGACAGCACCTCTCCAAACTAAGATACATTTTAGTGCAAATTTCTAGTGGAGAAAAGAAAAAAAAAAAAAACACAGAAAAAGTTACATACTGTGTCTTTGAGACAATTTTAAAAAAAGTTGTTCCTGTTGATTTTGTCATACTGTGTAACAACAGAGCATCAGCTTATTGGTGAAGTTGGGGTAATTTAAATTGGTTTGGGTTCCCAAGTTGGAGCTCTGACTTTGAACCTGTTCCATTATACTTTTTCCTAGTAGATGAATCAAACACAGCTTTTTTACCAGGGGAGCGGAAGATTAGCAAACAAACTGGCTGGGGGCAAACACAATGATCCAACCCAGAAAGCAAACAAGACTTCATGCATGGGGTAGCAAACAGAAGTGGAGCTCAGCAAACAAAAGAAGTAACAGGTAATACAAGTGGCAAGACAGCTGGAAAGCCACATATATGATGATTCACAAATACTAGATTCTGCCTTATATGCTGATTGCACGGATGGAAAGCAGGTGAGTGTGGGCGGAGTGGGGCGGGCCAGGTGGTGAAGGCGGGAAAAGAGAACAAAAACATGCAGGTGGAAAGGAGCTGGGGCTGAAATGAGAGGGAGATAACAATGTGAGTGAGGGGGAATATAAACAAAGCCAAAGAATGTTGTAAATAAGATGAGTGATATGACAGTGATGGACATCATGGCTTTTGTCACACACAGTTACTGCACATACAGGAAAAGTGACCAACAGGCTTATTGACCTACTAGCAGACTGACAGAGAGAAATTCTAAGAAATAGAGACAGTAAATCGCTTAGATTTTTCTGGCAAAAAAAACAGACAAACTGAAATGATTGACAGGCTATGAAACTGGAAAGCAGACTTCTGGACTCCAAAAGGTATTTAATGGAATTGAACTGATAGGAAACAGGTTCTATTGATATGTGTGGATGCATGGAAACTCTGATAGCTGGCTGGTCAGCTTCAACTTAATCAGGACCTCAAAGGTTGTAAGGCAAGGGGAATAAAGATAGCGTTCTGCCTATTCTCATTCAACTCTAGATTGAGCCATTTATCAGAGGAAAGTGGCGAATCTTTTGGCAGAGTGACGGGGGACAGAGTGAAAGTGAAAGATTTCAAAGAGAAAATAAGAAGCTGAACGAATAAGCGCCATTGTCATATGTCAAGCTTCGCCTGTTTTGAAGATGCAACAAAGCCACCGACTTAACCACTGTACCAAAAGCAGACAATTCTGACAAGAACATGATGCCACTTAGAGCTTTTATCACACAACTGCATCCGCGTGAGGTGGATATTTAGGCCAGTGCTAAAATTGGCCTTTGCAGTGCACTTAATCTGAGTGCTGCTTAAACACTTCCTTATCTTGTCCAGGTGTAAAATCAAGTGGAAGTAATGGAGGCTGCATATTTGGTACTACATATAAATGAACAGTTTTATGCTGTGTAGATATGCATGCAAATTGGGGCACTAATATAACGAAAGCAATCAATCTTGATAAAATACAACTATTAAAAAAGCATCAATTCTAACTAATTTTATTCTCTAGGATGGGGTCAAGATTTGAATTTGAACAACGCTTCAATTTACCATGACAGAAGTTGAAAGAACTGCCCTTGGTTTGATATATCCCCTAAAATATTCAAATCATAAGAGGGAGAAAAATGTACAAAAAAACTCATGTTGCCCACTTGTTTTTTAATATTAAAATGGATTCAGTCATTTGTGACCTTATGTATTATTCAAGTGCATCAGCAGCTTTGTGATAGAACAAATGTTGTGACTTGAGTAAACAGTAACAGAGCTAAAGTCATAGAAACAGGATGATGCTTCATCTGTTTGCTGGAGCATGTTGTGTTCAAATTTCTATATTAAACTATGTATCATTTTTATGAAATGTGTAAAATGCATAAGCCCTTCTTACGTGCCTACTTCAAAATTCAGGGACTCGGGGCAATCCAGAGGACATCAAAGTGTCTTTATGAACCCACTCCTTTTAAAGCACATGCCCACAGCGTCTTGACATCAGACACTTGTGTGGTGAGGTTTTTGCCAACAAACGTAGGGTAACACGCAAGGTTTCTTCACTAAATCAACTTCAGCTGGCATGCTCGCTAATAATTTACCCTGAAACCTGTGCACTTCTCAAATCTTTAATTGCATCAGTTGTTTTCTGAGGTGTTAAATGCCAACAGCTTATGCAAGCTAACAGAAGCAACTGGCAATTAAGCATGGTAATTCCACAAGAAGCCCTTGAAATACATAGATGTTTTCTCTCAGAAAGCCCAGCTAACCATCCAAAATAGGTAGAAAATTTAGCTCATATCAGATGCTACTCAATATATTGTAGTGGTCCAAGCTTTTATAGCAAACATAGCAGTAAAAGCACAGGTGCATTCCATTTAGGTATGCTTTTTCTAGGGATTTGGTATGTTGGAGCACATGCCTAAATGGAACAGAGCCATCATTATCATTATTAGCTACACCTGTACTTTTCTCTATTTATGTCTGTTGTGGAAAAGGTCCTCTGCAATCTTGCACTCAAAGCAATCATGTTGAGTCTATTGAGAGAGAAAGAGAGGTAAAACCAGAGGCAGTTACTGCCATATTGCAGGAATAAAGGACTGGAAAAGAAACTGACTGAATTCTTCATTCATATTCACTCACTTTGAACTTTCTTCTTACAACAAAACAGAAACTTGACATGTAAATAACAAAAGCCAGGAATGTTAGATAGTTTTACTCGTGATTGTGACTAACGTTCGGTAAGAAATTAGCTATCGGCAATGGAGAGATGCAATGCATTGGGAAGTTCCACTCCACTCCACTAAAACCCTCTCAGTAAAATACACCTTGTATCTGTCTTGCTTTCAAATTTGTTTTGTTACAGTGATCTTTTAGTTTTCTCTGCAGCTGTCTGTGTGCTGTGGGCTGGACTGCTGCATACTGCATGTGGACAAGGTTGAAGGAAGAAATCCCAGTGAGACTTTGAATAATGTGGAATTGCTCCAATTAGCGTTTATTGGTTGTTCAGTCACCTGTTGTTCCCTATGTAGAAAGGCTTTTAGCTGCTGCTGGGAATTGCTTTATTTTAAGTTGTGCTACATGAGCCATTAGTTTTAGTAACTAACTGAAATACTGTAGACCTGGAAAATATTTTTTGGAAGCCAAGCTTTTGTATCATAGTGTGTAAGTCATGTATTTGATACATCCATTTATACTTTTTGATGGAAACAAACTTTTTCTTTTCAATATTACATCTAATCTGCATCAGTGTAGAAGATTAAGGCAAAGAGGATTTTTTTGGTATGCAAAGAAAACAGAAGAAACAAAATGACTTGACTTTTGAATGAATATGAAATGACTTCTTAGTTTTGTATTTAGGCATTTATTTGTGTCCTACAAATAACACTCCTCAGCAACTAAACTACAAGCATATTTTTGTTAGGGAATAAAATTCTCTGGATGGTTTAGGTTCTAACATCAAGAGATGCTAGGAGGTACTGCAAGATCAATTTCTGTCATGTCATTTTACTGATTTTCAGCATCAGCGTATTTGCAGCCTTCCAAAATATATTCTGATTGCAATTATATTCCTCACAAAACATTTAGTCATGTTTGTAGTTTAGTTGCATAGAAACTACTTTTAGTATTAGTATTTTTTTTTTATGTTTGTCTCCCATTTTCTGTCCTTTTAGTGCATAACTATTCTGCTAATGACTTTATAAACCCCAGAAACCAAGTCCTTTCTCTCCGTTGACATTGAGTGTGACTTGCAGCACACTGTTCACCTCAAATAAATGTTGTTTCTTGATGGTAGCTCATCCCCATAGCCTTTTGACTCTTGCTGAGGCGTGTGAGCCAATAACTGGCCGACATTGGGGGTGTCTAGTCAATTTAAGCTGTTGGGGATGTTGCATCTAGCTGTGTGAGTCATGAGCGCTTTGATAAGTCCTTGAATGACCTGTGAACACTGGCTCATTTACTGAATAGATCACCGAGGGCTGGATTTGCTTTTGTTTTTATAAACTTAATGAGTGTAAAGTTCATGACAGTCTATTTCAAGTCCCCTTCAATGAATGCCATCATGTTTTATTTCATAAATGTACTGTATGTCTCGATTAACATTAAACCAATTCTCTATCAGTAAATGATTATTTGCAGAATATTCAACATTTGCATGTGTTGGCAAACATAAAAATGAAACTAAAGCTCATTGCTTCAGAGTCAAAAACAATGTAAATCTGATGAAAATGAACAAGTTAAGTTTGGATGATATGAGCTCATTTCCCTAATTAGCCAATTGTGTTTGGAGAATGACTCATTTAAATGTGCTCACTGTTGAAATATGCATGTCTTGAGCCATTTAAAACAAGGACTTATCTCTTATACAGTATGCATGCACCGTGTGGTTCCCATTAAGGTAATGAAATGTCTCTTTGTTGACGAACATATGCAGCTTTCATTTATGAATTCAGCTATAGCCTGGAGCCATACATGTTAATAAAAGGACAGATGAAAAAAATAAATCTCTACCCCTCTCTAGTTATTGAACTCCGCTTCTATTAATATACACAAATCCCAAACACTGATTAAAATGAGTGATGCCTCATAGGAGTAGAGTTCTTGCTTGCTTTCTCTTGGTGTTCATCATTATAATTTATTTTATCAGATAAGAAATTATTTATTTCTTTACTTCCTTTAAATATGGAGGTGAGAGTTAGCTAATTAAGTTTTTTTTGTTGGTTTTAAAATTAAGAATTGTGTAATTATGGTTTCATCTATTTTGTGTTGATTATCTAAAGTTCTCGGTAGCAGCTGGTTCAACAAAATAGTCCAAATATCCTACAAGATTTCTAGCCAGACGGAGGATGGGAGCTTGCTGATGAGCATCTGATGGACTGGCCTTGACCTAGGCACCCAGTTGGGCACAGCCCAAAATAGAGCATGAATCTGTCACCCTGTGGGCCAGCCCCCCTGAGGGTGAGGGACTGGGACCCAGTGCTATGTCAGCTAGGTGGCAGGCGAGGTTGGTGAGGTAGGCAAGCTGATCTCTGGATTCATAGGCTACTTCTAGAGATGTGGAAATTTTTTACAGTGGAAGTGTCAACACCTGACACTGAACTCCAGTGCCATGTACAACCTCTCAGACATATTCTCGATTAAAAGTAGCTATAAAGTATCAGTGCTGAGCAAGAGTGTGAAAAAGTAAACAAAGTGCTTTGTTCTGTATCTGCAGTCGTAGGTCTTCTTTTGCATTCCCTTTTTGAATGACGAATACAGACTAGTGCCACCTGCCGGTATGGAGAGATATTTATAAGAGCCACTTTTTGGCCCAAAAGAAGGTGACATAACAGTCCGTCTAAGTTCTCTCTAGTTCTTTGGTGTTGGCTTTGTCCATCTCTTCCTATAAACTGTTGTCGCCTTCTGTGTGAACCGTGTCTGTGTGAACTTGTTATAAAACAGTTACTTATTTACATGTGCAGTATATATGGAACAGCATTTTTAGGCAAATTTAACTCCTATACTCACACTTATTTTCACTTTGCTGATGGTCTTGACCAATTCCCGAGGGAAAGGTTTGGCTTTAGCTGCTAAATGCTTCACCCACCAAGGAATGGGTATACTGTACGCCATATACCTCAGTAGGCCTACACTTCCACTGTCTCATATTTATCTTGTGATGTAATGAAATATAATGTTGATTAGCATGACATGTCAGTGTTAATGACACTGACATTTTGCATCATATAATTTCCTTACTTCCTTAAGTTGCCTCATTTTGGTTGGGAATGCATTTTTATGCTCATTCAATCCAATGAACATCAAAGTGGAGCGTCCTTGAATATGCTCAATACTGTTGGTGTTATCAGTTATTAACAAGCATCAGCAACAATTACTTTTGACTATACTTCCAATTAACTCCATGGGTGATTTCTTGCTAAATTATTTAAGTTGTGCCTTATCTCCCTCCTTGCTTTTTAGAAAACAGTTGTTCATAAGATGATGAAATATCTCTGTTTGGTATTTGTCATCATCTTACTTCCAACATATGGCAAAATTGTTAACCAAGATGTGAATTACCCAATAACTCCGCAGGTGTCTGTCAGGATATGGCAAATAAAGCTAATTTACAGAGGACTGAGCCACAAACAGCTGTTGGCATTGCTTGAATCTGCCTTAGGGTGCATCATCCCATGCATATCTACAGCAGACTGTAGAAAACTGTGGAACAACTCATTTGGTTCAATTGGTTAAACAAAGCCATTCAAATGTGGGTGCAAACACAGCTTTTGTCTTGGTTCTTCTTAAAGCTAACTGGGGTACAGTTCATTAACAGCGAGATCAAAATGTTAAAACAACAACAGTAAAAAATAAATAGAGAATGTTTAAACTTGATTTGTTGTTGACATCTAATGACTTGTTGTAATTCATGCTTGGAACTGTTTTTGGGGTTGATTTTTTAACACTAACAAAGGAAAGCTACAGGGTCTAGCAGCATTGTTCTTGAGTTCAGTTGAACATGTGTTTTCTCAATTAATATAATCACAATCAGAGACTGGGGATTTGAGGGCTTGGGAAAGATTGTTTTTATTTCTCCTTACTGCCAAAATAATTCAGCCCTTTGCAATGCAGAACAGAAAATTAATATAATGCTTTCAATGTCTATACACATGCAAACATCTACAGTAAGTAGAGGTTTCATCTAATCAGCATTTAATCTGTAGTCTGCTTGTACACATTATCATGTCAATAGTAAATGTATGAAATGAGTAGAGTAGAAATTGAAGTTCAGAAGCACCCAACTGAAGAAATAATAGCCTAAACCAAACTAGTCACACCCCCTCAAACCATAGACTAAACATTTTCAGTTATGTAACATGTATTTCAAACCACTGACCATGCAAGTAGCAGATGATCGCTCTACTTCTTGAGCCAACACTGCCAGTAGTTGTAACACACTCTTTGAGTAGTATGCTTACCTTCATGTGTAAAATTGGTGGAATGTGCCTGCAATGCTGTTTTTATGGGAGATTAGGGAAATAAACTCTGCAGTTCATCATGGTGCTAGCACAATAAGCATTAAAGAGTTTGCAAACAACTTGAAAGGTATAATAGTGCTTATGTTATGTTAAAATATACATAGAAAATGTTTGCACCAAAATTAGTTTAGAAAGCTATGGAAAAATCTTTAAGGTTAAAATTATATATTAGGTTGTGTTCCTTATGCAACATGTTTAAACTTTAAGTCCCAGAGATATGATCTCAGCATTCAAAGCTATCTCTTTCTGTTCCCCTGGGATAAAGCCCCTACCACCCCTCTTAACTAGTCCTTTATATTTTCTAGCCAGTCGACATCCATTACAATCACAGCTAAAACAAACTTGACAATTTTAACTCTGCAGGCTGGGAGTGAAAAACATACAAAGTCATTTCTTTTGATGAAAGATATGTAGTATGGTACCCAAACCCAATGTCTCAGTGCCCCTTTACACTTTTCTAAAATATTCAAGAAGCAGTTAAGATCAAGGACAGCCTTGGATTTCAATGCTTTTTTCTTTTTTTTTCTCTACAAAGCCACTGTAGCAATATGAACTTCAATATTTTAGTGCAGAAAAAGCACCTTTTGTACAGTGTTTATGCTCTTTAATTTTAAAGTCAACAATCAGACATAACTTACTTTTAATTTCATTAAAGTCACTCCTCCATAAGCTCTGAAAGTCACTTACCATGCAATATAATGTAAACAATGTTTGGCTCACATAATTTCTCTGCTTCTTAGTACAATTTACACACAGCAAGGACTTCAAAGCTTACATTCAGTTGTAGTAAAACACAAGATCATCACATCATAGTACAGATCTTGGTTTGTTCTTGGACAGTGTTATAAATCACACTCAGAATTGTTATGTAATACCTGCTTAGTGCTTAGACTTAAGTGTGATTAAAAAGCTGTGGAAACATGGACTAATCACACAAATGGCTTAAAATCCATAATGCAGACTATGTCACCAAATATTATCTTACTCGATATGTGTAAAGGTACTATTTATACTAGATTGTCTGCTGCTTCTAAAACAAGGAACTAATGTTTGCTCTCATATCAAAGTGACAAGTAATTTGGTGTGGACCCAGTCACCTAGAGAGAGCATGGACATGTGGAGAAAACCCAGGAAGCATCTCCAATCTGGCGACGTCGATCACAGCAGATGGAGCGGACGATCAGCCAAGTGGCCTCTGTTGTCAGCGCCATTTGCAAATAGTGCAGTGTATTGCAACTTCACAAACTGATTAGGAAACAAGATACAGGCAAGAATGAATCACCCTCACCCGCTGCGTAGGATTAAAGGACACGTCTGCTTTTCCATCCTTTTAAATGGCAGGGGGATAGTCCACCATTGTGGTGCATCTTTTTTTACTCCTTGTAGACATGAGAAATGGTCACAAAGATCAAAGTACAGAGTGTTAGTCCACAGGGAGGAGGTGCATGCATGGGATTGAGAGTTGGCCTGTTATGCACCACAGACTGTTAATACAGAAGGGGGTCGTCTGGGCAGAAAGAAGCTACGACTATACCAGACACTGATCCCAGTGGGGGCTCTATATAGAGTGATCAATACTTATTTGACATAAAAAGTAGGTTCCAAAGCCCAAATTTTCAAGCAATTTAGCTCCATGACCACAAGCCACTGGGAATGAATGTCTCCAAGTGACATTCAGTTTTGCTATTAGTATATAAACATACAGATACAGAAAAATCTCTACAAAAAGAGGTCACTGCAATACACTTCCTTTCAGAGTCCCTTTAACAACTCAAAGACCAACAGCTGGGCAGATCACTGCAGCAGCCAGCATAAAATTAAATATGTGAGAAGCATCCACCAAGTCTTTAACTGTATGACCTTTATCAAAAGTAATTTTCAACAGGGGTTTTGTCGTACTCTATATGGTCCCCGTGCAAAATACACCATTGGTTAAAAGGGTTCAGTTAGTCACTTCTATTTTCAGCAGAGAACTGTATCTCTGTGCTAGAGTCTAATCAAACCACATCATGTAAAACAGATGATGAGAGTGAAGGTTGATGTTTTTGTTGATGAGTACCAGGCAACATCAAACCCATCAGTAGAGCCAGCCGCAGTTATTACTTTCCCCCATTTTACATCGCTGTTGATCAACGGTCTGTGCCAGTCCAGTGGGGTAATTGGCTGTAGATCTTCACCAGTGAAAAGGTTAATTAGAATGCTATTATGCAGGTGATTGAAAGCTATGATAAATAATGTAATGAGTTTTACTCAAAATTTGTTTTGCTGCAGTATGATGAAAGTAATGTTTAGTTACAGTAATAATTTGTGTTTGTACACTAAGAATAAAGTGTTTTTTTCTTTATATGAAAGTGATTGCAAAATAAAAGCAATTTTTAACACAGTAGTGTCAATCCATCTTATTCTAATGGCCGGAGAGACCATAGGTAATCAGACGTAAGGATAAACTGACTAGATTTTGGTGATCAAAGGTCAAGGTTAATGTGACCACATGTCTGTCCCATTCTTGTCAATGCAATATCTTTAGAATGATTGGAGGGGTTTTCATCACAGTGTTACAGTCTAAAGCCCAAAGGCTGGAGTTCTTACACATGCAGGCTTGATTTATACTGATTTGGTATCTAGCCAAAAATCAGTTTGCCCATGATAAACAAAAAAATAGACCTTGAGTCTTTCAGCAAATAGGTAAATTACATGGTGTGTCCATGTTGAGGTGCAAAAATTAAGAGGATTATTAAAATTACTCAAATTAGTCCTTCACTAGATCCTCAAATGAAGAAAACACAAAATTTTCCATTGATTGCACACACAAAGCTGCACCGCCCAGTCTCAATTTTCATGCATGACCTCCTATTCTGGCAAGGCACAGAAAAAAAGAGGTGGACTGCAAAAATAGACAAATGCATAACCATATTTGGGATGTTAGAGGATGAAAGAACAGCACCATCTCACTGTCACTACATCTACTGGAGGAGAAAACACACAAACTCCATTAGTATCCAGGTTGTGTGAAGCTCCCAGTTTCTCATCATAAACGTAGTGGACACATTCCTCCATTCAGCCAATGACTCATTCACATGTATTGTGTAGCACTGTGATGTGAGATCAAAGAGACTAAGGCTGTACCTGGCTATTAAGTGTAAAGATACTTTATATACCACCTTTATTTGTCAAGGACATGCACAGTATTTTGGCATGGTTTCTAAATTCTGTTATTTAAATGAATAATCTTGATTGACATGAAGATACTGTATTGCAGTAGTGTCTAAATTAGTAGCTGGAATAGCCAATTGGTGACCAATGCCTAAGTCTTCTAAGTCTTTCTTCCACTTTTGTCAGCATCCACAACCAAGATCTAACCTTCTGATTTCCTGTCAGTATTCTAATTACAGACACAATAGGAAATGCATATAAGGCCCTGCCTTGTAACTATCTTATTAGCCAGTTCACATTGTGCTTTGAACAAAGATTACAGTATATCACATTATAAAAAGGGAAACTGACACCATAGGCTACACAGTGCTGGGTGTTCAAAAGACTTTTCTTCCAATCTGTCTAGAGAAATCTGGACTCACCAATGTTAGATCTCTTGGCTCTTTGGTGTCCTTTGGTCTGAAGGGATCAGAGACTGGGTGCGACTTTAAACACTTAATTCCTCGCTGCATGACATGCCAGCAAATGCACACAATCAGTTGTCTGGTTTAGTCAAGGCTGGTTTGATTAATCACTGTGACAGACTCTTTGTGATGAAGTCATTCCTTCAGTGTTTATATCCTTAAAACGTGGGTATCCTGCTGAAGCAGACTTCTATCCCATTGTTGGTCCCAACCCACAGTTTAGAAAACCAGACCATAAACTATACATAACTGTTTGAATCTCAATCATGTAGGCAGTTTCTAATCACTGCCAGAAGGGGACTGCTTAATCACAGCACTGGGGTGAGATATCACTGTCAGCAGACATTTGTCTAGCACGTTGGTAATCTATAGCCTCGTTCCCAATCATGATCACATTATAACCCACACATACAACAAGTGAAGACAAGGGCAATACAAATATTTTTCATGCTTCTCATATGTTTTGCTGATAAAAATTTCCATAACATCCAGAGGGTGACTCATTACATTATTCATAGCAAACAAACCTTAAGCATTTAATAAAACTACAGCTAAACAGACATACAGGTGTAATTTTAGATTAGTATATATGTATATGTAAAACATTTTACCTGGTGTATCCAGGACAAAAAGGGAGATCTGGACTATAGGCCATCAAACCTAATGCACTGAGATTTCACAGCCACTGGTAGAGCTGACTTGATCATTTACGGCTGCATAGACTTGAGGTCATGATGCAAAGTAGCATGAAACATTGTCCATGTTTACTGTGCTGTGGAGCACTGACCCTGCCTTTAAGGGCGCCTTAAGGGTGCCCTAAGGGCAATTTGTTAATGGGGCCCTTTGCCGCTACTAGCAGCAGATCTTTTTATTAGGAAAGGGAAAAATGGCGACATACAGAAAAAAATAGAAAATCTCTAACCACACTTGCAGTATACTGTACAGTATTGTAATGCTTACAACACACTGAGAAGAATTGGTAAGAAAAATAAATATAACAGTTATTCTTAGAGCATTATTATTCAGGTAGGACTGGATGTGTAATGACTTTAATCCAAATCCTACAACTGCAACACTACATCACACTTATTAGTTCTGAAGATATCATAAAGCTGCAGCTAACAGCACTACTGATTAAATTTGGGTATGTGTTAAAGTACATACAACACATAAAACTAGCTAGAAATGAACCCTGTCATTTGCAGGGAGTCTTTAATCCAAGCCCAGACCTCATGTGTACTTTCAGCTTGGAAGAGCTACTTAACAGCAACTGACCGCAATGTTTCTGGGATATTCTTGATTATCAAGCAGTATCTATGTTAAAAGGACAAAATAATATTTATATTTAAAGTTTCTGTGAGTGATCTGGCATTTCTCAAAGCCAATTTGATATTTAAAAAGAAAACACTTATTGTTCCAAGGCACTGTTGTAATAGACTTGAGAACCATGTAATTAACACCTTCAGGTTTACAAGGGAGGTCGATAAGTTTTAAGCTCATGTCCTGGATGGGGGAAACAGTGGTTGGTAGTTGTCAATCCAGGTTGTGTTTTTAGAGCTGTGATGGGACTAAAATAAAAGCATGTTTTCTCAAGATTCAGTTGTAGAAGAACACTGCTTATTCAAGATCCTGTATAAAACAGTGAAATGCTGCCACATCAGGTCATTTTTGACCCACGAGAGGAAATTAAATTGGCTTGAAACCGAATCCATGAAAAGTCAACTTAACTCTGTCTAAAAAAAAAAGCTGTTAATGACTGTTTTTTTATTTCCTTCTTTTTTTTTTTTTACTGTACATAGGATTAGCAGAGTTTAGCTGCTGTTGAGTGCAGATGAAATTTAAATGTGTTTTCTGTATTACCACAAACCATGATCATTCGCTAACCTTAACCAATTCCTGAGTTCCTCAACATCACCATATAATCTGTTTCATCCAATTGCATTAATAAACATTATCTGGTCACAGTTTGGATGAACCACACTTGTTAAACCCAGTTCACCTGATTTTGATGGTTTACATTCCAACCCTGCACATTTGCCTGTTGTCAACAGCAAGCATGCCAAACCTGTACATTAAGCTAATTTCAATTTAACTTGGGTGGGAAAAAAAGCCCTGACTTCACAATTTAGTGTAATGAAATTGCAACTGCATCAAAATTAAGCATCATCAAAGGAAGGTTCTGCTAATTCAAGCCATTTGCACATACACTATAATGAATGAGGTTATTTCTCACATTCCACCTCAAAAAACAGTATTTTACTGTTAAACTATCATTAGAAAAAAAAATTAACTACTACAGTTTGAAAGGATTTTAAAAATCTTGTCTTCAATTCAGAAAACTCAAATTGCAAACAAGCTGTTAGTGGAGTGGCATTGTTTCAACAGGGAATGCCAAACTTGAGGGTGGTTCCAAGTTTGTTCATAGTTTTCAGCTGGGTTTAGGGTGTCTCAACACTGTTCCCATGGCAACAGGTAACCTTAAACAAAAAACAAAAGTCATATATAATAATAAATAGTCAAGAGTGATGCATTTGTCCAAGTAATAGAGCTTGATGCATTCAAAATTTGCACATTTCAATTTTTGAAACATTCAGTTCCATGTTTTTCTGTGCTGTGTATTTTCCATGAAACCATATCAAAAGATCTGTAGAGAGAACTTCCTTTCTGCAGATTTTTACAATTTCTATTCAACACTAACATACTGTATGGTAGTCATGCGGGTGAAAACTATCACAACCTTTTCAATTTGAGATTTCGTGTCATGGTCACATACAGTATAATTACGGCAAACTTATCTTGTCATCACTTAGCTATATGTGCCTTCAAAGCCCACATATGTGCTTTTGATCCATTATCCCTGCCCCTTCATCACTTTGCAGCTGGATTACTGGGATCACTGTCTGTCGGAAGCAATCTGAGGCCCCAGATAGAAGTATGACCAGCCAAACTCTGTTTTTCTGCTTGGTTAATCCGACAGCACCTTCTGAGGAGATCCAATTAAATCTCTCCTTCAAAGAATATGTGACTGCTGGAGCATAGATGAGATGAGAAGGATGGGCGGGAGAAAGAAAGGGATAGAGGGAAGGAGGAAGGGGTCCCCGATCTTCTGTTTTAATCATTCCAGATCAGTGTCACACTGTTTCACCAGCACTTGCATACAGATGAATGCATTTGGGTGAACAGTGGAGATTAATATATTTTATACATATTGTAGGAAACAGTCAAACTATGCATCACTAAAGCATCTTCAGCTTGTCTTACTACTTCATGGCATCCTCTAGTCATCAAGTAGTTAACAGTGCATGCCAGAGGCAGCCACTGGTAGAGTGAGCAGCCAGTAATTATAACACACATGACAGGTATTTTTCTGCTAATTAATTTTAGTATAAGCAGGCAACTGTGCACGTTTCCACTTTACTAAGCAGTAGTAGTAAAATGTTGCCACTTGAAAGTGTGTCCTATTATGGATAGATGAATGGTAAAGGGTGGAAAGGTGAAGAAGGGTGGATACAAGAATGAAACATAAAAGATGAGACAGAAATGGATAGGTGAATGACTGCACAAATTAAGTGTACAGTGAGCACCATGTGTCAAGTGTGAAAGCTGAGATTCTAAAGTATGAAGCCTATAAAGCACCAGAGGTGCTGACTCTCCCATTACGTTGTTTTGAGCCTCTCTGTCCTCTCCCTCATCCACGCGTTTGTGCGAAAAAAGCCTCTTAGGGCTCAAAACCGCTTTAATAGAAACTCCTCAATTTTTTTGCTGGAGTGTACACAGAACACTTTGCCACGGCTAAAGAGATCCAGAACACAAATGTAATGGTTTCTCATCACAGCGTGACAGCTGCTGCAAACAACGCACTGTGACATCCTGCAGAGTGGATAGTCCGCAGTGGAAGTGATCCCCCAGCAAATCTCCAAATAACCTCTAATTGTCAGAGTGAAGTGTGTGCAATTGTCCCAGCCGCCTGTGGCACGCTCAACCCTCTTATGTGTGCCTTTTCATTAATGAGATGCACACTTACAGTACCATTTCAGATGATGAAATGCTATCAGTAAAATAGGGCACTCTAGTGTTAGATACTTCACTTGTTTTTTTCTTCCTGTATCATTTGCTGTTTTTGTGATGTTTGCAGACGTAAATCGCAGGGATGTTGAAGGATAATTCCCATTTATTACAGCTTGTCTCTTATTTGTACAGTGTTTGCTGTAATTCCTACTGATGAAAACAAACATGGGAAGACAGATCTGGGAACATGGTGACAAAAAATCACCACATTAAAAATACATCTAACAGGGCAAGAAACACGAGCAGTCAGATAATGACAGATGTTGAACTTATTAATTAATTTGAAAAGAGAAAATGATAACCCAAACTGTCAATTATGAACATTCATCACAGTTTAGAAACTGACTTACTAGTTCAGCAACTATTACCAACATGATCATGAGCAAATTCTTTGAGTACAGTGCTGCCTGTGTGATACAATATTGAGTTATGCTATGAATCAAAAGGAAAAATAAAAATAAAATTATCCTGAATGTGTCTGGTACTTGTATTATTTTGCTATTGTATTTGTATATACAGTTGAATTTTGATGCATGTGATGCATTTTCTGCAACTGGGCAACCAGTTGACAAACCTTCAACAAGCCTTCCACGTCTACAACCAGGAAGCACCTAGATCACAGGTCACTAATAGGCGGAATACGGTCCAGATCTGGACCCAAACTCTGTCCTGTCTGGACCCATAGCCGGAAGCGACTTGAAATTAATTTTAGTCAGTTTTGGCGGAGATTACATTTTGACCGGCGACTCTTTTCTGACATTGTTTCTACACAGGTACTTGGTGAAAGGCACATGCTACCTGTCTCTGATTGGCCAGTACTCATTGCTTTTTTTGTGGTTTCAGGTTGGTTTGGTTTAGGCATGAGGACTGAGATCCATTTGAGGGTGTGGAAAGTAAACGGCGGCAGTGACAGAGAGAAATATAAAGGAGTGAGAAGATGAGAAAAAAACATAAGGTGAAGAAAAAAAATTGAATACTAAATCAAGGATACTGATTAAATATACCTGTATACAGAAGGTTTATTTACTGATTATACTACCATCACTTAAAACACATTCACTGCACTCAGGTGAAGGTCCAGTTAACTGCCAATCAATTGGCAGTAATGATTTAGGTGAGTTATTTGAAAGTGGGTGGATACTTTTGCAATCATTCTGTGGGTCAGTATAGAAAATAGGATTGTTCATCCCCTGTACTGTACTGTGTGTGTGAATTCTTTAAGTTACAGCCACAACAGCTTCCTGCTTTAATGTGTTAAATGTGTTTGTGTTGTTGCTCACGGTGGCACTCTGCATTTAGCTAAGGGAAAAAAAAAAAAGAATCAAGCGAGCTGTGGGGCACTTACATCATCAGGCTAATGCGCAACTCAGGTTGTCATTTTTATGAATTTTCACCTCACGTTGCACAACTGCTTATGTAAATGCGACTCAGATCTCAATGACCACATGCATCACAGGTAGAAAACATTAACGGCTAATGATCTGCCAGGTGAAATCAAGCGCAGAACACACATGAAGCATGCTGGCGCAGATTTTAATTGCACTCGGACGATTGCAGACGTCATCGTGGAAACTGTAAGCTCATCCATTAACAGACTGGAGAATTTCACATCCAGTTTGGCCTGGAAGATGGACAGTATTTGTGTACATATACTGTACAGTGCAACAGCTGTGCACTAGCACCATGCCTCTGTTTGCCTCCCCAACTTCTGCACTAGAAATCATTTTTATCTGTAAACAAACACAGTTTTGTCGCTGCATGAAAGGAAATCTTTGTTCCGAGACAACACAGTGATGCATCCACCCACCCTCTTCCCTCCCCACCCAGCAATCCCTGTGTCTGTGAGGCTCTCCCTCCTTGGCTGCAAAATGACGGCACATTTGCATGACGAAAAAAGAAACACGGGTCTCTTTGATATGCCTCTCCCCTCCATGCCTTCCCTTCAGTTCTCCTTGCAGGCCGTGCTCGCTGGGGACAGATAATTTTCGGGAATCTCGCTCACTCTTCCTCCCTGTTCCTCTGCTCGGCAGTAATGATGGTAAGCCTTTTGAGGTGCGACGGGGCTCGGGAACCAATTACAGATTTTGGGTTTAAGCTAGCTTCAGAAGAGGGGAGGCAGGAGGACCACACTGCTGCACTTTTTAGGTAATAAGACAGAAATGAGCCATTAGGAGTTTGTTTAGTTAGTCTGAGATCTTGCCCTGGATGAATTCAGAGGATTCCTTAGTGAACAAATTTGCCCGAGTCGATGGAACCAACTCTTTAATTACAAAGACTGCAATATGCAGAGATGTTAGGCAACGAGGGGATTTTTGTCATTGGAGGCAATAGAGTTTGAGGCCTCTCTCCATTTTAAGCTAGATAATCCTCTAAATCAAGTTAAACATGTTGCCTCATCGTCCTTCTCAAAAGAATAGAATCAATTAGTAACACAAAGCCACAACCAGGGTTTCTCAGAAATCTTTGCAACAAATGGGTCAACATGTTGTGTTGCATGAATAATGGTGCACTCCCCTGTTCGCTCTATTCCTCTTCTCATCTCCTCTCATTTGGTCACGTTCTCCTTCCTCAC
Organism: Sandelia bainsii; assembly: GCA_032362345.1. Taxonomy (NCBI): domain Eukaryota; kingdom Metazoa; phylum Chordata; class Actinopteri; order Anabantiformes; family Anabantidae; genus Sandelia; species Sandelia bainsii. Next base: position 8,050,540 of record JAUMHL010000013.1, read on the forward strand.
ACTCTCTAGAATGAATGCCTCAGCTGCAAATTTCCATTAGACTTGTGAAATAAGAGCCAAAAACAAAGACTGCAGCTGTGTTTTTAACCAAGGGAAGCCTTTTGTCTTAGGGACGACTTGTGGTGCCGTCGACTCTCCCCCACCCAGCAGCCCCTCTCCTCCCCCTCCGTTGTCTCATCCGAGTTAGCAGCCGGGTCCGTTTGCTGAAAGATTCGTCTCCTCGTGAGACATGGAGTCTGAATGTTCCATTCTACCGCTTACACTTTCACAAGGGCTTATTATGCCTGCGATAAGGCCTGTGGCAGCACACAGGAAATATTGATTATCCCACAAAGGCAGCAGCAGGGACATGAGAGAGACTGGCAGGGAGTTGACAAAAAAAAGTTCTCTTGATATATCAGAACTCAGTAATGTCAGAGGAGCCAGGGTGCTGGTGTTGTGAGTTTTGAGTTAATGCACATACAGCTCTTGATGATAAAGCTCTACCTGTCTGCAGTAATAACAGTAAGTTCAATGTTATACTACGTCTGTCTTTAAATGCATTTTCAATTCTGTGCAATCTTTTGCCAGTAAGGCCAGCTTGCAAGGTCAGAGTCATGGTCGTGTCTCAGAGAAAAGATGTGGTACTGTAGTTATCCACAAATCCAAGGCAAATTTGCCAAGAAAGTGTTTTACCTAAATATGCTGACGGATCTCTGTGATGCTTCTCTGTTGAGAAAGCAATAACACTGACAAAAGCAAGTATCCAAAAGGATCACAGGGGAATTTTTACCTTAAATTATTTCATGCATCTTCTCAGAAACACAGAAGTAGCTTGACTAATTATTAAAGATTATATGGTTGGGAATTATACGTCTTAGCAGTGCTCTATAAACAGTATATGTATTTAGAATACATTTCTTTACTTTTTAATAGCAGGTTTTTTATAGAAACAAATAATTAGGTTTTTGGAAAATGAAAACTGTTCCTCTGGGCAAACAGTTGAGCAATTTTAAACCCCACATCCACATTATTTGAATTTGTCCAAGTACTTTCAAGGTAAAATAGACAGAGAGAATATCTTCAGGGGCATTTTATGTTTCAAGTCCAAGGGGACCTCTGAATTGATTGAGGAATTCTTGTATAATTGAATATTTAAATTAATTTGTTTCGAAATATAGCCTCCAGGACGCCAAAATGAAGCTAATGTTTGCACACAAATGCACAGAAAGTTGTTGAAGTTGAGTTTTATCAACGGCAGGATCAATCGCTCTTGATACGAGTCCCCGCTGTTCTTCCTCCTAATCAACATATTGCAGAATGTGCGGCCTTGCTGTGGGGAAGGTGGCAGAGGGGACAGTGAGGCTTGGAGCGGAGGAGGAAAAGAAGTGAAAGATCTTCAAAGCATCTGCTTTACAAGTCTGATAGCTGTGTTAAAGTCCTTTGTGTCTCATTAGGCTGCGATTTTGGGACAGTGCCTTTGTGCACTGGACAAATTCTGTTTGAAATGCAAGCGGAGAGAGGGGGCTCTCTGCTGTCGTCAAACACATGGGCTCAGGCTTTGTTGGTGGAAAGAAGAGGGTCACTTGTCTCAACTAATGAATGGTTCATTTTATCTTCTCTTACTAAGAGAAGTAAATATTTATAATCATGTAGAAGACAAGTGCAATTTATGTACAACCTGTTCTTGTTTCTGTTTAGATGTGTTATGATGTGTATTTTTTTCCTGTATCAATCTTTGCTTTTCCTGTGCTAATCTTTATTATCTTGTTTTTTTTTTTTATATATGTGTTCTGTAATAATATTTTTAAGGCTACTGCAAAAATGAAATTTCTCTTTGGGGATCAATAAAGTATCTATCTATATCTACCTACCACAAGTATTTGAGAGTCTACAGACCAAACATAGCCTATGGTTTTCAGTTGGGGACATATGGACTGATTTTATTGTAGAGTGATTAGATTTTAAACAATTATAATTATCTCCAAACAATTAGATGTAAAAACACACGGTTTAATAAACTAAACTTTAATAATAAGTTCCAGGAATTGGATATTTCCTCTCTTCCTGCCAAAAGTGGACCTTTCACTTGCCATAGCGAGCAAAGTTTACATTAAGACAGTAACAAAAGGCGTTGAGTGAGCAGCCTGTGCCAGCCGGGAGGTGTTCAGGAACCGTACAAAGTGTGGGTGATTTGTGTTTCGGGGGAACCCAGTGGTCAGAAGATTTGTACAATACAATAGCAGCAATAGTCACCAACAGTAATAGCAAAAACGACAACAATTACAGCAACAAGTTTAAGAAAAAGTTCATGACAACTACAACAATAACAAATAAAACCACAGTGACAATAATACAACAGTAACAGGGGTTGTCCCAATCAAGATTTTTAGTTGATGTCAATGACACCAACAGCAGCAATAGTAACCACCATAACAAACAACAATAACAATGACAACAACAATAAAGGCATTGACAATAATAACTACAAAAATGTCAACAATTAACTTTGTTAATGGTGGATTTCATTGCCTAGAGGCAGGTCTAGTGTCACCCCAAGGTTACTTATTGAAGATAGAAAAACATACAAAAGATGACGTGACTATTTAATAAAAGATTATGCATGCTAAGCAGTGGTTGTTGTTGCTCTTCCCGTGTTTTGTTGCCTCTCCTGATTTTCAAAAGGGCATGCATTAATACACAGTATGTATTAATGGAGTTTTTTATGCTGTTTGGAAGAAAACTGCAGTGAGTGAGTCAAGGAGGTCGGGGGGAAAAAATGGGATCTGTAACCATGATGAATGCATATAACATTAAAACACTAAGAAAAAGCAAAAAAAGTCCTGAAATAAGCCTTAAATATCACTGTGGTAATTTGATTAGACTGGAAATCCTAGGTCAATCCGAGCTTCAAAGAAATTGGCCCTGCTTAGCCTTGCAGGCAAATGATTGATTTTATGTTAATCACCATTTTTGTTCAGGAAACCAACACATGTATGGTTTAGAAAGAATATATTGTGTTACAATAGAAGAGAAGTGAGGCTCCAATTAGATTGGGGAGACTTATGTAACACTGGGAACCTTTACATCTCCTCAGTGTTCATCTGACTGCACTAAGGCCGACTGTTCATTCATTCACATTCAATAATAAGGGTTATAATTGAGCTCAAAAGGAGGTCTTCTCTGGTTCTTCCTCATCACAGCATGCAACCACAGCTTGAATGAAAGTACTGATTTGGGGAAGTTATTCGAGCTATGACCAAACCCCTCACTAAGCTGTCACTGTGTAGAAAAAATCTTTCTAAGTGTTGGTTGTGTTTAACGAAAAGAGCAAACATATCTATCAGAGTTTCTTTAAACCGCAACCTGTTCGTGAGTGTTCACAGTGAAAGGCGTCGTACACTGCCCGTATGAGTAAAACAAATGATTATATCTGAGACTGAGGTGAATCATCATCTGTCACTTCAAATTCAACAGCTGAGAAGTTGAAGAAAAAAACAAGAGAGTGCTCATTTGAAGATATTTACAGCAAATGAATAACTAATTTAATCATGCAACGTTTAATTTTTGTCTGGAAGCTGGACAGAAATCATGATTTAAAATGATGAACATATGGATGCATAAAACAGCTTGAGAGTTAACCTTTCCAATATGAATATGACTTCCAATTTTCATGAGCCAAAGCCCTGAGTCAAAGTATGTCTTAATGCTCCCTGGCCTCACATCATGTTTCAAGAACAGTAATTATGGGCTAACATGGCACACAAATCCTGTTCTTTCCCACTTCTTGCAGACAGTCTGCAGATCTTTGGGTAATGATTTCATTCTGTTTCACTTCCTTGACTTTTTTTTTCTTCTTGTTTTTAATGAGCTCTCTTTTAACTTTCCACCTTAGATCCTTCACATCTCGCAAATCATTACTGCACACATCTGTACAGTATCTACAGTGCCTACATTGATTTGTTTTCTGAAAGAAGAAAAGATGGGGCGGGGCGGGGCGGGGCGGGGCGGGGTCCACTGCCACAATCCATGCAGTAATAAGGAAATGTTTCAGAAATGTTGTTAAAAATAAATAATCTAAACAGTAGACAAATTATGCAACACAGACAAATATTTGAACTAATGTATGCTGTATTCAACCAGCAAGGGAAGGGGTGTCTGAAATATTGACAAGGAAGGAAAGAGGGTACATGAGGGTTATGAATCAAAGATCCGTAGAGGTTTTGCACAGGCAACAAAAATGACCCCAACCGTCACCATGCAAACACACATACAGTGTGCACAAGCTACAGAGGTGTGAGCACACTGTTTTTTACCAATGCAAACAACTGTTGTACTGTAAGCAGACCCGTAGCTGCGGGCCGACGTGACGGGACGCTCGAGCAACTCAGAGACGCCGAAGACGAGGAATACTAATGACGAGCCGGATTCCGGGATGAAATAAATCACACCGGAAGACGCTGCGCGACCCGCTCGACTTATTGAAAAACGCTTACACATCTTAGCCGAGGGCGTTTGCGGTGAGAGTTTATTAAACTTACACGCCGTGCTCACAGCCATCGCACTGTTCAGGAACATTTTTCTCAGCTGTCAGTTTACTGACAGATGTAAATTATGCAGAAAATGTTGCAGCAATGTCTCTGAAAGCCAGATAGTAGGAATGTCTTAAACACAAATTTCATCCTCAGTGAAAGAGAACACTATTCTGAAAAGTGAAAAATGTTGAAGGTTAATGTTAGCATCATACCACTGTGTTTGGTGTGCAAACAAAGCTTTTCTTTTGATAGCAATTTCCTTCTTGTTTATGTGATGGATGAGTGAAATTTCCAAAGGCAATGTCCTGTGTGTGTGTGTGTGTGTGTGTGTGTGTGTGTGTGTGTGTGTGTGTGTGAGACTGAGTGTGTGTGAGACACGTCACTGATCTTCTTGGGCCACAAAAGAATAGATACTCTAGATTATTTGCCTATATTCTGAGCTGTGCATAAACTAAATCTTTTTCTCAGCTTTGATTTATCTGTGATGTGCTAAGTTCATTAGCGGCAATCACTGAGGCTTGTCAGAACCGCGCTAAAGTGATTTTGTTAATGACTCTGGAGATGGATCATCCTGATGTATGTAGGCGTCTCGCAAGGAAAACAGAATAATGTGGCTCCACTTGAAACTCCAACTTCCATAGGCTCATCGAACGCTTGCACGGAATAGTCAATACCTTCTCATTAGCAAGGCAAACATCAGGAAAAAAAAAAGGTTGTCAAAAGTACAGCACTGCGCTCGCCTTTTCAGCTGTAAAGGTTGAATTGCTAAAATGTAAAGAGCTGAACCTAATAATGTCACTGCACAGAAAGAAGAGATGAAAAACTCTTGGAGTATCTTCAAAGCCTATCTTAAGTGTGCAGACATAATGGGAGTACAGGTCATTAAACGTACTGCACTGTTGCTTTGTATACGAGTTCTGATGTTATTTAATAATTATGTTGCACTTAATCTCAAAGAATCTGTAATTAATGCCACTCTAATTTTAATCAATTCAAAATCTAATTTGTTCTTTATAAAATGTTTGAAACCAATTTAAAGTGGCATGACTAGAAAAGATTTGTCTAAAGAAATAATACATTTGAAAATATCTCATATGCCATGTGGCATGATTTCTTATGCAGCATCTTATGTGGAATTAATAGACCGGCAACATGCATCGTGGCGTTATTGATTTCAAATGACACAAAGAATCAGCATCTTCCACTGAGGTTTGCTTAAATGTTATCATTAAAGCTGTACAGGCTCCAGCGCGCACACACACACACACACACACACACAATGACCCCCAAGGGTCCTGATGTAGAGAATTTAGCCTTCCCAGAGACCTCTCTCTGTGTCATACACACATACAACTTGCTCCCACGGGCACTACTACACCAGCATAACCATTAGCCTGCTGCATTGATCTCCACTCTTCATATAATGGGGCAGCAAAACAGACACAATGCAAGCAGCCCTCCTAAGAAGCTTAGTTCTGCTGCAGCCACTGTTGATGCAATTAATGTATTATAATGTATTATTCTGCAGAATCAGTGATTAGAACATGCACAATTCTACTTTTAGTGTAGCACAATATGGGATCCTGTCATTTCCCCTGACTATGGGCGTGAAGGCAGATTACATGGCGAAGGGAGTAATTGTGAAAACACATTGCAGCACACTCGGCATGTGTTTCTGTCTAGAAATTCCACATGGAAAAACACCACCAATTGGACAGAATAGCATAATTCCAGAAAGACATACATTTTCTCCAAGTGGGCAGTTGCAATGACTGATTAAAAAGAACCCTGTGTTGTGATTGCACATCATCCAATATATGGAGTGTTTACCATGAAAGGACAGGGTATTGATTTTAACACTGTCGAGTTTATCAACCGTTTAATTTAATGCCTGTGAAAGGCTTTTTGTTAAGATATTGATCCAAACTTGGCAATTATGAAGGCATTTACGACAATCTGGTTATTCGTAGAAATATCTCTTAAAGTTATTGTGACAGCATGTATGTAGATGGTGAAGTCAGTGCAAAGGATATGCAAATACAATATCAACTAAATACATGTGGTCATTTTGCAGGCAATAAAACAGGTACGTTAGAGCAGCACACATGAAATGTACACATTTGTCATAAGGGTGGTTTTGTTTGTCCTTTGTGAGTGTGTTATTTCCATACCCTGAAGGGTTTGACTGAACTGTAGCAGCAGGAGTGGACTCACTCACAAGAGGCTGCGTGTAGTAATGGTTCTAGCTTGTAGGGCTCTGCCAGCTCACTCCTCTCATGTTGATCAGATTTTATTTAAAAGGTACAATCCATGATGCTGGCAAGACATTGCTGACAATTTGACATCAGACCCTAAACAGTTCCACAACTCACTTTAGTTCAGGTTGTGTAGCTAATGTCACAACAACAGCATAGTCTAGTTGCCAACTAGTAAGTTTGATGAATGCCTGAGGCAAACAAAGATTCACTGAACACTGATTTGCTCAGCAGGCTCAAAAAAAAAATCTGGTGTCAGAGGTTTCTCCTCCTGCATTGCCACATCAATATTATAGAAGGTCTTTGCTAACAATTCTTAGAAATAAAGTTTTTGAAGTTGTTCTCTTCCTCCATCTCTACTCTAATAAAAACAAGACCTTTACATTTTACATTTCTGCAGAAACTTTATTTTTGAGGCACATGCCAAACAAATCTGGACTAGACTTACACATTGCTGTGGTTGTCAACAGCATCGAGTTCAATCATGTTTAAAACTGTTGTTCTACTTCTACTTGTAGTGAAGTACTTTTACGTGAGTATTGAGGCTGTTTTTTCTGCCACCTCTAGTAACAGCTGAGTCGAGGCGAGTATTCACAGGACTGTAGCAATGAATGTTCTCAGCAGCCAGCACATCCTGAAGGAAAACTACGTGTCAGTCTGTCACCACCTGCACTGATTAAACCAAGCTAAACTTTGTCACACAGTACTCAAGTGAGTTTGAAAGTTCGAAACATTTTTCTTAAAACGTGGAATGCTGCAAGTCAAACAGGTGACAGCTAGTTTGGAAACATAAAAGCCAAGCAGGAAGGAGAAGGCAAAAGCTTTTGTCATTGTCAGACGTCGGAGTGCAGTATATGGCTATTTCCTGTAGGCAGTACATACCACACTATACCATATATACTACTTTATTATAGAACTTAAAAATACCAGCAGAACATACTTTTCCATTAATTGGGGCCACCACTAATCGATTGTGTGTTCCTTAAGAGCAAAACCATACGTCCATACGCCTTTTTCGCCCTTTCCTGCATGTTGCTATGGTGATGCTTTGGTAAACTATTCACCCCAATAAGAGGCTTTGAGAGACAGATCAATAGGAGCATTTTAGGGCAGTTTTTGACCTAGATTCTTCATTCAGTATCTCTAACATCCACTTACTCTAAAGACAAGGACAGAATGGACAAATATATGAGAGAAAATCACACACAGCTGCATATTTATTTTCATCCATATGCTTAAGTCTTGAGATAACTCCTTTGAACACTACCCTTATGCACACAAGTGCACAATCTCGTCAAACTAGAAGCGGGCATCATTAAAGGCAACGCAAACGTATCTCGCACATTATCACCTGTCTCCGAGAAAGAACACCTGTGAGAGATGGAACACACTCTTAGTTGGCTGATATGTCTGAACGGTGACAGTCTAATTCAATTGCAGTTAAGCCCAAAGGCAACATGGTGGCCTGGAATGTAATTTGTAATCAGCAGCACACCAGCAACTCAATAGCGCGTGATTAGAGCCCTTCACTTAAATGTGTTCAACTCAACGTTAAATCCACCAATCAGAGTGACAAGTTAGCCTATATTTTCCTTTTCACATAGCCTTGAACATATAAAATCTGGTGAGGTTTATGAATAGGGTTTTTAGCAGTACTTTGGTATTTTGCAGCTATACATTATTAAGGCTCCATATCTACGGCGGCTGAGAGTTATGATCTTTTGAGCGTGACACTTTGTCTGGACACACAAATCTGCCACATACAGAGTAGCACGTGGATACCTTTCCCAGAGGGATGCTGACAGCCTCTTCCCACCTTGTTTGCACTGATGGTGGAGAACCGGTGCTGAGCTTCAGCCCAGACTTCATTGAAGTTTACTTTGCCCTCTTGCCTCTTTCTTCCTGGTAGACATTATTGAGCTGACTGATCCAGAGTGTGTTTTAGAAGACGAATGACATTTAATAAGAACGGAAACATGTTAAGGTTGCATCAAAATGTAGCTCAGGAAAATATCACGTGAGGAAAAAAAAAGAGAACTAATGAAAGTTTCAAGGATCAAGGTGAAGCTTTAAAAAAGTGGCTTTGCCTTTTCTGCCCTGGAGCCTCCCCTCTTTATATGCTAACAAATGCAAAGCCTCTGGGCTTGAATTACATCGGTGAAGCATTTTGCAGAATAATTAACTAGTCACATTACCACTACCTGCAACACTTTATCAAAACCGTACTGAAGCCAGTGTAAACAAAGATTACATGAGGTGAAAATACAGAAATCAGTGCATGTTGATGAACGCTACCATCATTTAAGTGGAGGCTATTGTAGCAATACAGCTGAGTGGTGTTTTCATTTTCAGATATCTTCATGCTATAGTGGCAGCAGTGATTATAACCATGCTGAGAAGAAGGGGGTTTAGAGACATCTTTTAAAGCATGTGGCTTGTTCTGACTGTAGTTTTTAGCAATAACTGTGGATGACAAATTTTGGTTGGCTGGCTAACCACTACATCAACAACCACTGCAAGGTTTATCGTAATAAATATGCTGAGCTATTCTTGGACCCCAGAGGATGAATCATCCTGAGTGATTCTCCGACTTTTCCCCTAGTGCCACCACAAGGTTTATATTTTGGATTTTGACTGCAGATAGCAGTCACATTGAGCTCCTTAAAAAAATAAACAAAAAAAACATCATCTGCCTTTTTCCAAATTGTCAGTGCTCCAGGTCAACTTTTCTCATGGGATTAGAAAGAGTGTTGTAAATCAGAGTGCTGTTGGTCATATAAAGTATTTATGCTGACAAATCTCCCAGTAAAAGCAGAGTGAGGCAGTTAGCTGTGCTTTGTTAAATGTGAAGACAATTTTATGCCCCAATTTTGCAGCCTTACAAAAAAAACATTTCACTTTACATTAGTGAATAATGTGAGAATAGGGAGAAAAAAATAATTACTTAGTTATTTGTGTGTGACTTTTGCTTTAAACAAACAGTACACTCTTTTATAACTACTATAAGTTTATTGATGAAAATTAGGTTTAATTTCTTAAAATTTCTGTTTGTAAACTGTTATTTTATAGCCTGTGGCCTATTATGCAATCAATTGAGCTGTCAAGATGAGGATGACTTCATAATCTGGAACCACAGAGTACATTCAAATGAGTATTTTTCCTATGGGGGACGGACAGAGTGGCAGAAATCTTGTTTATTCAGAGCATCCTCTGCTTTGAGTGTTCAGGGCACACCGGGCAGTCTAGCCAAGACGTGGGAGCACCAGAGTGTTTGGATGTTTACATCGGTGGGGAGTGACATCCAGCTGACTCTCACTGTGCAAACACTGTACAGTGCACGTTGTGATGTTTTCTACTAGTAATATATTATTTATCACAGAATACTTCCTGTGACGTACATCAAGATTTTCCAAGACATCCACAGCCACTGCCAACTTCTGTAAATACAATTTGGCCTGACTTGAGAATGGTCACTTCAACTTGCACACCTACTATTAAGTTATGATAATGACTTCACACCACATAGCTAATCACTTTCACGGTCAGTTAATTGTGATTTTATTGACAACATACAAATATATTTATAGGCAGAGAATGTATCAGAATTTTCTGAAGTGCGGTGATTCACATTCATTATCTGGGATTAAGATATATTATTAATAAATATTGAACTGGAGAACTAATACAATCACATGAACAAACAACTGATGCTTTATTCGAAAAAAGATAAAAATGGTTCAGTGGTACAGTGGATGCTCAGGGTATAATGTAAGACTCATATGTAAGATATCCAGTAGGCTTGTGTCAACTTTTGCCTCGTGTCAGAAAAAGCCCATGTGACTCTGCTCCTTCATTTAAAGCAATCCTTTTGCACTCTTTTCCACCTGCCAGTCTTTCTTGACAAGTGCACTGTACAATCTGACAAAATCCTGTATCTCCTTTGTCCATGTTTCTGCCGCTGCTGTTTTATTTGTGCTGGAGTGTGTGTGTCCACCGGGTCAGTGAGCCACGGGTGACTGCAGCTCTCTTCTCTGCTTCGCTATCTCGAAGCACTGGGTCCATTTCTGCCAGGCCTGCTCACATCTCTAAGCTGAAGCCTGAAACTCATATACAGTAAATTCCTGTAATTACTGACAGTTGACTTGCACTGTAGAACTACTTTTTGTGTGTGTAATTAGAGGCAGAAAGAGATGGATACACACACGCGCACACACACGACAAAAAGAGAAGGAGGGAGGGAGAAATCTAAGTTCAGTAGAACCAAGATGTTGTTGCAGAAAAAAAACAACTTCATATTATCATTAAATTGTCTGATATTGACATTTAATAAGTGTGATAAGAGACAGTTACTCCACCCCATTCAATGTTGACTGCTGACAAATTATGAAAACAAAACTGCCCAATCCTAACATCCACCTTCTGGAAAATATCTAACAGCTACTTTTAACCTTTGCCTTAATTAAACGAGACACAGAATACAGAAATTACCACCCCTTAAATCTATGAATAGTTGATTTGCTGAACAGGCCTATCAGGCACAGGGACCCCATGACCCCCCAGACCAAGACATAGAAATACGCCCACAAATAGATGCATAAATACAACTACAAACCTTGTAAACGTGAAAGATTGGTGGGTGGCCTGTTAGTGTCTGTGCCCAGGGGCCCTTGTTTTTCATGATCTGCTCCTGGGTTTGCTACAGAAGCTCTGGTGGCATGACTGTGACCTTCCCAAGTATATTAGATTTACCAAGCAGCACATGCTTCGATTCATATAATAACAGACTATAAGAATAATACAGATAAAATGGTTGGTAACTATTTTTGTACAGACTGGTTGAGAAATCACTTCTTTAAATCATTAAATTAAGAGGTTATTATTTTTAACCTCCTCCAAACAATGCAACTCTTTGCATATCTCACTAAACCATTTGCACTGTGTTTCAAATAATATTATTATTATTATTAACGACATACTTCATTGATCTGCTTTGGGAAATTGTTGTTAGACAGCTGCCGGACAATAAATGACGGCCCTGCTATGGGGTTTTGGTGTCTTGTACAAGAAGATCTTGACATGTGGCCAGGAAGAACTGGGAGTCAAACCACTAAACATGGGGTTCATAGAAGACTGCTCTACCATCTGAGCTACAGCCACCCCAATGGCCAGTTATGTAATACTGAAATGTCTCACACATACATTCCCCAAGGTCAATGTGTCAATACCATAATGCTTTATGATTATATAACCTAAACTGCTATCACCTGGACATTCACACTTCAAGGTCCAGAAACGGGTTTCTGGATTCAGTTTGTCATATTCTTACAAGTCTAACACAAGGAGAGAGGAATAACTGCAATAAAAACTACTTTAGGAAGACACACTGTAATACACTGTCTTTTATTTTACTATATAAAAGATATGGCAAGGTGGTATCTTTTATCTTCCAGTCTTGAATCTTACGACTGTAAGGTGCCTCAGCAACAGCTCTACTGTTATTCCTTCCATATTTCCTGTCAACCCCACTGCGCCACCTCAGCAGCTGAGCCTGAGCACTAACAGTTTGGAGTGAAATTGTTGTAAAGGGACTGCAGCTCTCCTGTCTCAGTAACACCTTGCAGAGAAAGAGTGACAGCCTGCTGGGAACTGTACCGAGGTCGCTTTTGGTGGGTTTAGAGCTTGTATCACATATCACAGAGAGTGAACTTTTGAAATCATATCTCAAGGTCCAGTTCACTTTCAGTTTTATTTGCGTCTTTGATATCATTTCAAATACAATAATACTGGTTGAAGTAAGATATCTGTGTTAGCGAGCTGATCTAAGCTTTCCTTTGGGTGCTGGCCCAAGACATCCCTGTTCTGATGGCGTTATTGATTTAGATTGAAATTTCAAGAGAAACATTACACTGAAGGATGCTCTTCCATGAGTGCATGGTTCTTCAAGTCATTATATCACATGGCATCACTTGATTTAATAAGACCTCATAGGTTGTATCACAATGGGTGAAATGTATGAAACATTTTTCACTGTTTGCTCGCAGAGAAAACTCTGCTGTTCACTGTAAAGCCAACAGGCCTAGGGTTGTTAAATGTTAAATCATCAAATCAGTCTTCACATTCAAGTGAGACAGAGTATTCAGTGAACTCATTTTCAATGCAAGTGTAGTGAATCATGGACTGTATCCTGAAGCAAACAATTTCATGTTCTGGGAGACCACGAGGGCACATTCTAGACAGGAAACATCACAAGCACATTAAACATTAGCCCACACAGCTGTGCCCACTATGTCTGTTAACAGATGATTTACAATGATTCCTTATCCGGAAAGTAAATTGGGGGCACATTGGGTCTGTTGTGATGATTCTACTGCATTTCTTCCATCGCACAATGCATGGCCAGTGGAGCGTTCTGTCCTTATCTCCCCGAGTCCTGGCTGGAGTTTTTGAAAGATGTTCCCTTTCCTCCATCTAGTTCTTGTTCAGCCGTGAAGATAACAACCTTGTCGCTCCCCCCTCTGCCCCACACCCGCTGACACATAATCACAACCCCGACTGAAGTGTGTATCTCTAAGAGCAGATTCTCATGCTCATAATAGGAGGGTATAGTGCACGCGAGGGCGGACATGTATTTTCCTTTGAACTTGTCCTGTGCATCTGCCACAGCTCCTGGTGTCGTCATGTATTTTCAAAGCAAAGGGCTTCTGCAACATTCAACAAGTACCAAAACTCTAAGATTGAAGTGAAAGTGAATACATGCTGTGACTGCTGGAGATGATGTTGTCTTTCATGAAAAACCTGGCAGCACCATCAAAAGCTGGACCAATAGCTGGAGTAAGATTACCAAACATTTACTTGACATAATAAATAGCCAGAATCTGCTGGGATGGGACCAGATGCTGATAAATGGGAAGCAATTGGTTGACATTTTCCTTTGACTCCCTCAGTGTGTAGAGATGCATGCACAGGGGACCAGACACAGCTAAAGGTAATGCAATAACACTCGCAGCACAGTCACAATGGCATTCGCCTACTTTGCTATGTATGTATTCTCTTTCAGCTGACTATACTGGCACAACGACTCATCTTGTATTTGTGAGGTGGAAGTGTAGCTTATAGCAGCCACTTGGAGAAAACATCAATTCGGCATCATCGTTGCTCCTCCAGCCAATTCCCTGTTTTTCTTCTCCCTGTGAGTCCATCAAGATGAAAAGGTCAAAGAAAAAAAGGAGAGCAGTTAAAATTAAAATATTGCTCATATTGTGGGTCATTTTTGAGCCAAATGACCTCATAGGTCAACAGACCATAAGGGAAAAAAATAGTGATGTTAAAATGCAGAGGCAGGCAGGCAAAGTTACATCAGTTGGAGATTACCTCCACCACCTCTAATGTGATGATGAGCAGATGTGAGATCTTGCCTTTAACAGGATCAACTCAGATTACTTTTCCCAGATGAGATTGAAATCAAGCAGGTGAGAAAAGAGCTAAATAAATACTGTAAAAACCTCATTTGCCTACTTCACAAACAATGACCCGTAGTTAGTGGAGATGAAAATCAACTGGCATCAGCTTCATGAGATTATGTCCATTTTAAATAAAAAGGCACATGGATGCTTCCGACTTGCCCTCCTGCACAGCCACAAGCTTGTTTTGTTGGGTGACTGCTCACTTTGGCCGAGCAGTCGCTTCACTCTCAGGTGGAGGTAAGATTGTTCGACAGTTGGTTCAGACAATTGAACTATTTTTTGATGACTTTGCATTCGATTTTGGACAGATATTCATGGTTCCCACTTAAAGAATCCTAATGACTTGTGAACATCAAACCTAACTGGCTGCTGATGCTTTCTTTTATCCAGACAAATATGTCAGTGCACTGTCAAAAAACTTTGTATGCAGATTTGTAATTCCCAGACAGCATGACCTAAAGAGTTCTGATTCTCTGACTTCTTAGGGAAATGTCTCAACAACTATTTGATGGATTGCCTTTGATAGAGACACACATGATCCACTCAAGTGCATGCACACCAACATCTAGGTGCTGGTTATGTTAACATACTGCAAAAAACAATAATGTGCAGTAATCTGTATCATTTCTTTTCTATCTTTGATGATTCCTCAACATTTCTTCTAGAATGACCACCATGTCAAAATATAAATTCATCCAGTGCTTACTGTAAATATTTGGGACTTAAATCAGACATTTTCCAATCAAGCTCAATTGTACTTTGTCTTCAGCATAAACTATCAAATGGTATGCATGCAAACACGCTAAGCTAAGATGGGGAATATGATAAACGTTATCTTTTAAACATCAACATGTTAACATGTTGATCATGAACATGTTAGTATTTAGCTCAAAGCACCATCATGGCTAAGTACAGCCTCACAGAGCTGTTATCGTGGCTTTAGGCTTGCTTGCACACAGAGTGCACGTGAAGGCTACGGAAGAGCTGCAAATGCAATCAGAATCTCCGCTTCTTGTATATATTTAGGATTCATCTCAGTGTTGACATGTTTTTGTGCGCCAGTAAATACATGAAAAATTAAAAATGTACTTTACTGAATCATGTTGAGCCAATCCAATAACTAGTCAGATAATTTGACGAAACCTTGCAAGTCAGTCATTGCCCTATAGCTATATTTAAAAGACTGGTTAGCACTTAACTGTAGTATTTAATAAATAAAAAGATACATTTCGCCTTTAAATAAAAGATGAAAAACAGTTGGCAAAATTCTTATACTTTGAAAAAGATCACATACTGTAGTAAGTGGTTACAGATGTGTTTGTGTTTGGCTTTACTACAAAGATTCTGTTATGCATCACACAACAGAAGCTGTATTAAAGCAGTAGTATGGAGAATACTGCTACCTAAATTAGTCATGGGTGAGATGGTGGGGCGCTTTGAAATGATTCTTAAAAAGAATCCTTTAATCTCCTAGTTAGCTCAGTGTCTCGCTGCACAGGCAATTAAAAGACAATGAAATCACATGTCTATGGGTGACACACCTCCACCTCAAGGCATTAATTTTGCTGACAAAAATCCGTCAGTTAAAATCCATGTTGATCTTTTAAAGAGTGACCCATGGCATTTAAATTTTGGCTCTCAGCTGAACTCGGTCTCAACCCCCAAAAGGCAGAGAGGAAAGGAAGATGAAGCGAGTGAGAGACTCCGACAGCTACATCACAAGCTTGGGATACAACACTGTCTTGCTTCTTAAAATAAAAATCACATTTACATTCAGGCATAAATTAATACCCCTTGCTCTACGCTGCTGGTCATACAAAGTCAAACCTTACCATCTAACTGTTACACAACACGAAGGAGGATAGATTTGTTAGATCCTACTTCATCCACTGCCTGTCTTCTCTATCATTACAGTGGTGTACTGTACTAAGGGTTTCTGCATGGATTGCCTCCAGGGTTAGAGAGGGCACTGCATCTAGAGGCATGGGCCTGCACTGTGGTAAGGAAAGAAGTGGAGATATTGATTCAACTCTGTAAGCCACCCACCAAAGGTATCTGGAAGCTCTTGGCTTTGTTTGGACTACTTTATTTTATCAGCCTCTAAGTATACACGGGCAAATATTGTGTTATTACTGAGCAGCAATTTTGATTAATTAATTATCTGCTTAAACCATCTACATCTGGTTATTGCTCACAAGTCATTGTTCTATACATGCAATTAGCTTAATATCATCAATTCTCTATAAGCTATTGTTCCAGAGAGCCGTGCTATGATAGTTATTCCTCCCTTAATGATCTCTTAAATGACTGTCCTTCTTGGCAATATTTCTGAAATGATTATATTTGAAAGCAGCAAATGGTCTCATAAGTTTCAAGCTTAAAATTCTTTGCGGGTATATTTTCTGAAACACTAAAGAGGTAGTGTAATGAAAGCAACAGGCACCCTTTCTGACCGAGCTTCAGAAGTGATGCATCACTCAGCAGACAAGATATGGATAGTTTGTTACAAAGAGTGCTCTGATCATAAAATGTCAACTGTCACTTAGGCTGTAGTGGTTCACAGTGACATTTATCAACCATCTTGTATTTAAAGGACTGATCTAGGACCTGTTTGTTATACCCGAAACTACACAGAGATTGATGGATGCACAAGAATCATAAATATGTGTCATAGGTTTAGAAGCAGATTGTTCAAATCTCATCGCGGCACTCTGAATTGCAGATTTATAGATGGGAAAATGTTGAGCATCTGCAAACACTGTGTCTCAGTCAAGTCGCAAATAAGCAATGATTTGTGTTGCCTGAAAGCTTAAAGAGAGTGTGGTCCTGTGGAGTCATGTATGTTCAGTTTCTGTTGGCTTTATTTAACCAGGTGAGGTCCCCACAGAGATTCCAAATCTCAATTCAAGAGAGTCCTATAGTCAAGTGTCAGTGTTATTGTGTTAAAAATATGGTTTGCTAAAATAAAAAAGGAACAAATGAAGTAATTAACACTTCTGTTAGAAGGTTTGCACATCATTTTGAGAACGATTTGATGAATTTGTTCAGTTTAATTGGATTTCTCAAAAGTTCATGCTACTAAACGGGTACGAGTCTCACCTGGAGGGCACCACTGGCCTCTTCCCACACTTCATTATTAGAGAGAATAACTGTTGTTGTGACCCCCCCTTTGGATTTAAAACAGTTCCAATTATCCTTGGTACAGTTTTCTCCTGGTACTTGGCAGGTAGGTTGTTCAAAGTATCTTGGAGAAGTTCCTCTGAGGATTTAAGCTGTCTCAATGTCTTGTCTCTTCTTCACGATGTTGAGATCAAGGCTTTGTGGGGGCCATGCTGCTATCTGTTGCAGGAATCTTTGTTGTCTATTTTTTATTTGTTTGTTTCACCATGTCTTTCTGTCTATTCTACCAGTTTATTGATTGGTCAGTCACAAGAGTAAATCACCAGCTGAATAATCACACGTTTTAATAAGTGTTTTAAATTATTTAACCAAATTATTTTTGAACAGCCAACATTCCTGTCCACTATGTCCAAACCCTTATTTTCCACCTTTGGAAAATGGCAATGAATGCTGGTGTCGGAGTATTATGGAAGCCTGGGCCAACCTATTAGAATGCAACTCTAAAATGAAGGATGCAAGAAAAAAACCAAACATCCAGCTCTATGAGAATAATATTATCCATTCAACAGAGCCTCCAATACAGTCTCCAAATAAAGCACATTTATGCATTAGTACAGAGGGGTTCTTATCTCTACTGCTGGAGCTACTGGTGATCAAACAATGACGAGGTCAAAAGTTTAAGCCATACCAGTTATTTATGTCTTTTTGACTTTGAGATACTTCAATGACTGCTGCTGCAACTGGGCTAGGGTTCCTTATTTTGAGAATTGAATTTGAGTTTTTAAAGGGACATTGTTCTGATATGTATGCATGCTCATTGTTTCCACAGTAAGTAATGCAGATTTATTTAAATCTGTCTTTAAAAAAAATCTGACAAGACTGGATGTTTGTGATCAACATCACTCAAATGCTCAACTTTTTCTTTCAGGATAAAACGTGAAATTTAAAAACAAAAGAAGAATTAACACTAAATTACAGAGTTTACCTTAAAACTATTCAGGAACGGGTGAAATACATATTTGACTGCATTTTTTAACACAACACAGAAGGCCCCTTTTAGAAAGAAGTTGAGAAAAAAAAGTTCATTTACATCAACAAAACACTTTTGATGCATTTGACTTCCACTCCAAGGCCAAGTGCCAGTTCACTATGTTCCATTTAAGGCTCTGGGACCTTCTCCCTCCCCCAAAAAAAGTGTTTATTCTGCTGGGCAGGGGTAAACACCCCTAGGGTCCATCAGTCTCTGCTAGCTGTTTGAGTGCAGTCCAAGATGGCCTTCACACACATAACCCCCCCCTACAGAGAGTGCTGGGAAAACCTGTATGCCCCATTTGATGTTCCAAAAGTTCCCATCTGCCAACAGTGGTCAGTGTGAATCCAAAACTAAACTCTCCCTTATTTTCAGAATTCGTCATTCCACTTGGAGCCATGCTGGAGGGGAATACCTGCTGTCATCACATGAGAAGTAAAGCCAGGCCGTGACCATCCTGAATTCAAGGCAATACCCGGAAATGCCCAATTCCAAGGCTGAATAGTTACGCAACAAGAAAGCCACTCAGTGATTGGTGCAAACTCCAGCTCATAAATTTGTTCACCAAGTCTTGCTGAATTTCATCTATTCACTTTTTCTACTGTGCCAATATTCATCTCATCTTCCACTGATACATTTATACTGTACATGTATTCTGTCATATCCATTCAAATACTAAATGGTGAAGGAAGTGACTGAGTCAATGGCTGAGATTACTATAATTATGTCAGATATGTTTTCAGGATTGCTCCAGGAGCGCAAGATAATTCTATGAATATATACAATCTGACTTTCAGCTGTGGTATGTAAAGACAGGCCTTCGTCCACAGACACATTATTAGAAAGTTTGGCAGCTACAGGTACGGCTAATGAGAGGAAATGTGTCCCCCTCCCCCATTATTTGACCCAGGTCTTGATTATAGAACCAGTTTCCGCAGCTTGTCTGTTCCTTATGCCTTATTCAAAAATGTCAAATCTCATTTATGTACAAGTCACTTCACCCAGTATGATGAACGCAGGAGGCAAACATGGCCTTTGCAATGAAGCCATCAGGGTGCCCACATATTTCGCTCTATTTCATCATGGGTGTCAGTTTGTATTAACTCTTGTTTGAAAGATGCCACATTCTGTTCTTCCTCTACTAAAAGGGGTATACTAAACTACATTATCTTTACAAATTATAATACATTGCATGATATTTAAAATTTCAAAAGACCCACAATTACTTGCCAAGACTCTGCTCTCAATATTGATTGTGCTCAAAGTGGACTGGTACTCATGGTACACAGTAGCATCTTCATTGTACTATGACGTTGTCCATGCATACCAGCAGCTTGTAAAAAGTGCTAACCTCAGTTGCCAAGTTGAATTTTTCTTGGTAGGGGGAGCTGAAATGTGTACGCTTTTCTTGATCAGTCTCTCAAAAGTTACACTCTTAATTGTCTAACTTTAAGAGGGGTATTTTAAACATATATCCTACTTGTGTATCCCAAAAAAGGTTTTATCAGTGGCAACTGGACTTGTTTTAGTTCCTTGACGTTTTGCCTTCCATTCCAGAGGGCTTTTTCAAGTCTGACTGACTGGTAGGAGTAGCAGGTTTATAAACTCTGTGGAGTCCTCAAGTTGTTAGTCCTTGATGGTCACCTGGGGGTTGTTGTTCCTCCTGGCTTTCATGTATGTCACTGTGACCACCTGAGCCAGGGTGTGAACGACTGTGAAACCGCCTGGGTACAGTTGAA
>JAUMHL010000013.1:8086905-8111253 GCA_032362345.1 Sandelia bainsii
ATGGTGCTTTGGCTTATACTAGTGGTGATATGCGGTTAGAGCGCAACTGAAAACTGACTTGCAAAAGTGCGCCCCCCCAAAAAATAATTTCACCAGCCGCTACTGGAATTCAGCATAGTTTTAATGGTGACAGTTTGCCAACATGTAAAGAAATTTAAACTACAAACATTACAACCCACAGTCTAACTAATAATATGCAAAGCCCACACACATTTAGACACCCATGAGTCATAGATTAAGCTTCTTTTCAGCTTCTTGTCTTTTGGGAGGAAACCCGTACAAACACGGAGGGGAGCACGTACCCTCCTTAAAAAGAGTCACAGTCAGATTCAAACCTTGCTGTGAGGTAACAGTGCCTAACGCCATGCTGCTGTGCTGCACAGTGTTAAAACATTAATGGGAAATTTAAGAAGTCATAGAGAAGTGCAAAATGTCAAACACAATAATTATTGCTCTGCACTGTGGTGACAGGAAGACATGTTGTGCTGCAATCTGTAAGACAGCTGACTAAAACCTGCATGAGCCATGAAGTAATTCCTGGGACTACCCAGTTGAATGTGATCTCCCGGTGCCTTTAGCTTACTGTCCTGTGTAAAACAAATACTGAGACAATACAGTAGATGAAAAGATTATTATGAAGAGCTGAAATTATTAGTTATCATCATAGAGGCTGAAAAGAGTCCACTATAGTTTCTGAATTATTTCCAAAAGCACAAGCAAAACTTACATTAAAATTCAGTTTGAGATTCAGTTTTAGGACAAATGTAAGCATGATCTAATATCTCACAAATGCCAGCAGCTGATGATGCCATGATATGCATCAATCATACTGATGTCACTCAAGCAGAGCCAAATACGTCATCCAGATGGGGAATGCGCCACAGTTCACGCTGCTTGCACAAATCAAGGCACGAGTGTTCGTCTAGAGAGAAATGTAGGTTAGAACTGCTGTTGACATGCAGTGTATCATGATATGAGACATACGTAGCATCTGCCAGGCGAACGGATTTAAAGTCATCTGTCATGCCGCATAGGCAAGCTTTTACATCAAGTAATAAGTTTGTGTGTGCAGAGCAGAAGTACTTCTACATGATAAGTTCATATTTGTGATTAGACAAACAGTGCATCAGATGAAATTGCAGTTGTAATAGCCTAACAACAGATTAGATCCAATTTTGTCATGTTTGTCAAGCTTTCTATAATGTCAAAAAAAAAGTCATTAAATATAATGTGTGCATTATTTTAAATGTGTATTATCTGAAGTATGAATTGCCAGCCCACATGCCTATTGTAAATATAGTCATTTTTAGTCTTTCTATAATCATTTTAAGAATAGCACTATCTACAGTACTTTATATAAATATCTCTTCAGCTCTCTGAAGATGCTGATCCATAACCTCCATATAAATTCTGGTGAAAGTGACCTGATCATTCAATTAGTTAATTAGCAAAAACAGACTGCAATCATTTGATATTATATAATTTACTTGAGTACCACATGTGATGATTTGCTGCTTGTCTTTATTTTGTGATAGCAAGCCTAATGTCTTTTGGATTTGGATCATGTATTGGACAAAACAAGGAATTTTAAGATGTCATGGGCTTAGGACAATGCTGTCTTTTCAAAAAAATGTAATAGTGCAATGGTCTAAGTATTAGGAACCAGACGCAAACACCAGGACAGGACAAGAAAGTAATGTGCGTAAATGGTTTTATTGCAGGTACAAATGGAGGATTACAGGTGATGTCAAGGTGAGTATCACCATAAACACAATGCAATAAAGTATTCTTTTTCAAAAACACAGTCTCTGAATTGCTTTTTGAAGCTTGAGCACAATAGTAAGAGGTTTTAACTTTAATTTGTCAGACAAACAGCAAAGAGAAAATGACTAAAAGTCCAAAAAGCCAAACAGTAGAAAAACAATGCATACAATGACCAGCTGAGAGGGACAGATGAGGGCAAGGTCCACAAAGCATTAACAGACAGACAAGAAAGCATAGCAAAGGCTAGAGCTTTTGTACGCTTGCCATGCAAAGAGAATCTGGCAAGGAGTGGATGACAGAGGAGGGATATATGCTGGAGTGGATGATGTGGACCAGGTGTGTGTGGGGGCGTGGTCAGGGGAACGGCACGACAGACAAAGGGAATGGGGGAGGTGAAGGAAATGAAATGAAAAGAGAGACATTTTATAGACCAAGTGATTAACAAAAAAGCTAATTAACTGATAAGAGAAATAATTTCTAGTGGCAGTCCAAATTGCATTACTGTTCATATTTGAAACCTTCAGAATCCCCATAAAAAAATGCTTTTTTACTTGTTTCTAGGAAACTCAATTCTGCAAACGGTGCTATCTACCATGAATCTTATGAAAACTATGCAACTTAGGCTAGCAACACCATGAGACTCAAAAACAATTCCCTCTGTTGCTACGCTATGTTGCTGTCTGCTACGCTCCACAGCGCTCTGCCCACTGCTTCAGGTAGTTGTTATGAAATTACAATAAATGAGAATTCTCTAAACCTTTGCAATTAATCATAAATGCCTCAAATTAGAAGAGTGAGCCTCACTTGAAAACTTTTACAAATGAATATCTCTTCTCCTGCAAGGAGGCCTTCGACCGAACCTCTCCCCACATTTCAACTAAAATATTTTTTAAAAGTTGTATCTTTAAATGCAAATATTAAAATAAATTATCACTCAATTTTTAAATAGCCCAGATCATTCTGAAAATTGCGATGTGCCACACATGCATATTTGAAGCCAATATCAAAGTTTGACGAGTAGATGGATGGAAGTTGGACAAAATAGTTTTGCTGTGAGGATTAAAAGGGTTCGGCCTTGTCACAGGGTCATATACAGTATTTAGAGAGGATGACATGGTGTCCTCACAGATATCTCACAGCAAGAGGGTCTTTCTATGTGGAGTTTGCAAAAGTTTTCCTCTCTCTGGATGTGTAGGTGTTCACTGGATGCCTCGGGTTCTTCTCACAAGACATGGATTTTACTTCCCAAATTGCCTGTAGGCTGCCTGTCTATATGTGTCAGATAGACAGGAGACTTATCCACAGTGTATCCCACCTCTTGCACAAGTGCTGGGATCAGCTAAAGCCTTCTGTGAACCCTACAGAAGATAAGCAGGTATAGATAAGGAATAGTATTTACAAGACTAATTTAGCAAACCACTGGAGCTCTATATCTGTATTCTTTGATTGAAAACTATATAGGACCATGATATCTGACCTCAGATTATTTCCTCAGTTCTGTGTTTGCAAAGACAGTAAGGTTCACACCCAGTGATGGAAAAATAGAGTTTACCACACAGTAGTGGTGCTCCTGGGAGCTGTTTTCATTGTTCTGTTGCGTAGCATCTTCCTCTTCTTACCTTTTTATGTGTCCTCATGAATCCCTTATGTGCTGTCAGGAGCACAATCAAGAGAGCCTTCTGGGCACTTCGCAATGATGTATAGTCCTGAGGAAGTGCACAGGTGAGATATCTTTAATACGTGATGTGGTGTTGTGATACGACTAAACAAGTCCAAGGTCGTCCACCGGTGATTAAGAGACACCGTCGACGGAGGCTCTGAATACTATTCAAGGTTTTCTTCAAATAGTTGTCGACTAATGGTAAATCAATAAATAATAAATAATGGAGTAGAGGGATGATTAAACATTCCGTCTTTGACTAATGACATTAAGGCCCAAATTCCTCCCAGCATTAATGCAACAAATGCGCCTGGCAGATTGTACCTCAAACAAACACAAACAAAAATTTTAAGCATAGCATATATCTGCAGTTGCGGCACGTGAGAGGAACAGGACTAAAGGTGCAGCAGATCAGGCTGCATATAAACGGCTCCATCTCTTTACAATTAAAAGATGCCATCGATTTGGGCCTATTGGTATGCATGGGAAAACAGCAGATGAGTGAGGAGTGTTTCTAGTTGTTTTCGCCACTGAGAGGAAAGTGAAGGGCGTTCAAGCAAATCGAACCACTTTGTACACACACGTCTTAACACAAATTAACCAAATTATAAATAAATTTGTCATACTCGGGGTGGGGATTCTGGATAAAGGGAGATTAAGGGTAGCAATACGGTAAACAAAGATAATCCCAATGCTCAATAATGCAACTCACCTCCCTCTCAGAGGATAGAATATATTTGTTGCCACTTATGTACAAATGATCTCTAGAGGCAATCACTTCCAATGAGTGAGTAAATCAGCAAGCTCTGAATCAATGTTTCATTATGGTTTGCCGTGTAATTAAGAGTATTAAATATTCAAGTTGTAGTGTTAGTTGCAAAACATTTCAGGAAATAATCTGATAAATCGCTTTAATTCTGACCTGAACCTGGCTACTGGCCAAAACAGACTAAGGTCTAATTTACCCTGTATTATCATTTCCTAAAAGCAATTAGATTGGTAATTTTGTTAAACAAGCGCTTTACATCACCATCAGCACTCATGTCACTTGGAGGTCTCACGCTTTCTCCCACCATCTTCTTGCATTTTGTGCTTCGAGTGATCACGCCCAACCATAATGTACATTTAGTAGTGTCAAGTAATACTGACAAGCATTTAATGGATATATGCTGCAAAATAGTGAATTATTCATTCTGCTAAAACAGTGTTAATGCTTCTCCCATAACGCCACACAGTATAGACTAAGTATGGCTGACAACACAATGTAATTGTTAACATTCTCAATTTTCTATGGCAGATGTACAGTACATACATTTTTAGTGTCATCCACATGTTTTTCTGCAACGTGCAAATCACTATTCATCACACAGAAGACATTAACATTAAATAATTATAACAACCAAATATAAAACTAAAGTAATAAATATTAATATCTTGCTCACACTCTAACTCATTCATTCATTGCTTAAGTCATGTCCTAAGTTTCCTTGAGGACATTTTAATGTGGTAATGTTAAAGAGCTAACAAGGAGGATTTTGAAACACTGACCGAACTGAGGGGCACTTTACTACTTGCCGTTATATCTAACCTCTACTGAGTGAAATTTCAGGACACTCATTACCTCCTCCTCTGTCTTATATTTGTTACTGTTCACTGATGAGTAACTTTGCAAGACGTTTAAGATCAAATAGCTGCATTCACGGATCAGGGAGAAGTTTCTGCTGGTCACCAATAAGTTGATAATAGTTCACAGGTTATGAAGTGAATTAATCTCCCTGAGATTCACTTCCAAATTTGAGATCATTAAGATCCGAAAGCTAAAATGTCTAAATAGTTGTACAGATTTACTAATGCATTGTAATTTACAAGCGAACAAATGATAACACACATGCCAACACAAATACAATGAACCATTCTAATGAATAAAGCAACCTTTTTGTTACTGTAATACTGTAGAACATTTACTTATTAAGGTCTTAGGGTGATTTTGACTTGTCCGTGACTTGCCAAACTATAATTTATACCACCTTTACACTTGCCAACTACTGTTTCAACTATTACACTTACAGTAGAGGCGCACCATATAAGCAGGGCCCCTTCTAGCAATCATATGACAGCTGGATGCCATTAGTTAAGATAGTCAACTAGCTTCCTGCCACAGTCATATATACAACATTACTGTAGGTGTTACAATCAATTCAGTTAAGTGAATATACCTATCTGGTCACCAGAAATATAAAGGAAAAGTGACACCAAGACTATGGTAAATGGATATAATTATGATAAATAAAGTGTTTTGTCGCTCAAAGTTGCATTTACCTTTATACTGTATAATGTATAATGTATGCTGTACATAATTGCCATTGTCTGATGAATAATAAGCCATAGCAACTGGATTTGGAATCTGCAAGCTAATGAAAAGGCAAGCATGTAATAAACCAGTGGGCAGTCCTTTTTGCAAAGAATAAAATTGTTTGATAATAATTACAGTATCTAGATACATAATAATCTCTTTGGAATGGTATCACCAGAGTATGGGTGATATTCTAATCAAATTCAACAACAACTAATCCATAGCCCCAAATAGCAGCATAATGATGCTAGAAATGTTGCAGCCTTTTCATGGAGGCATTTAGTGGCTGAAAAATGACAGATTTTACCCAATATAGAAGCAGTAAATCAACAAAAGTACCCCAGAGTATTTTACCAAATGTCCGATCCACTGATGAATTTTGCAAATTAGCATGAACCATGCATGCTGTGGCCAGAGGCAATTAAGCATACAATTTATCATTTCTTGTGCATTTCTCTGCACAAACAGGATCCATCAGATAGATGGCATTGGTGACAGCAGTATACACTGTTTGCATTTTGTAAAGAGGTTCATCAATTAGTCTTGGACTAAGCTTTCATTCACTTTATTTTTGTGCATATTCAGTCTTCCACAAGGTGATCATTGTGGAATTGCTGTTTTATGTGCCTGTTTTTTTTATGAGTTGACTAGCAAAAAATAGAAAAAGGAGCAGCAATTATTGGGAGCTAAAATACTCGTCATTTTCAGTGAAACTACAATGGCCAGGCGAGTCTCAACTTGCAAACAAAATGGAACTTGGAGGTGGAGACTTGGCATAGGATTAATGACCAGTGTTGGGAGGCCACTGGATCCCTATGACAAAGTAATGAAAGAAAAGACGTATGGCTGGAGTTCAGCCTGGCTGAGCTTGGGGGCCTCCATGCCTGACAAGCACATTATGTGCCAGATGAACTGATGGGAGCAGAATACAGAAAGAGACTGTGTCAGTGGAGGTGGCATACACAGTATAAACTGTGCTGCATAAAAGACAGACAGATCAGTAACTCAGAATACAAAGACCAATATTCGGATTTCCTCCAGCATGTAGCTTGTTAGCAGCTTGGAGCCTGCATTTGTCTTTTTTGTACGGCGCTATTCTTCTTTATGTAAGTGTTTTGGCATTAATCTAATGTACTGATTGAGTCAAATTAGTTCAAATGATTGTAATTTTTCACATTTCAACCTTAAGCAGCCAGATATTGTATAGTACACTTGAATTTCCCTTTAGAGTTAGGCAATATTTTACTATCTCTAATACTATCTAATGTGGCAGTTTTAACTTCTACATCTCAAATGAGATTTCCTCAGCTTTATAGGTTAATCATGCAGTTTTGTAGTCTCATACTAGAATTCTGTATCTGTTGAATGTTGCTGCCATTGCATCAGGACTCAGCATCATTATAGTCACAGTGCTGATCTTTGCAAGGCAGAGGAGTCAACAATTGCAGCAGATCAGAAACAAATTAATTAATGCCAGTGTTAAATAATCTATCAACATCATATTGTCGCGTACGTGTCTGACAAAATTAAAATGAAGTAATACAATACAGAAGGTGACAAATGTAACCTACCTGTGTGACACATCACTTGGTAGATGCTAATTGTTTTGTTCTAAAAAATAATGAAACATTTAAATGCATTACAAAATACCGAGTTACTGTACCTGCTGCCAGTCAGATACCTTTTCTACCTTTTCAACTCCTTGTCCTTTACTGATATCTCCCTTGACACATACCCGGGAGTGGCAGGTTGCTGTTCTTTCTAGCTACCCCTTTACTTTAGCACAAGTATTTAGAATGGAAAGAGTGAACTGGCCACACAACAGGTCACAATCTTATGCCTGTGTGGCCTAAGTGTACATGCTGAGTGAGGACCTAAGGCAAGACAAGGGCTTTCAAGCTCCTTTCACCTTAATGGAGCATTTTGTGGTGTGGCAGTGCTACAGGGCCTGGAACCAGGGATAGGTCAGGAGCAATTGGCAAGTAGCTCCAATATTTTCCCGACATCACATCACCAACACATTTCTGAATACATGCAAAAAAAAGTATTTGGACAAGTTTACAGTACTATCGTGTATAGTAATTAGGGGTGTGCTGATTTGATTCAAACTTTGATTTTTTGGGGATTGGGTCATTTTAAAATACAGATGACCTACGCTCTGTACTGTCCCTGAATGCAGCGCACCAGAGGAGCAGCTGATAGACTGCTAATGCCACTCTGGGCACAATGGTAGTATTTATGGGGTATAGTATCAAATTTGGGGGCGTCAAAGAGTATTAATGTGTCTGAGACTTCAAGAAAGTTGGCAGTGGGTGGTTCCATCTTACAGAACCATGACACAAGACTGGGTGTGTATGTCCCAGTTTTGGTCTCTGTTTTAGAATGATTAAACCGCTAATGTTAATGAATGGTTCCCAAGAAGGATGGAGAAAAAGTCAAATGCTCAAACTGTAGCTCATGTTTTTAGGGTTAGGGTTTTGTGTACCACAGCCCTGGGCTGTCCCACAGGATTGGGCTGTACACTTTACTTCTGCTGAGTACCAAGCCCCTTCATTGGAGTGGTAGAGTCACTTGTGGCCTTTCCAAAGGAAGTGGATGGCAACTCCTGGGAAATTAAGGAGCTACTGTAGTACAGAACGCTATTTCTGGATATATTCGTGGTAATAGTCTGGGTTCTGAGAAAACTGCCATGGAGCCACCGAATGCATGTATTACACACTCTCTGAATTGTGTGCTTACATTAACCGGGGAACTGTTCTAGCTGGGTATCAACTTACCATGTACAAACTCTCAGAAGGAAGGTGTGCATTTCATGAACAAGAGGTAATTTTACAATGGGTCGGCTAGGACTTGTAGCAGGCCTTTCAGATAGGTAGCCAATTCTAATTATAGACTGTGTATGATTGCATATAATGGAGCAGTAATGCAACCCACACTACCATGGGGAGAGCTATGCAGACATCAGCATGATGATGATGATATCATTATATCCAGTGATATCATATTATCTATTTTTAGCCAGAACACTGTTAAAGGAAAATTATTTTTGATTGCATCTGTACCAAAGCATTGATTGATGCACTGGTAGATGATAACTTGTTTTGATGCTATTACGTACAAAACATTTTATTGTATCTCCTGTGTACCTCTAAATAGATTTGCTGGCAACATCGTTTAGAAAGTTGGATGCTGGTGATGATAATTTAATGCATTTAGCTAAAAGATCAATATTATGCAGATGGTCAATAGATCATAGACCAATAAGCATTCATTAGAAGCTGTGAGGTTACAGGGAGGAGAGACAGTGATCCCCAGTGAACTCAGCAAACCCCAACAAATCTATGAGCTGCAATCAGCACCCTCTCTGCACATTATGTCTGCTTTGACAACATTTTAAGGACACATATTAAGTATAGTTTCAGAGAAGACTTCAAATGACTCATTGCATGTCCATGTATATTCCACGCAACACAACAAGATGCATGATTCAGAAATACTGTCTATTTTTTTCAAAACTGTAAACTAACCTGTGTCTGCAACCAGTCGACCTTGACTTGTGTTCTTCTTAAGATTCATCCACTGCAATACAGCACACCAGCCACTGCTAGTGGTTTTCAACTTTAATGGTTTGTGAGGGCAGTCGTCAGTGTCATTATTTTGTTGTGTGTTGCTGTGCTCTTTGTCAGCCATTACCAGACAAAGAGAAGTAGTCATACTGAGCAAAAGACACACTATTACTCAGACAAACAAGAACATAACCTCAACCTCAGCCTTCAGCATATGAAACCAGTTCTCTGTTAAACATTTCAAAGTCAACTCAGTCTTTGGACTCTTTTTTTCACTAAGCACTGATTTGCAATGAAGTAGAGTTGTACAGGCGCAAAGGTAATTTCTGTTTCTATTGTTGATTCATGCACTGGAAAACTATATTTCATGTTAAAAGTATCAAAAACCAGCGGTTTTACCTAACCATTAAAGGAGTTTAGGGTACAGTTGAACATCCAGTTGTATTTTGTTTCTGCATTTCTTAACGTACAAGGTTAGCTAAAACAGTTTTCCTGTAGCTTTTAAAACAGATTTGGTGCAAACAGACTTTGGCTAAACATTAAACAATAGTAATCAGTTGATCCAAGCTTAGAGTCGATCACTTGCTACTTACTTATGCTACTTATTAAATAAGTGTGTGTGGGGGGGAGACATAGTTCTGATCCAACTGCAAGTGAGCACACTGTGGGTGTATTGAAACAAAAAAGCTGCAGAATAAAACCCAGATAATATTTTTTTTCGTACGCTTGTGTAAAATTTCAAATCAGAAGAGCTGAAATAAAAAAGAATACCTTTGCAAAAGGAAACAATCTATACAAGCCCTAAGGGTTTTAGGAGAATTGAATTTTACCTGCTTTAGGGTAAAATAGCTTTGGATACGACATTATCAGAGAGGGCCATGGTTATGGGTCGGG
This sequence comes from Sandelia bainsii, assembly GCA_032362345.1. Taxonomy (NCBI): domain Eukaryota; kingdom Metazoa; phylum Chordata; class Actinopteri; order Anabantiformes; family Anabantidae; genus Sandelia; species Sandelia bainsii. The sequence continues at coordinate 8,097,143 of JAUMHL010000013.1, forward strand.
ATTTTCCTGTCACTTTGTTGGAGGATTTTGGAATCATACAAGTTATGCTGTAGTTTGGCAGTTCCATATCTCTGGAATGAATAAAGTATGAGTTTCAGTATAAAATCAATTGTTTGTTCTCTGTTGCATCTCAGGCAGAAAGAAATTGTTTTGCCTTGGTAACTGTCACCGGTTTCATGGTTCTTTTATTACTTCTCTGTGACAATGTCTTTGCTGACAATAGAAAGCCTGAAACTATAATGAGCGCAGATCCATTTTTAATCAGTGGTTTGACAGTAATGATACAACAGTCATACAAAGACTGTTGTATCGGCAGCTGCACTTTACCTGAATCTGTGTCTATAACAGTATATATATCTCAGGTTTCTATGAGACCTTCCTATACTGTATAGCAATATTAAAATGACAAACCTGTTTAAAATGCTAAAAAAAATTAGGCAAAGGTGTCTCTTGTTTCTCTGTTTGCTACAGATACTTTTTCATTCAGAAGCAGCAATAAAATAACCAGAAAAGACACAAAGGTAGGATGCTGAACCAAGGCAAAATGGGAGACCCTAAAACTCCACAAGGGGTTCTGCCCATTTCCCACCATTCATGTACATTTTGTGAACACACTGCAAATGTTCATCTGAATGAGATTTAAACACGTTCTCTAACAGAGGCAGCGACAGATGAAAAATAAGCCCCTTCTCACAAACTGCGTCAACGTCTCACTGCCTGATTGCTAACAATGTCGAGGAAAACAATTGTGTGAGTGGCAGCCCCACAAGACAGCAGCCTTCACAAGAAAATAAATTGAAATTTGAAAATAATATGTCTATTTCGCGTCGCTGGTGGGAGCAGATTCATTTGTTGCTTTGACAATCTGTTATTTGGAAACAAAAATATGACTTCATTTCACCGCTTGGTAATCACTGTAATCATAAATGTCAGTGTGTGTGTGTGTGTGCCTGCATGTGAAAGAGTGTGTTAGGAAACAAGGAGGAAAGAGGGAGGGAGAGAGAGCGAAAATTGTAGGCTGGGGTCTCTCTCCCACCCTACAGTGTTCCTTGTAACCATGTAACCATGTTGGGGGAAAATTAACAGATTGATAATATCTTGTAAGAGAATCCTAAGTAGCCCTTTCAACCAGCCCAACAGATTCTCCTCTCACTGGACCAGGTAGCTTCCAGCTTGTGGGAAACTTTAACATGCAACTATTAATGCAACAATATGGTACGGGCTGCAGGGAAGTGGAAAACAAATAGAAACCTAACTAAAATGGCTTTTAACATCAAAACAACTCAAGATATGCATGGGCTAACATGTTGGGACTTGAGCCTGCTTTCCACTGGCACTTCCCAACTGTTGGAACTAAATCTATTTCAACTCATGTTTAATCGCTTTGGAGCTGTTCATGCGTGTAATACACATTTATCATGAATGAACAATACCGGCCCACCCACCGAACACGGTGGCTCATTGTTTTGGCATAAATGGATGCCAAAACATCCATTTATGTTAACCACAAAAAAGCCTAGATTTTTCATGTATTTTGACGGTTTTTGACAGGCTCGTCTTTTCCCTGCACTTGTGTTGTACAAACTGGATAATGCTACTCAACACTCACACAGAGCTAAAGAGTGTTTTGATTTTCTGTGCTTAGTCTATGTGACTTTACTGTACCATGAGTTTGTGCTGCATGTGAATCTTCTATATTGTTGGCCTTTATAATTACTCCTTTACTTGCCATCTATTATGTATGACTTGCTTGTATTTACAATGTGTCTGATTTTAAATTGGAAAATAAGACACTAGCATTTCTATAAGGCTATAATTGTAGTTCATTTATAACATCACCACATCTATATCACTTAACCCGATAAACGTTGTGGTGGATCTGGAGCCGATTCCAGCTGTCAAGAGGGTAAACCTTGGATAGATTGGCAGTCTACGTGGCACGCAAATACAGAAAAACATTCACACTCATATTCACACCTGTGCTTTATTGGAATATCAGTTAATATTCTGACCTGATGATGGCGCTATATGAAATGCCAGAGAGCCAGTAGAGTTAATTTAACCTCTACGGACCTTTAATGTCTCTAGCAACTGTAATTGCACAAACATCCAGTAGTTGTGAATTTATTTAACCCAAAACCAAAAATGTTAACTTCACAGTGGGCCTGAAGGAAAACTCAGTGGATCACCAATTTCATCCAATCCATGTAGTTCAGATAAAACATTAAGTACATAAAAACAGCTAGAGGACTATGGAATGTGTAAAAAGAAAAGAAAACATCAATGGCAATCCATCACAAAAATAGAATAAAGTATTGGAACAAGAGGACCTACTCTCATTGCCAAAAATACTGTCATTACTTTAAATAGAGCCAAATATTTTATGTACTGAATCAAAGATGTTTTGTTGGAAATCGTATTAATGCAACGGCTATGTACATTAAATTGACATTATTTCTGTAATATGACTGGGTCGGCTTGTTACCTGTAGTGCTTTTGCCAAATAACTTTTTCATGCTAAGTTGGTGGCCTACAGTTCTGTAAGTGAAAGAAGTTCAAAATCATTCAACAGCAAAAGAAGCACTGAATGCAGAGGATCTTAATATCTTAATAAAATCAGATGATTTTAATATTAAAACTATACATCACCCACCTATTCCTGAAATCTCCACAATAAAATGGACTCATGGATGAATGGAACAAATTTTCCTTCCGTGCTGCTGCACCCAGTCCATACAACATCTTCCAGTGAAGTAGGAATACAAGTTAACACATGCTGTAAATACGGTACATGTAGAGAGTGAGGGATCAGTGAGAAGGATGCGTTAATGGTTGTGTACATACGACAGCGCAAACTTCCATACGAACTATGTGAATAATTAATATACTTGTTTGAAAAATGTGTAAGTATTTATTCTCTCATGGCAATGAACAAATACTGTAAACATTCTACCACATCTGGAGTGAGCAGTCTGCAGAGTTCCTAATCCTAATGCTAACAACACATAGAAATACTCTGAGATAGGTTTTAACAGCTCAATCATTCAACTTACTTTAAAGCTAAATGTAAATCACAACCCCTGCCACAGGATGAAGGGCAAAGTTGTGTATTGAATGTTTCTGCAACGTAATGCTATGCATGTTTATGGCCAAGTAAGCGAAGCACTGAAGCTGCAGGGCGAAACACAGGGTTGTCAATCATTCATGAGCACACCGCTCTTTCCTTACCACAATGTTAACTACTTCGAAAATGTAACTGAGCTCATAAATGAATTATAAGGCAGGACCTTGAATTTCTATCACAGTGCACTTGTTTAAATTTTTTTTTTTTTTTTTTTTTTTCCTATCACAAGTATTTGCTGTTTTCTTGTTGCCCAGGTACCTGCCCTGAGGATCTGTGTAGGAATCTAGACCTACAGCATGTGAACATAACTTGCCTGTTCTTTCTCTGTGTACACTGATGGGAAGTTATATATATATATATATATATATATATAGAGAGAGAGAGAGAGAGAGAGAGAGAGACCAGACTATTTTTAGTCTTGTGCAGACTTTAATTCGACTTTATTCTAATATACTTCACACACTTTCCCCTTCACAAGTCTGCAGCCCCACCTTGGGAAGGTAATACTTTTAATCTATAGATCAAAGAATACATCTATAGACATGAATATGATCTTTGTAGTGATGGATTTGTGAGTATTCCTCTCATATTACCAGGGATCATTAAATCTTTAGCTATGGGCTGCTGTGCGCCAGCCTGGAGCTGTAATAGCCTCCTGGTGTCAAGCTGTGAGTGGCTCACCTTTGAACAGCTCTGTGTGGGGTAGCTAAAGCCCTTTCATGTCAGTAATCATAGGATGCATAATCATCAAATGGTCAGGACTGCCTGAAGCGTGGTGATATGAAATGACACAGAGCAGCTGTGGACAAAATGGATGGATGATATTAAATAAATAAGACATTTTAAAAATTAATAACAACCTGCTATCATTCTTATTTTCAGTTGTAATTGCAATGAAATATTTTATATTGAAGGTGTGTTATTTCAAAAAATCTGTGTTTTTTTTTTCAGTGTAATGATCCAGTTGATGCCTTTATATCATGTGGCCACTTTTTATGACATTATTGATGTCCACTGCCACTGCTCTGTGCTTTCACCCCATTAGGGGTCCATTACTGTACTACCATATACATGGGCTCCGGTGGTAACCTGCTGCATTAAAGTGCTTCCAGTCCAATTTTTTTAAATCAGCAACCTCTACAAACAGCCACTTGTCAGGATTTACAGGGCCAAGACCACAGTGTTGAATAATAAAAGTCTCCACTTGAGCATATTCCATTGAATTGCTGCCATTGTTGAGGTTTGGACTGTTAAATGTTAAAATCCACCATGCAGCTCAGACACCCATTATTTTTCTTCACCTACTCTGAAATAGAACTCAGAGAGAAACATAACACAGCCTGCTGATATTTCACTTCAATAAGACATGAAAGAAGGTTAGGGTAGTAAAGTTCAGAGAACATATAAAAGAGCTTCTTCTTTTATTTTTCTTTTACAGCATCGAAAATGAGTCCATCGGTTTATTTTATTGATACTTCAGACAGTATGGAGATCTCAAGTTTGACTAAACCCATTAATGGTGCGCACCTGTTGCAGATAGGGCACAAAAGCACTCTTCCACTCCAAACAGGCTTCTCACAACTCTTTTTATATAATTAGTTGATTTTGTAATCATTCAATATAGCCCAAAGCAGCTGCATGTTGTAAGTTGTTTTATTCTGATCAACTTGTATTTGCTTGAACTGTCTGTGTAAAAAGAAATGTGAAAATAGCTCTCACTTGACCATGATAACAGCATGTTTGCAAATAGGTAGAATATCCAGAACTCTATATTGTATACACATTGCTTGATCTAACCCCAATGAAAACTCCATCCTATAGGAGCTTGCATAGTTATGGGCGGTTACATACTTGCTACTAATTTATGCACGTAAAAATCCATCCTGCTAGGCACACCTGATGATTATGGTGGAAACATGACTAAATGCTTGCAAACCAGCCAAGCATTGATTGGAATTGTGTTTAAATGTGACTATTTTTGCACTTCACAATTTATGTCCAAAGTCAAAATCCAATTCCAAGTAATGCACCATTTATTTGGATGTTAGGATTGTCACAGTGTAGCTGTCTGGTCGGTGGGTGGATTAGCGGTATTTCTGACTTTCATTCAGCTGAAATAACAATATATAGTATACTTGCAACATTTCCCTTCTTACTAACCAAAAGCAAAGTGTTTCAGTAGCCTAACCCATATTGTATGTTATTAGTCATTAAACTCAAAATTTCTCTAACCTTAACCACATGATTAGCATGTGGACATTTTGTAAAAAAAAAAAAAAAAGTGAAAATAGTCTGCAGTGAATATAAAAAAAGAAAGAAAAACATTGTTGAACATTATCCAGTGCTTTCTAGACACAACATGATTTTTAACAGCCATAGTACTTAGCAGTTTTCGGCAATGATGGCAAGAATTAAAATCAGTTTAAATTAGCCTGGAGGCTAATTAACTAGCAAAAGTAATCACTTGTGTTTTGCAGTAAAGATTAGAGATAAAATTAACAATTAGAAAGTGGCTTCCTTAGACGATGACATTACACTCTCATCACTTTTTTATCCTGTTCTTTAACAAACCTTTACTGCTTCCAACACATCCCACCATTTTGTTAAACAGCTAATAAAATTAATATTTTACAATTTACTTTTTATATACATTGGTTTCTGTAAACAACTTTGTAATTCTTGATTGAACCTAATAAAACAGTCTGCATCATTTTCCCCCCCCTCACCACACCAAATCTTTTCACCAATGATAAAGTCTCAATTATTACCACAGGTACTTAATCTTAAGACTCATTGGAAACATGTGGCTGATAAATGACTGGCATGAAATTAAACAGCAAATGAACACAGAGGGTAACATGGATGATCGCGTATCACTCCCAAGGTATCCAGGGTAATGAACACATAAATTACACAAGATTCAGGGAAAACTAACGCAGCTGCTGTTAACATGAGACAAGTGTGGTGATATGGCTCATAACAGGTATTAATAAAGGAGTGAATACCAATTTCTCTTCTAGATGGTACATTCACTTTTTGAAAGAACAAAAATGATGAAAATTATGTTTAAGAGAAAAAAAATATATATATATATATATTTCTAATGCAAAGTCACCCAGGGAAATTTAAGTGAAAACTAAATACATATGAGCTCTCTTTTGCTTGAAACAAGTAACTATATTAATTACTTATAATAGGATTAGTGCAATTCTACCTACAGCTTCACAAGACAACCAGCATTGCTGTAGACATAAACTATTGTTTATTAATATCATCTTAATGGAACTTGTGACCATTAATGTAGGATTGAATTAGTAATCATTGCTGTAGATTTAGGGTATTTCTAATCAGAAAGTATGTTAGGTCTTATGATTGTGCTGAAATATATAGATTTTTTTTTAACCCTGAATGGGTTAAACCATTTTATGCCCAAGTATTACCCATGAGATTAAAAAAGACACATTGGACAAAATTATATTGCAAGCCAAAAGACTAACAGTAGAAGGTCAAAGTAAACTTGTGCTACTGTAGCAGATGTTTAGCCCTTGTTTCTAGCAAAACATTACCCTAAATACGATAATATGTTGTTAATTAAGACACTGCAAGTGAGATTTACTTGAACTACAGCAGATAGCAGCACCAGTTAATCCAGCCTGTACTCAATACAAGTCAACCTAGATTTTAAAAACTATTTCACTTAGTGTGGAGCATAAAGACAGTAAAGGAGAGAAAAACAGCACTGCGGAGGAGTTTACTAGAGACCTTTGCCATGGTTTTATATCTTCTGGCATTTGCAATTAGCACCAGGCTGCTGCCTGACACTGAGAAACAGATGCTGTCCATCCTTTTGTCACAGACTCTTATTTCTCTTTGTTGAGCTAACATTCTGTCCTCATGAACTGTGTGTGTGTTGTGCTTTTGTGTATTTGTGTGTGTATCCTTCTGAGCTGTAGAGCTGCTCTGTAATGAGGGGATGACTGCTTGTCTTCAAACGCTCGCTGTTAATTATACTCTTATTTATTGTGTGCGCACACGCATTTGAGTGTGTGGTGCACAAAAACAGAAGGAGGGTAACTGGAGACAGGGAATTCATAGTGTGTGTGTGTGTAGGGGTGGTATTGTATGAGACTTAAATAAGACAAAAGAGCGGCACAAAGAGAGGTATGTGGTGTCATTTAAGATAATTTAAAGATAATCCTTAAAACCAGGAGGTGGAGTTAAAATCCTAATTGTCTCTATTATTCCAGTAAGTAATGCAGTTGTCGTAGCCAAGCAACTTGTGTGGGCACAGGTATGAATGATTTATACTTAGCACTTTAAATTTTAAATCAGCTGCTTTGAGGTCAACAGTTATCAAACCTGAGACATAAATCAGTGTTCAAGGCTATCTGATGTATAATAACAAATCTGTATTCACATTACTTTCTTTGTTTGTAGTGCACCAATAGAAATAACACTGACTCCTTTTCCCTTGCTTCCACATCAATAGCAGTTACTGTGTAATTTTTGAAGAGATTTTTGTTACCTGAATAAAGCTGTGCCTTTAGTTGAACTTTACTTGCTGAACACGATGGTGAAATCAGAATTCATCTATCATGTAAGGTTTTAGATAGACATTGTTTTTTTTACGTATTTAACTGCACAGGGTGGTTCATGTGTCTGTAAATGTAAATGTTGATACACCCTCCTTTCCCATTGGTGTAGTGAGTACAAAATTACAAAACCATCCAACCTACCCCATCCAACAGTTACAAACCATTACATGGTTAATTAAGTACTTTTAATAAAAGTAATTAAAGTACTGTATATATGTTCATGGTCATATCGTTATTACTTATCTTAGCATAAGTCCCAGTGTGTTGGCCTTATGTCCATGAGGTTGTTAACAAGCATTTCTGTCCACCATCATTATATTTTAGTCAATACAGAGGGCTTAATCTGAGTATACTAGGATTACCGGTGCTAAATATAACTACTTCACTCTAGACTGATCAATGAGAGTTTAACACTGCCAGCTTCTGTTATGGGGCCTCACTTTTCATAATATTCTGGGGCAAGAGAAAGCAGGATATATTTCTTTTTATGTAACTTCATACAGCCAACAGTTATGACCATTTATGAACCCACTTTTCCCATAAGTCACAAGCAGATCTCAAATTGTTATGTTTGGTGTCAAGTTCAGGGAGCACTTCCACAACCTCTGCTCGGTAGTGAAAGATTAACAAAGTGTAAATCAAAGTACTTTTTACACATGAGGCATGATGGGTGAGATCAATCATTGCTGGACATTGTGGACAAGCCTATTACAGCAACTGCCACATAGTGTAAATCTTTCTCAGACAAAGGTGATGGTGGGCTTTGGGATTTACAAATGAATTATTGCTAAATTATAATTTCTACTAGTACAGAGGAAGTATGATTAATTATTTGGATCTCTTAAATAAATCAAATTATTTGAATATCTAACTAAAAGTTTGATTTAGTGAAATATTAGAAAATGTCAATTTCTCTTTAACTAAAGATTACCAATCCAAACCTATTTATATAAAATCGAAACTGACCTGGTATTGCAAATCACTAATTTTCTCCATTCTCCTTCGCCTGCTCTTCAGAGAGACTTGAGTCTTTTACAGCTCTATAGGATACTTTTCACAAGTGTCTATTTGACAGGGCCATCACTTTAGGTCCATTACTCTCTGTCTGCTCCTTCTACCAATAATGCCACTGCAACCATTCAGCAGGATCTTAATGGAAAATTATATGCTTGTTGGCAGCTCAGTGTAGCAATACTGCAGTGACCCGTAACATGTCGTAATGAAATGGAAGGAGGAAGAGATGGGAGGAGAAGAAGCGCTTGCTCTTTCAGCAATTCCTTTTATAGAGTGGATTGAGGAGGAAAGAAGGATTTGCATTCTGCTCTTTGGAGTAGCTATGGCTTTTTAGACCAAAAAATAAAATGTTCTTTTTGTTTGGGAATGGCTGAATTTGTGAATAATCTTGAATTATGCCAATATTTTAGGAATACTGGAAAAATGTGAATACAGATGTTACTATGTTTAGTGTACTAAACTGAACTTGCATCCCCAGATGACTAGAAACAGGTGAATTCAATCAGGTAATAATGACCGGTAAAGCTAGAACAACTGAGGGTGGGGAGTGACAGGAAGTAGAATGTCAAAATAAGAGATGGAAGGTGGAAGTAAAACTAGAATCTCGACATGTCTTTAGCAATTAGTCTCACTGAGACACAATATAGAAGTGGTCTCTAGCCTTAGATTTCACAATGACAAATAAATAAGACAGAAGAAATTCCTAGCATATTTAGTTTTTGACTGGTGCAGATTTAAAGTAATTACAGAGAAATACTTAAATAGAGCATGCTATTTGTAAGTGTGAAGTCCTGCTGGCTATTAGCTCCCATCATCCGTCTGTTTAAGAAGACTAGTATTAATTAATATCAAGATGCTGCAATGTACATCCAAGTTTGTCTAATCAAATCAATTCAAAATGTTAACACTCCAAAGTATGTTATAGAAATGCTTCAACCATTAAAGACCTATGATCATCAGTATCTTTCATATGAAACATTTATAGGATCGTGTAGGTATGTCAAAAGAATATAAATTTTGCTTTTGCTTTTGGACCAAATTCAATCCTCATCTAACTTTTGGCATAAGTTTAATCACTTTGGTGACACTTCAGTCTTAGTGAAACCCTTGTAATGCTAATGATAAACATGGGATTGCTAGAAATGTAGGCAGGCTGTTTCATGGCCAGAAAATGACCAAATGCTTCATGTTTTTTCCTCATCTTGGCAGCTAATGAAAGTAACCCACACAAGTGTGATCTCTCTCCTTCGCTCCCATTCTAGGACCAGAGGAGGAGGATTCATGCCTAACATCTTTGATTGAAAACATCCGATTACAGCTGATTCAGCTCTTCCTTTATAAAGGTCCAGATAGGTTTATATTCTCACAAGTTAATCACATTAGGTTTCCAAACAATCACGTTTGTCTTAGGCCTTACAAAGATGTGGAACAAAATACCAGAAGCATATTTTGTAAGCTGGATAGTCATTCTTTTAGACCCTGGTGAACAGGCTCTGGCTCTTGCACAATTCAATCATTCTGCAAACTGAAACAACTACTTCCTCCATAGCTATAACTGGTTACAAATATAAAACACACAAATGTTTTTCAAGCACAGAAATGGTTTTCCAAGTACCTCCGGGGTTTCCCTTTAACATTCAAGATGCTGCATAGCACTTCTGGGCTCACATAGAATATATACCTCTAAGACTGTGGGATCATGAATTTGCGATTTTAATCAATACTTCTCAGAGCTATTACAACTTAATAGCAGCATGAATCACGGCAGCACTCCACAAGCTTGTTTGATTATTAGCATCCCACTCAGAACAAATGTAAGCCTAAACACTTATAGATTGCAATGTGATATTATTAGTTACTTACAGTCTTGTTAGTAAATGTTACATTTTTTTATGAATTCAAATCATTGTCAAGCAATACAGTGATGCTTAAGCTTAAATGAGGTATGCATCCTTGACTGTAACAAGAGATGAAAGATTGTTTAGGCATTTCTTACTTAAGCTTGTTTAGCCTGCAGTCATTAAAGAATACCTGCTGTCAAAAACTGAAATACAAAAACAATTCCATATAATGATCATAGTAATTGTTTCTGTTCTTAAGGATGCACAAATAAAGAAAATGTCCAATAAATATTCTTGCATTTTCTCCATGTGGTGGGACATTTTCCATATATGATGGGTTTAGGCCTTCTGTCTTCTTTTATTAAAGAAAAATAAAATGCAGTATTTTCTAAAATTAAAGGAAACAAAAAGAAATGTTATTGTTTTCATAGCTAAAAGCAAGTTAAGGATGTGCATTTTCATCCTCCCTTTAAAAATGTCAACAGTTTCAACTGCCCTGATTTTCTCAGTGAGATTGCTCCACAGCCTGAGGCCAACAATGCTAAAAGCCGCTTCATAACTCTGATTCAAGAGTTAGAGAACCAGAGTTAGAAAACATCTAAAACCTGCCCTCAACATCCTCTAATTCGTGTCAGTAAATGCACATATAAAATCAAAGTTATTTTTTAAACACTTCTACCACATTAAGCTTACCTGTAAACTCTATGTGGAATTCTAAAAACTCAATCATGTCCAGTCCCATTGATAAAATGATGTAAATCAATTATTATTTGCGTAGTTTATCAAAAGACATGAAAGTGGTTCAAGAATAGAGCCCTGAGGGATTCCACTGATTAGGAGCTTTAGTTACTGAAAACTAACCAAATTTCTGCCCTCACAAGTAGAAATAATCTAAACCAATTTAAAAATTCAGCAGACAATCCACATTACACACGTACAAGTAGAATTTCACCTTCTGCTTCATTAATTGCAGCAGGCAGGTCTAACAGCATGAACACAGAAAGCTTCTTGAAACTGGTTTTGATTGGTCCAAGGGTATGATTCTTGCTTGGGGTGGGCTTGGGTCTCCCCAAATTCATGTTATGCCCTGGCCTTGGGGAAACCCTGGAGCAACAAGCAACAAGACTCCCCTCTTCCCAGCACCTAGAAACCATTAGCAAAATCCCATGAGAAACATTTAATACTCGGTACTTAAACAAGTAAACAAGGGATAACTGAATTTCTGGCTAGATGCAGCAAAACAGAAAACAAAACTAAACTAAACTAAATGAAACCTAATTTTACCTAATCTGAAACAGATATATAAAATCTAAATTCATGCTCCTTACTCAAAACAGTAGAAACGAAAATAAAACAAAAATACCTAAGCCCACCCCTACAAAGATCTCAGGATATTAACATATAAAGATGGTACAATTTACAGCCATCCATTATCCTAACCACTTGTCCTTCCAAGGGTCATGGGAGTGCTGGATCCTATTCCAGCTGTCATCGGGTGAGAGGCAGGGTACATCCTGAACAAGCTGCCAGTCTATCACAGGGCCAAAATAAAGGGACAGAGAACCATTCACACCTATGAGCAATTTCACAAATTAACCCTAACCTAACTGCATGTCTTTGGACTGTGGGAGGAAGCCAGAGTACACAGAGGAATTCCACACAGACACGGTGAGAACATGCAGGCTCCACACAGAAGGCTGACCTGTGGATTCGAACTGGGTATGTCTTGCTTTGAAGAGACAGTGCTAACTACTACATCACCGGGCCGCCCGGTATGATTTACAGTTGTGATGAGTCGTACTGTGTCGATGCGTCGAAGCGTGTATCGAGAAATCCAGGAAGTGTTTAGTGAAGCGTGTATAGAGGCTTGTATTGTTTACAGTGAGTGACGTCATCGATGACGTTCGAAGCCTCGCTACGTGTAGCGGTTCAGAAAGTGGTTCGAACTTTGGAGCAATGTATTGACACATATGAAGCTCTAAGAGCTTTAAGATTTTGTGGGCACATTCACTTTCCTCTTCCTTGTTACACTGCCACAGTTTGAAAACATAATTGCCCCCCTGTCATTATTCTATTACTTTTTCATTGATGCAAAGGAGGAGATTCACTTTGGTATTTGTGCTAATACCACGGAACATCGATTACAATATATCAGCCAATAAGCTCTTATGCCAGGCATTGAAAGAAACTTATATAAACCATTGGGAAGTGTCTTTGATATTACTGCAGAAACAGCTGCGCAGGCATATTAACTTTGACTTGCTCTATACCAGGCATGTCCTGGTAATGTATATCCTTCTTGTTAGCTGAACTGGTAGAGAAACCCTTCAACCCTTTGACCAACAGGGGGGTTTGTGTGCGCATGAAGCCTCGAGAAACCAATTGGCTGTAAGGCTTGAAGGCTTCGAAGCTTCAAGAAGCTTCATCTGGCCATCAGTACTATGTAGAGCAAATGAAGCTTCACACGAAGCTTCGTCCAAAATGAACCAATTCGATGAAAAGCTTCAATGCTTCAAGAAAGCCTCATCTGCCCATCACTAATTTACAGCATGCTGAATAAAAATGACTACAATATGCTGGCAGGTAAGCTGGTAGTAGTGAAGAGAGAGCACCAGTTGGGGCTGGTAGAAACCAGTCTTTAAAACCTAAGGACTGAACTGCAACCAATAAGCTCCTGGTACACCTTCACCCATTCACGCTCAACAACCAATCCAAAAAAAAAAACTCACTTGTAGCTCATTTCACACACACCCACACACAGAGATCTACAGAAACTCAGGGAGTTAGAAGCACAATATACCACTGTATACAAACCAAATTATGTCTGGGGTTGTAACAAATCATTGGCCTTCAAGTACCAGAAGCATATTTGGTAGGTTGTAATGGGCCCATGACCTAGAGTGAAGCTTTCCAAAGATGTGGTGCATTTTCAGATAACCTAGATGCTTGAATTATTCAGATATTATTTAACCATACTGACTTCAGTGCTATCTATGGACATGCTTCTATTTACAGACTTTGGCTTTAGTGCTGGGATTGATTGGATTGTTATCTGTTGTGGAGCTACAAAAAGTAACTTTAGGTGGTTTAAAACTTCTTCCATTTCATAATTAGTAAGGCCACTGTGGGAAGAACCAAAGTTTTAAAAAGGATTTTATAGCCTTTCCTTGTTTTACGCCTTGCCACAAAAAATTATCTAGGGGGGTCTACAGAGGATTCCTTGGACTTCACAGGCTTGGTTTTTATCGTGACATTCAGTGTGCATGGAACCTTGTATATACACAGGTGTGTACCTTTCTAAGCTATGTCCAATCAATTCAGTTAGCCACAGGTGCACTCTAATCAAGTTCTAGACACTTCTCAATCAAAGCAAACAGAAAGCACCTGATCACAATTGGTCAACAACAAAAGCTTTGAATAGTTTTTGTAAGCGAGAGATTTTAGTTTATTAGTATTTTGGACGTTTTGGAGAAAACCTGGGCTGATTAGAAGAGACGGCATCCATCCCACTTTGGATGGTGCAGCTCTTATATCCAG
>JAUMHL010000013.1:8111353-8150938 GCA_032362345.1 Sandelia bainsii
GGCCTTGGAGCTGTAGTTACTGGTCCTACCAACCTGCCCAGTGCCTCATCTGCTGCTCCTTGTTGTTGTTTTGATCTGTAACCTGCTGTTCTTTTCTTTCTCCTCTGTCCACTAACCCCAACCGGTCGAGGCAGATGGCCGGCCACCCTGAGCCTGGTTCTGCTGGAGGTTTCTTCCGTTAAAGGGAGTTTTTTTGTGTAAACATATATATATATATATAGTGTAAGGTCTTAAACCTTACACTGTAAAGTGCCTTGAGATTACTTATGATGTGATTTTTGCGCTATATAAATAAAGTTGAATTGAATTGAATTATTATAATTATTATTTGCTAAATTATCTAAAACAAGTTTTCACTATGTCATTATGAATGATTTGGTGAAGATGGGAAATGACAGTATTTATGATTATTTTATTGATCAGTGAGTTGAATTTTTAGTCTGTAATGGCTGTTTTATAATAAATCATAATGTAGTGCCACTCACAATTTAATTTCTTTATTCTAATAGATTATAGTTTCGATTATCTTTTTCAAGGTTAAGGAGGGAATTTCTTGGCATAAATAATTGTATGGCTTTCCTTGGCCATCAGAATAACATCAGAGGAGAATTAAATTTGTATTTCTTTTTAATTTTTTTAAAATAACACCAGCTCTTTATGGAAAACAGTCACCAAGGCTCTAAAAAGACCCCATGAGGAATTGCAAAGTATATGCAGCAATTATTCAAATAGATACAAGCCATATTATCCTTGGGATGTTGGCAAAGAAGAGAAAATACATAAAAATAAAAAAAGTTTAATAGTGCAGTGAACATCCAAGACTCTGTTAATCTTCAAGAATATATTAAATGTGAGAGCAACTAAAATCATGAACTCTTCAAAGCTCATAAGGGATTCTTCCAAGTTAAATAAACTCAGGAGAAGTCTGTTTATTTAAAACTAGAAGTTTGTATAAAACCAGTAGTATCCAGGACTGGAAGATGCAGGATATACACCTGATTGAATAAAAGTCTAATTCCTAGGAAGGCAGGTGTGTTATTGTACAAGTGGGTTAATAAGCATCTATATAATGAATTACTAGACAAGCGTGTGTCTGCTACTTTTACTCCATAAAAGTAGCAGACACTGGACTTTTACTCCATAAAAGTAGCAGACAAGGAGTAAGAAAGGGAGTATTTCACAGCGTGTAGTCAGCATGACAATGTGTCAGTCTTATTTCTGCCATGTAAATCAGAAATGGTAATGGAAAGCAATTTATTTAACTGAAAAGATCAATTTATCACCAAAACAAAATATGATTATACAATATTATTATTGTCATTAATATTATGACATTTTATAAAATTCATGGCTTATGTATCCATATCTACTGAGACAGTGAGAAAGGGAGATTGGGAAACCTACAAATTCCAAACCAGTATTTCGTTGTTCAAACATTCACTCAGTGTCAGGTCTGGGTTCCTTAATGACATTGTGTTACAGACAGTTTTCTACACCAGGAAGTGTCTGACTCACTTTATTTGAATGCTGATGAGACAGCATTGGGGGCGTCCAAGTGGCATGCTGATCTGGATAGAAAGAGACTTATTCATATGCAGGCCTGATAGCGACTTTAGTCAAACAAAGTACATCTTTTCCTTCTCCCCGCAGTGTTTTAATGACTTGGGGATTTGTAGATAGAAACAAACACAGAGAATAAGGCTCCATGATGAACCAATAATTGTATTTTCATTACTGAAAACTGTGTTTGTTTACATTGATCTTATCTGGGCTTAAAAATTCACAATCAGTATTACAGGGCAGTAAGAGAAAATGTGGAACATGTGAGAATGAATACGATGCAATTCCTATTCAACCTAGGAACTCATGTATATGCTTTAGAAATTAGGATATTCAATATCTCAATGCATATTAGATAATAAAAAATCTGAACTATATAGAATCATATCACTGACGTTTGGTTTTGTCTTATTCATGCGTATCATGGGTTTGAAGTCCTTGAAGTCCTCTTGTCCCAGCTTGGCCCAAGTCTGTCCCCTGTTAGTTTCTCATCCAGTCACCAGATTCACTTGACTCACCCCAGCATTACCTGACAAATGTTGACTCTCTCACCCATCTTACCTGTTTCTCATTCTGTGAGCATAATCTTACTGACTTTGTTTTTTGTCTAAACCTTTGGAGCTTTAGCTCGGATTTCACTTCTCCCAAATGTCTGTCTGTTTCCTGAGCCTACTGTCCAACCTACTTGGTTTTGTTCACCTGGAGTCTCTGTAAGCTTGTTAGATCCTTTAAAACACACTTTTGTCTCCATCTGGGTCCACTCTGCCTTTCCTAGATGAGAATGTGGCACAGCTTTTAAAACAAATCTTTCTTGTGAAATTCTATCATACATAACATGATTATCAATGTGAGCATTCCCATGGAACCCTGGTATTCGTGATAAATGATTTGACCTTTCACTGGGCCTTGCAGTGGGTATAAGACCATGTGGCCATAAATCTACTGGCCCTCATAACATGTGCCACCATTCTCCAGTTCTAACCTGCTGTATGTTAAGTCTAACTTAACATACCTTAAAGCTGCTTTGAACTCCTACCCTCACTCAAGCAAATACTCTGTGGCTTGACCCATTCTAATATCTGCTCTGTATCTGCGTAGGCTAAGCTGCCATTGCTGGCCCCACTAGCTTTGGTGGCTGTTTCATCTGAATGTCAGGGCGTGCTTAGTAGTGCAGTCATCATCCCTACTAGCTCCACTATTCCTCCTACTGGTTACAGTTACATTGTATCAGAAGATTACTGCTCTTTACCCCCCTTTAGAGTTTTAACCAAACCCACAGTGGGACATATGCCACACATGAGCCATTACAAATAATAAAACTTCTATCCATGAAGAAATTCCAGAATATCAAGTGGCATGTAGTAAATAATGATTCACTGTGTACCCGTGCTACGGCAAATAGAAGGGTTTGCTTCGTGCTAAAAATAAATAGCCACCTTGCAAATATTTTGAGAAACATAATATTTTTGCAATAATTCCTGAACTGCAGAATTAGAAGCACATTAATAAAGGTTTAAGCAATATCAGTGTGCACTAACACCACACAAGAACATTTTAAACTGCATAATTTGAAATAATGTAATGTTGTCTAAGCCTCAAACATATGCTTAATCAGATATAGATTTGTGTGCACTAATGTAACATACTTTTTAAATATAATCTATAGCCTGGATTAGCATTATAAAAAGATGCTGAAGCTCATTATCATACTGGACACAATTATGTTGTCCACACTTCAGCAAAGAGGTGTAATCATTATGTGGGTGTATGCTGTTTTCTGTCTGATTACTGGGCATTTAGAACTTTTGTTTACTTCTCCAGACTACAACAAGTCAATGTACATGCTGTCAAAAATAAATGATGTTCCCTGTGTGAACATCCAGCGACCGAGTATGAGTAACCAAGCAGATAACATCATTCTGTACACTTACCCTCTTTAAATCAGTCAATTAACTCAAAGGCACACATACCTGTCTGCTTAATTGTGTCCCCAGTGCTTAATTATCTGTATACGCTTTAAGAAGATGAGAACTTGAATCTACCAGAGGAGGAAAAAAAAATTCTGCTAGAGCTTGTTAGTGCTTGGATATTGATGTATAATGAAAGCTGAGATGTTCAATTAGTTTTAAAAAGTTTTAAAATGAAACATATAAAAAACGAGAGGGATGTTGGCTGAGAGCTTACATTAATGTTTTTTTTTTCTGGCAAATAGCGGTCACATTTATTACTACAAATTACAACTACAGGGATATGCTGAATAATTATTTTCTAACCAAACAAGCCAAATGTAAGGCATGCAACATGCAGTGTAAGTGTTGGAGAGGATACTGTACCACTACCAGACTACTGTTTTGCCTTTACCAGCTATCATTGAAATAGTTTAAAGGGTCAGCTCACCTGATTTAAATCAAATAAAACCTTTCACTGCCACTCAAAGTTGTAGATAACCCTGTCTGAAATTTTTGCTTTCAACCTGACTACAAATGAGGGGAATGAGAGACAGAATTAGCATAAATGGTCACTTCACTGGAAACAGTAGTTTGTCAAAATTTGTGAAGAGTCTTTTTTGTTTTGTTTTTTCCTTTCAATAACAATTTTTATATGATACCAAAAACAATGCTTGAACAAAACATTCACAAATCCACAACCCTCACTGTTAACATGTTTCCCATATAAAATGGCAAAATGCATGATTCCTTCATTACTCCGCAATGACAACGACATTTTCTGATCTGATACCCCTATCAACTGGACAACATTATTTACTTGTGTATTACAATACAAATCACATTATCAGAAATAAACCTTCACCACAACTTCCTTCTATGCTCCCCTCATAATATACGGCCGGTAAAGGGCTTTGTCAACTGAATGTAATTGTGTCATTTTGTGGCACTTGCTGAAACAGATAATGCCATCCTTCTTGTAAGGAGGACAGTAATTGTAATTTGACTGAATGACTTTGAATCAACGTGGGGGGGTGGGGGGTTACTTCACTATTTGTTTCACCTTAAAACACTGAGAATAAGGCCAAGATGCTTGAATTATTTGTTCTCTTACAGAGTAAAGGCAGTGCTGCTTGTTTGCACAGAGTTGCCTTGTAACGCAAGGCAACCCTGTGCAAACCCTGACTGTGCAGGGTTTATAATGACATAATGAAGAGATGGATGTTGACATCTGATAGCTGGCTACTCATGTTTGCAAAGCAGAATGAAGACAGTACAGTGCATAAAACCGATGCTTTTGTTTAACTATTTCTCCAGGGCTTGTGGCTGCTATGAAAAAGAGAGAAGGTAAATTACGGACAAAGCACAGAACAGTCCATGAGGCTTAACTAAATTTACAACTGAATGCAATGGGTTACTGCCAACAGCCTGGTAAATTTCTCCTCAAGTGACTAAACCAATACAGCTATTGTGCAGATGAGATGTATAAATACATAAATGCATCACTTTGTGGTAAATATGTAATAATTCATTGTTTGTCCTTATGGAATAGACTTACATAAGACTTCTATATATTCTACAGCCATAGAACTAAACATGTCAAGTCCAGTATATTTGCATTTTATCTAGTACTGGTGCTGTGAAGTGTTTTCATTAAAAGCTTAATAGATGCATTCTCCACCCCAAAATAAACCTTTCACCTTCGCCAGTAGCTTTTGGCAGGAGATCAAAAGGAATCAACACAGTTAAAGAGAGCTTGGATGGGTCCAGGGAACTAAATGCTAATCAAGGCAGGAGTATAAATTTAATTAAATTTTAAAAAAAATCCACAAATTAAACTAAAACTAGCTGTTTACAGAAACTCTATTTATACTATATGTCCCTAGCCTCCATATATACATCAATCACTTATTTGTTTCTTTGTATCTATTGTAAACTTTCATGGTTGCGACTTCAACTATGATAAAGGGTTTTAGCCGCTCAAGGGGCAGATCACAGTGTCACTCAGTTGGTTCCATCACTTTGGTTGAAACTGAAACATTCCAGTGCTAACACAGTGGTACAGGGACTAGCATTGTCACCTCAGAGCAAGAAGGTTTGGGCGTTGAACTTGCTAACCAGCTTGGATTTTTCTGTAATGAGTATGAATGTACCTGCGTCTATGTGGGTTTTCTGCAGATACACTGGTTTCCTCCAACAGTCCCCGTGTTTGATTGGTGACCTGTACTAGCTGAGACTATAACTATGTTTAGTGCAAATTTGCAAATACAGGCATGATAACTAAGTTAACCCTGATAAACAGCAGCACATAGATCATGTTGCAATGTTGATGCTACAATCCTCTCTCCTAAAAATTTAATTTCTACACAATTAAACTGCAACTGACTTATGCCTACAATAAAATTAGGACATATTATATTAAGCAAATGGTGCTGGACCAAGGCAAGGTAGTCTCTTCTATCAGCTGCGGTCAAGGAAGCACTTCCACTCCTTGAAGGCAAATACAGAGCGAATGAGGAGGAGCTTCTTCCCACAGGCCACCCAGGCTCTCAACCAAGAGAACACCTAAACGTGTACTTTCTGGACACAACATTTTTACACCCTCTACCTCTACCCCATCAGACATTTACATAATCCACTTTAACTCTTATTGTTTTGTACAGCTCACTAGAGACCTCCTTTTTTTGCCCACCTCATTCTGGGCTAACATTATATTGCACACTCTGTATACTTTGGACATTTCTCTTTGGATCTATATTGACACTGGACATTGTACATTGCATATTGTTACTTATTTTCCTTTCCTAGCCATCTTGTATACGGACAGCTGTAAAAAGCATTTCACTAGATGAAATAATATGTATGATTATGTATGTGATTATTTAATTAAAATTAAAATTACACATACATCGATACTGAACATATCAATAACCCCCTAACCCTACACAATGAATTCCTGTCTGCATGAATATCTGATCTTGTCTACAGCACTATTAAACTTTTTATGGATGTATTTAGGCACTCACAGAACTTGGTAAGGTTAGGCAAAGATTGTGGTCTGACTTAATCAAGAAAACATTAATGTCACTTCATGCACAACTATACACAAAAAAGGGTTGTGTGTTTGAAAATGGCTGTAAATCCTGAATGTTTAATGCCACAGCTTTGTCAAAACCCTTGAATTAAAGCTGAAAGTCTCTACTTTGTTAATATTTTGAGTGTTTCATTTCAAAGTCTATGTAGTGGTGTGAAGAAACCAAAACCTTATTATTACATTATTTTTAGATCCAACAGCAATCACATTTGCAGCTTAGTTGTATAGAAACACGTTTTTTAGGAGACAGGATTGTGATACTATCATTTGCTAAAGTGCATGACTGTCTCAGTCTACTAGAATAATATAGACTCAAGTGTAGTTTTGTAAGTACTTTTGACCAAAACATTCAACCACACAATATTTAGAAACTAACTTTTTAACTTTCCCAAGTTTCTGACAAAGGTCAAATCCTGGTTGCAAAAGTCAAAGACATCTCCCTCTCCTGCTTGCCCTGACTCAGCCAACGTTGACAACACTATTTCACTTAAGCTCTTTCCCCTGATTAGAATGTTCTCCACGGTCCTGATAATTAGCCTGTTAATTGCCCCTACTTTCAGAAATGCATTTGAGCATTGAATTGATATTCAACACAAATGAGTCCTTGCAGGTTTCATTCAGCGGGTCCCAGCTGTTGGATAAATTCACCGCCAATGGAACTTATAAGAGAAACACATTCAGATTTTATAGGATTTTTCTTCCCTTCATTATTAGATTCACAAAGCATTTTAAAATTACTTAAAAACTCGGGGTGTTTCACTTTCTCAGAATGTTATGATGGATCTTGGCCAATAAAATACAGATTTGTTTATCATGTGGGGTCCCAACCAAATTGCTAATATATTACTTAATTTGTGAAAATTTCACCTCAGTTTACCAACTCACACACACACACACACACACACTTTTCCACTGATAGCAGGTATTTTGTCGCTGTTCAATTTACATTGCATAGAAAGATAGATAGGGGTAGACCACCTCACCTCCCACCTCAAATACTTTGACAGTTTGAGGCTGAAAACCCATCAGGCCACTCAGTTCCACGCATGAGAGAATTCCTGTTAAGGCTTCCACTGAGGAAAATGGGCCCTGCCCCTTAATTTACTGCCTGAGTCAAGAGGACAGCCTACTGATGTATTTGGAACTAACTAGCTGTGTTCAGAAACCCATCAGCTCTACCATTCTTCTCTATTTAATCAAACATATTCTAATCTGTAACTAAATTTCTGATATGTTTGTTCTAAAATCTGTTTTTTGTGACCCCCTAAGCAGGTTGAAAATGGCTACATTCAGGATAGTAATATTACTCGCAGTTACTGAAAAGTCCTTTTCATACATATGTCTGTGAAGGTTCTGCTTTTTGTCCTTTTGTACACAGCGTACTTTCAAAGTTTCAATTTGTTTTTAACTCAGAAATTAAGTTTTCCTACAAAAAAACTGAAGAAATATCAATTTATTTTTAGTTTAAGCCCATAGAAAGATGATTCTAGAAAGATTCTAAGAGGTGCTTTTTCAATAAAAGTTCAAGGAATATTTCAAATCCAGGAACTTTTCTAGGTTTCCACAGCAGCAGGGCAAAAGTCCAAGGAAGATTAAAAAAGCCCACTGACATAATGTGTACATACTAAATAAACAATAAAACCTGGATTTCATTGTTGGTGCATTAGTGGTAATATAGTGGCTGGTAATATATTAGAAGTAAAATAACATGTATATGTTACCAGCAATGTGTGAAAAACAATGGGGCAATGTATAAATGCTACAAACCAGATGTCAAAGTATGAAACACCTCATATTTCATACATTTCCTAGGCATTCTATACATTGGCAAAAGGCAAACCGGCAGAGTAAAGAATACTACTGCCAGTGGCGCCTGGACTGGCCTCTATTGTACTGGGTAAAGTTGGCATAAGAGAGTGTAGTGTAGTGTAGTGTCTGGGCAAGAATCACGACATGCTGACATACAAGAACGGTTCTACAAAGAACTATCTCAAGTGCAAGCCAACACTGCTAAAAACTGTGTTTTTCCTACTGAAGCCACTTACGAAAAGTTAGTGAACGATGTAAAAAAGGCTAAAACGCCTACTAAGAAGGAACCACAGGATTATTGGCTGCTGAAACGCTACAATGTATGGTTGTAGAGAACAGCAGTAAATTGATTTATCCTGTTAAAGAGGGTGTCAGTGCTGAGTTATTTTATGTACTTCATGACTCTCATTTGGCCATTGGCCATGGAGGATGGGACAGAATGTTATTTTGTATTTCTTCTTTCATTTTCAAATATTTTGTTATTAAAGACCTTTCCAATGTGCACATTTCACACTTTGCCCAAATAGTACTTTTCATTCTTTATAATGCCTAGGTATCTTATGCAATGCCTAGGAAAAATATGTAACAACACAGATATTTCATACCTTGCCTAAAAACATCAGCTATTTTATACATATTCTACAGAATACCTACTTTTCACACATTTCTGGTAATATATATAGCAGCTTTGTGAAAAATGCTACTTGTCTACAACATTTCTGCACTGCAAGTACATCAAACATTCCTGAAACAGAAAGATGTTAGTTCCAACTCCAGGGAAACAGAGTTCTTCATATGGTACCTGCTTCTTAGGGAATGTATACTGGAAATGTACAAAAAAATACAGTATATAGCTAATAGAAATAATACAAAGATGTCAGAAGCACAAAGTATCAAACCATGGATACAATAACAAAATGTACTATGAAGTAAAGTAGATGATCATAACATATTGTTAGTTGTGTCTATCATGTTAACTTACACGATGCAGTAAAATGCTAATCACCACTTGGAAACTGACTACAGCTGCACAATTCACAGTGGAAGCAAGGAAATCTGATAAAGCTTACATTACCTATTAAAAGGTTTGTGGGCGGAATTGTTTAGCATAGAAGGAAATTTTCATGTATTGCCATTTTGTGAACATTAATTTTGCACTGCAGGCAAGGTGAAAAGTTATAATTTTCCAAAGCTGTCAGAATTCATGTTATGTTTATTTGTTTATATTTTTTTTTCTTGGCTGCAAAAACAAAATACTTGACTTGTGTCCTTATGTCATATTCTGTTGAAAATACTGGGAAAAAGGCTGCAAAGTAAAGCTTTAGTAGATTTGAGTGTGGGAGTTGATTGACACTTTTAGCCCATAATGCTATTATAGTAAATCAGGATGTTTATTTGGATGCCAATTCCTCAGAAACAGGTTTTTTTGAAAAAAATCAATAAAAATTAATGAACAAAACAATAAATAATTGAAATTGGCAGTGGTGTTCAGAAATAATAAATTGAACTACATATCTGTACTTATTGTATTGATGTTTGTATTTTATATAGTGTGCAGTTTGAAGCAGGGGTTACAAACTCTTTTATTGGGATCAAGTCAATTTAAAATCCTTTTAATTTGAAAGGTACTTTTCACTATTCAGAATTTAATGCTCTACTTTGGCTCTGTTCAAAACATCTTCCTGTTGTTCTCATTTCTCAGTAAAACAATTTAATTTACATATATCGTGAAGAACATAGTTTAGTAGTAGTGCAAGTTTTTCCGGTCACACATTGTGATCATACATTTCAATATGTTCTGGTGGTGTGGCTACCACAGCAGCATGTGGTGCACCTTGCAATTTGGAAGCAAGAAATAAGTCCACACTTACAGTAGCACTTCTGTACAGTTGCTATCGTTGCTATTTTGGAGCAGTAGCCTTGCTATAGTAGCCATCACTAAGTGAGCTTTGCAAAGTTTCCCCATGTTCTCGGATGTTTTAATCTCGCCAAAGCCATCTCTCCTATTTCCACTTCGAGAGCAGGCCATTTGCAGCAGGACCGTATCCATGGAAACGTGCAATTATCCAAGACATCAACAATTCATGCTGAATAATTTTATCAGCAACCGAATGGGCATGATAGCTGCAGAAACTCTCTCCCCATGTTACCTACCTCTTACCCATGTTACCTAACTCATTTAGTTCTGTGATCATCAGCAATGTGTTTCATTGATATGCATGTTTGTGGGAGTAAATATAGCATACAGGCAGCAAGTTGGAGAACATAGTCTTGGTTAGTCAGGGACAGATGTATCAGTGTGGCTCAGACTTGAGAACGCAGTAATAAGACTTGTGATTTAACTGTCTTTTTGTCCGTGATCAACCCAGCAGCGACAATATTATTGACTGAATTACTTTCAGGATTTTCTTGCCTTCAGTCCTAAAATGAAAAAAAAAGATGTAAATTAGGAATTAATAGGCACAGATGACGACAATCAGCACACACTGACAGTCAGGGTTGGAGACAGCTGTGGCAGCCTTTTTGGCAGACTTAAGACAATGATACATGGTTAATATTTATGAGTTGGATACTGAGTCTAATGGAGAAAGACAGGTTAACACCTCTATTTAAAACCACAAATGGACTCATTTTTATTTACAGGAGCTTCATTGTTTATGCAGTTTTAGACAGTACTTATCTATTTGAGTGTTAGAGGTATAACCCTTTTGAAGTATTACATACATATTACATAACACAACAGAATATTCTAGCATGTGGAGTTATTGAAGTTTTATGCTGCAGTGGAGATATTCTCATTGGTTGGGGTATGGTACTGTATCTGCACATAAAGCAGCAGGTAAGGCCAACACACACTGGAAGCGTATGACACGCGCCAAACCATTCGCGCACAATATTTTCAATGAGAGAACACACACCGGACGCGAACTGATGCAACTTTCTGGGATTAGAAACTGTTCTATTCCCCTGGCGATGACGCGCGTCAAACCAGCATTCGCTTTCTGGACTGAAACGCCCCAGCCACCTTACTTTCACTACTTCTCTCATTTAAAAAAATCTGTTTCTGTACTTTTGCAGCGGTTATTGTGCAAAAGAAAATATGCAGACATCCCTCACGCAGCACATGAGGACAGCTTCCAATATCATTTACTGTTCTGACCGATCCTGACTGATCATGAATAATTAATGAAGTTGCCTGCAGAAATGCGCACAGAAGTTCTCACCGTGGAGATGTTTTATATGGATCCTTTCACAAACTCACAGGAAACAATTCTACATACAGCTGTAAGCTACAAACTAAAGTTTAGTGTCTTATTAATGTTCTGAAACAACTCGGATTACGCTGTATGTTACGCTCCGATTTTGTGTGAGATGTTAATAACAAGACCAGACTGTAGAAATATGTTATTTAATGTTAGGAATTAATAACAAGGAAAATGATCTAAAAGCACATAAATACATGGTTTCATTTCCTTAATATCAGCTTATCACTCCTCTGTAGAGTGGAAATATTACACAAACTAAAGATTGAAAAAAATTTGCGCCTTGGCCGGTGTGTGTTGGCCTGTATAGTACTGAAACTCTGTTGGGTAATGATCTAATGCTGTGGGTAGTCTAGGAAGTACTATAGTAGCACATCTTGTTGGAGATGAATAAAAAGATTCATGTCAGTTAGAGCTTGTTTGTTTTGGGATATAGAGTTTATGCAGCTATATATAGGACACATTTTTATCTTTTGCCAGGCAAGACCAAACCATTTGGTTTACGGGATTGCACCCCTAATCCCAACTAACCTTTTTCCCCTCATCTGCTCCCTTTCTTCATACACCGCCCCCTCCTGTTGCTAATCCGTGTTTGAATTAACACCATGGGGACATCGCCGTGCTCCTGAACTGCAGAAAACCATTAGCGTCAGTGTTAACACGGGGCCACTGTCTGCTTATTACGGCCTAGATCTTTGTCTTTCTGAACGAGGATCTCAGAGCCAGGCTACAAACTGATGGACAGTAAAGCTGGAACTGCGCAACCAATGTCTCTACATCGCCCCTGGGGGAAGCCAGGGAAAAAGAGAGAGAGTGAGTGAAGGGAGAGCGGGGGTTCGTCTCAGATTACATAAGCCAAAAGTCACACTACCAGGGTGAGTGTCAAGTACAGACATGGGCACTTGGTGCACACACAGTGTCCTGAGGTGAGAGCTGCCTTGCCTAACAGGCCGCTAGTGAGTGTAAATGTTTGCTAGTGGTTATTAGAAGCACTGGAGTGTGTGGCTTTTATCTAGTCTCCTGAGACTGAGTGTGCATCCGGTGGTTATAATTATTTTATCCATTCATACTTGTTGAATAAGACATAAAGTTGAGGAAGGTTAAGAGGACACATTCAGTATAAAAGCATATATAACTGAATAAAGAAATGTTTGTCTGGATGGCAGAATCATTAAGTTATTAAATATTATTAAATGATAGAGCAAGATACAGAAGAGAAATAATCAAGAGCAGTTTGCTAAATGAGTGTCTTAGATTATTTTAAGTGGTGCACAATCACAAGATTCACTTGGCTCCTAATTAAGAACTAATTCATATCAATAATATATAGTGACACACCTGTACTAAATTTTATATTCCTTAAAGTTGTAAGGTTCTGTTTTTGTCTAAACCTTCTCTGAGCACTGTCAAGTATGATGAGGCATGTTTGTGCCTTTTTATCATTTGCTTTTTGTAGCTTATGCCCTCTCACCCACCAGAATCTCTGCAAGAAAAATGGCAAATGTTTGCAAAATATGCATGAAACCAGTTATTTCTGTTCAATCTAAGACATCCAAGAAGTTCATTTAAAGTAAACAGTTCTTTCGATTTTCAAGAAAAAGCTCCACTTTTTGAGGGATCACTCAAACGATCCAGGCAGCAAGGATTTGACTTTATGAATTAAGGGCAAAACTATGCTAAAAAATAACCAATTTGTACTTTTAACCGTGGTTCATTCATTCTTGTTGTCTTCACATCTGGCCAGTAACTGTTCTCCCTGCATCCCTCAAGCCAAATCAGTTTGCTCAGACTGATCTTTAAATATCAGTCTGCTTCTGCCATTTTGTCTTTCAGATCCACAACTGTGCAACCCACCTCTCCTTCCTTCACAGCATTATTCTGAAGGGCGCTCCAGGCAGGTCAACTACCATGATTATCCTGAAGGGTGATTCTGGCAAGCCAACTGTGAAGCTCCATTTTCCCTTTTCTGGCTTACTCCACCACTCCCAATGTCTAGACCCTGGGTTATTCTTCCCATCCCCTACCTTCTTTGACCTACGTGTTTTAAAGCTGCACTCAAATTCCGTGGTGTGAATGTCAGTGTTGGACACTTTCAGAAAGTTGCTGGACACAACCTCACCAGTTCTGATGTTCTGCGATCATTTTTGTTTCATTCTCTTTGAAGCCCTTTCCAACCACTTGAACAGTTTATAATATATAGGCCATATATTGAATATGATTGGATTACTCGTCAGCTGAGCCACTGATGGTAACACATGAATGAAGTACAGTAGCTGATTCCATACAGACATACAACAGCTGAGCTACATGTATGCTTCTTCAAGCAGAATTATGCAACCATGACTTTTATGTATTTTACAAAATAACAATGTGCTTTTATAAATTAGATTTTACACTTCAGATGTGACACAATGCCATGTGTGTCTGCAGTGACTGAGGATGTAATCACACTTAAGTCACATTAGCGTACTAAACTGAACTGTCTACTAAAGCAGAAATCTGAGCTTTTAGTGTCCATAATCTGAAACAGTATGAACATTCTTCACTGATGAGCTCATCTTAATAACCTTGGCCAGCATCATGAATGAGTTCCTCCTTGAATTAGAGATTATGTTTGTAAAGACTGCAGCAGGGATAAAGAGATTTGTTAGATCTGCTTTTAGCGCTGGAGTGCATGTGTGAAGGTAAAATGGATATTCTAAAGGAGAGAGCCTGTCTTCTTCAGTACATTGCTACTGTGCTTTATCTAAACATGGTTTCTGCAGTCACAACCTACTGACCTTTGTAAAATTATTCTCAAGTGAAGGACACTGGAATCCATTGAATATATTATCACTACTGCTGTGTTATTAACTAAACACAGCAGTTTTCATTATGATGGTACATTATTGTATGTATAAGTGTTACACAACCAGTTTGGCCTCAATAAGACAATTTATGCAATATGTACAGTACAATATGATCAATGACAAGTACAGTATGTGCCATCACCGTCAATGTATAGAAAATTGTAAATCTAGAATTCGCTGTAGGCCTAAGCCGATTTGTGTGGTAGATGGTAGATAGATGGTAGATTTAGAGTAGATTTCACTCTGTGATTGATTAAGTGTGCCTGTCATATCCAGAAGAGGGAGCTCTCATCGCGGTACCTTCATTCTACATAAAGATGCCATAGGGTGAAGTCCGTGTGCGATATCTTTATTGGTTTCCTCCCTTTTCAGGTATGAAAAACATCTTTAAGTGATAAAACTGTGACCAGTAAGTTAGTAAATGTTATGCTGAGTTTGTTTGAATATGTTAGCAAGTGTTTCTGATAACTGTGTTTCTAAAATAACCTGTTTACGCACTGAAAGAATTAGCATTTAGCTAGCGCGAGCGGTACAATGTATTTCCTGTGTAACGACGAGTGAAAGCACGTTGCGTGTTACATGTCTTAAGTACCAGTTAACGTTTGAAAAACGCAAGGGATAATCTCTAAAGAACATCTGCATAGACAGAAAGTATATAACGATGGAAATCGTTACACTGTTGAGTTTATTTTGGTCAGTATGAATGTAAATCAGTGTACAGGTATGCAAGTGCCCAGGTTATAGTCAGTGTCAAAATGCATGTTTAGCTTCACAGGTTATCTTAAAATGCTGGAATGTTAAAATGTTATGTGTATTTATTGAAATGTGTTACTGTTATCCATATGTACTGGCAGCAGTACTAGAAAGTATGTTTTACTGTTATTATGGAGCCAACTATATTGCAGTCAGATCTAAAAGAATTAAGAGAAATTCAACAGAATAATGTAGACATGAGCTCACATGTAATATTCTCTGTACTTATTTGCTTATGTAACTGTATGATATATGATTGTGTGTGAGGAACATTTACAGAGTTTCATGGACTGAAATGATTTAAAGACAGACAACTGAAATAGAATGTAATGTCAATGGACAACTATTGTGCGAAATTGTTGCTTCTATGTTGATTTGTTATGTTTTTCTACAATTATTCTGCATAAAGATGCCATAGAGTGAAGTCCGTGTGCAATATCTTTATTGGTTTCCTCCCTTTTCATGGTGTAACATTTGCAGCATTCCAAGTCATGGACCCAAGGCTGTTTCATTATCCACTACAGACACAACAATGTCCATGTCATTGTTATGATTCGAACATGTTAAACTTTGCCTATTTTATTACCATTTTGTTGGGGTGATGAAGGACAGGTGGAGTTTGAAAATTCTCCCGAACTCCAAAAGTTTGAGAACCACTGCCGTAGAGGTGAAACGAATGGCTATTTTTGTGGCTATTCAGCTTCATAAATGATTCATTTTTGTATTTTAAGTGTTTCAAATAAATTCTGTTTGAAGTGGGCAGTCACTTAGACCTTTGATCCTGTTAATCACCATTAGAGCCTTTGAGGGTATATAAATAATTTTGGTGTTTACAAAAGGAGCTGTCTGTTTTCTTTCATTTTAACTGGATGACCAGAGAATATTTTGCATCATTTTTTTTTGTTTACTCCTTCATTTTCTCCAATTGCTCCTAATTTGGGGGGAATTCATTACAATTTAAAAAAATGTAAGCAATCATGTAAATAATGTTTCACATGAATGTTATGATTTGATGTATTGTACCTGACCAAATTTTGACCTGCAGTCAATATTTAAAAGTGTAAGCACAGTGACAGTGCAACACTAAGCACACAAGAAACATACTGTAATACTGAAGCCAAGATAGTTGCACACAGGCCATAACCAACAAGTCAGTATTTGCAGAGATTTTTCAGTTTGGGCTTAAAACTACTGAAAGAACTGCAGCTCTTTATGTCCAACTGTTTCCCACAAAAAGGTCCAAGCAGGGAGACATCCTACTTGCGATGCCATACAGACTACACAGATTTTCAACATTATTGTGTCAGATCCACTCAGAAGCTTTCCTTGAGCCTGCAATATCTTTCCCTTTTGAACATTAAGATTTAAAGTCCTACCCGGGGCTTCTACTACAAAAGCGCCGTTTGTCAAAGCTATTTGGGTGCTATTGTTCGCTGACTCCTCCTCTTCCTCCAGATATCCCTTTTTCATGCAATGTTAAGCAACAAAAAAGCACATAGCTGTGAGAGGAATCTGTCAAGACAAAATTCTAAACTATAGATACACATATGTGGACCTGTGTGTTTTGATTCTTGAGTGTTGAAACAAACCAGGCTCTTTTTTTTTTTTTTTTAAACGTCCTTTTTAACAGCCTGGAAAGAAAAAATCTAAATCTGACAGCCTGTTTCCTTGCCAATATTAATATCACACTATGAATGACTCAGATTTTAATAAATACACAGCTATTTTTATATCTTCCTGCCACTCAATAGCTTATTTACACCTACGATAGCCCATCACACAATCCTTAATTGCGTCAAATATATCAGCCGTTTCTTTTGCATCATAAATGGTTTTGTTCCACACCATTTACATGACTTTCATTAA
The DNA here is from genome assembly GCA_032362345.1 of Sandelia bainsii. Taxonomy (NCBI): domain Eukaryota; kingdom Metazoa; phylum Chordata; class Actinopteri; order Anabantiformes; family Anabantidae; genus Sandelia; species Sandelia bainsii. The sequence continues at coordinate 8,128,494 of JAUMHL010000013.1, forward strand.
CACATGCAGCTTAAACACACTTGTGTCACAGGGTGTACACATGTTGGTGCAAATGCACATCATTGCCTGTAGAGTTTTTCCCTAATGAACAAAATCCAACTTGCCGTCGTGATCACAGGCTCATTGCACGTGAATCACCTCCTCCCTCTTCTGCCCTCTCTGTCTCTTTTTTTCTTCTCAGAATATGAGCGTACAGTATTTCACCATCACGGCTCATTTATCTGATCTCCTCTCTGTACCATAATTGAAACTTTTATTGAGATGAAGGGGATAATAGTTGTAAATGTGCTAACTGGCACCTTGCACCCCGACGTGATGTAAAACCACCCAAAGGCATAAAAAAGTCCACAGTATGAAATGCTGCCCACTTTTGTGTCATGTATCACGCAGCACCATTAGTGAACTCACGACTGGCTGACTGCGGTGTATGGCTCAGCCTTCCTCTTGCTACTGAGTGCAGTCGAGGACATGGCCCATTATTAATAGGTACCTCAGTACACAAGACACCGTTTGCGCCCCTGTTATGACTCTCTAAAAGTCTGTCTTCATTACTTTTTAAAAGGAAAATGGATGTGCAGTACATCAGTCATGCAAATTAAATCATGAGACATATGCTAAGACATTTGTGTGATTATAATCAAGCAGCATGTGAAAAATGTCTTGCTGCTTGAGTTATCTCCCACATTATTCCAGTGTCTTAAAGTCAAACTTTATTAGAGTTAGAACACATGACTGTTACATTAAAAACCTGCACCTGTCCGGCACCAATATCTATTACACATATTTAGAGCGTTCCATGCTGCTTGAGGTAAAAATAAAAAACACTAATTAGGATTTTTCCTGTTTGTCCATTGGGATTATTGTGTCAGTTGTGTGGCAATAGCAGGGCACTGTAGTTTTTAATCAAACATTACTCAACAAGGGTAAATAAAGCTAATTGTCAGGGACTATTTTCAGGTGCAGATTAAGAGGGGGAGAGGGTGTTTGTGGAATTTACAAAAATTACTGTACAAATTCATCATAATGAACAATTGAAATTAGTTTCATCCCATTGGTTGAAATCTTCATCAACTAAATTTAAAATAACTGAATAAACTAAAGTAAGACAAACTAAACTAACAAATACAACTGCTGCTCACTGCCACCTAACCCACAGCTTTGCAATTTTATCTGCTAAAAAATACCATATGCATATTATTATGTCAATAATATAAATTACCCCACATATGTGCACCTTTACTTAGTAACAACATTCTAATACTGGAACTCACTAAAAGATTTTGGTAAGTTAGAAATATGCAAAAGATTTTGATAGTAAGCCATTAATATGCATTCAAAGGCGTTTTTCTACATCCCAAAGCTGCAGTTGCAATCACATGACACAGGTTTGCACCCTAACCTGCTGTCCATGGCCATGGGTTGGAGAAGTGAGCATCCATGCTCTGTACTTGCTCAATGGAACCTACCTGAGACTATGCAGTGTTAGCAGAATCACCTCTTTATGGGCTCCAAAACACCTCAAACATTTGATGGATGGCTCCCATGAAACCTTATGGCCTCCAAATAAGCTATAATGTAATTCCGCTTCTTGTGTGATTTCCCTCCATGACCCTGTGCAAGGAACAATCAGCAGCTTTCAGCAAAACACAGTGCCAAGGTTCAAATATCCCGAGGGCAGAAAAAAAAAAATACTCCACCCTGTGGAACAACATGACCCCAAAATAGACCCAGTCCATGGCTACCTGGAAAAAAAATCTATTTGTATAGAAAGGTTGCTTAAGGGTGTTAAAGAAACACAGTGGTAGTAACATTACATGTTTGCAGCTACCTTCAAGACCCACTTTCCCAAAAAGTTTGTTCGTGAAAATTAAATATGCACTTTGACAATAACAAACATTGTTACTGTGGTAAGCTGCAGGCAAGATCAAGTGTTGGCCATAAGACAGATCTAGGAACACATACCTCATTAGAGCAGTGAGGTCCATTTTCACCCATAACACTCTGTTTTACCATATTTGTAATCTTGGAGTGAAGCCTTGATCTGAAGCACAGCATCCAGTGTGCACAAAATGTAGGTTTTGTGGGAAAGAGCCTCAGTGGTCTGTAATCTGTTAGACTAATTTCTGAATCTAAATGACTGGAATGGTTGGGTTTATTACAGGCACGTCTGCTTTATTTAAAAACAGGACCATAATAGTGTGATAGATCATTACTTTTATGGTGTATGTATATTCACAACATTAGGCTAAGTTAATGGAATAATTAAAGATTGTAACTCTGTGTGCTGTGTATAAAGCCGCAGCTCAACAAATTGTTAAATTCCCTTTAAATATTTCACTAAACTTCTATTTTCACCTTCTTTGAGCAAAAAAATGGAATTTGCTGCATGAAGCAGTCAGTGACATGCAAAGCATAACACTGGAAAACACTAGAAGGGATGTTAGGAAATTAGCTTTTATTTGCAAAAATGACATAGATGAACATAAAATAATGGAAACTTCAATACATTAAACCTAAACTGAAACATTTGAGAAGAAATGGTAACCACAGGGGTGAGTCTGACAAGCAAAAGCCTACAGAAGCTATAGCACATAGATATAACACGTAAAGAGTCCAAGCGGAAGTTTGTGTCTGATGTAATGAAATTCCTTCCAAGGGTTTCTGAGAAATACCACTGACGAGAATGGGACATACAGGAGGTCACAGTGACCTTGACGTTGGACCACCAAAATCCAATCAGTTCCTCCTTGACCCCAAATGTGCCAAATTTAAAGAAAGTGCTCTTCACATATCGCATTCACAATAATTGGGTAGCAAGGACTGGATGAACATGAAGTCAGTGTGAACTTGACCTTGAACTTTGACCTTTGGCCACCAAAATCTAATCAGTTCATCATTTTGTCCCATCTGTCCAAAATTTGAAGGAATTCCTTCATAGTGTTCCTTAGATATCCCGTTCAGAAGAATTAGGTGACAATATGGACGGACAACCCAAAAACATAATGCCTCTGGGCCTGGCTATTGCAAGCGCAGAGGCATAAAAACCCTGCATGTATTTTGAATCATGCAAGTATCCCACAGAACAATAACATTGAAAAGGTTTATTCACATTAAACTATAAAACATATTAAGATAGTCATCTTAAATAAATACCAGATATGCAAACCAGCAATATGGCCTCCACTGTGACTTCATATTATTGTACTTCATATCACAATTTAAGGTACAAGAGTCGGCATCTGTGAAGTTTAACCACATGGACAACTGCATTGCATGTGTCATGGCGATACCACGTTGACCGAAGATCTAAGAAAATCATCTGCAACCTTTGAAGTTACTTTTTCCCCACTTGTGAAGTCTTGCCTTTTAATAGTTCAGCTCAGGCGGTGGGGGACAGGCCCCACCAAAGAGGAGGAAAGGGCGCTTTAGCCTTCAGGGGCAGTCCACGCATAATGGATTGTTGAGCTGCAGCCAAACTCATTGTTAAGAGTGTGCGTGTTTGTGTGCACGCATGTGTGGACTTGGGTGATATTTTGCATATGCAAATGCATGCATGTTTGAACCTGTGCGTGCATGTGCAATATGAGAAGCAGTACTTACACATGAATAACACAAAATTATCAGATTATAATTGCATGGCAATTTCCTTCAGGTCAACTATGAATTTTGAAAAAAGGGACACCTCCTCTTTGTCATGCCTACTTTCCACCTTCGACTTTGCCACCCACAATTATTAGAACATAGCCTGTACTATTTGCACTTGTCAGATATAACTAACCATCATGGCCTTAGTCTCTGCAGTGTCTCTGCATAGTAAATTGTCAAAGGAGATAAAATCCTTTTTGGCCCCATATGAACTCTTGCTGATAATGATGTGTAAAGGAACACAGTCCCTCCAATAATCAGTGTCTAAACAGGTATGCTTAAGATTTGTCTGAGTTCAGGTAAAATTGAGAAACTAAGTGAAGAGCAGGAGGGGTAAAAGATGATAATGGGTAAAGGGAGTAAATGAACGATTTTTGTGCTGAGATTAAGGAACATTTCATTTTCTTTTTCACCTTGTGAGTCAGCAAAGAGTCTTCAATTGCAGCAAATGGCTGTCTTCTGGAAGCCAGTGACAGCGAGAATGACTTTAATGGACAAGAGGAAGAGAGGAAGAAGGAAAAAAGTGACAGAGATTGAGTAAAAAGAGAGGGTAGGTGAGTTTAAGGGCAAGGAAATGGATTTCTTTTGTATGTCTGACAATTGATATGCAACAGAGATAGATTCTCTGTGTCCTGACAGTGCTGCCAGGTCTGGACTTTTGGGCCTCTAAAGTCCAGTTCACTCCCAGGTCAAAGCTGAACAACACCCATCTCTTCTTATGTTTTGTTTCTTCCAGACACTCACATTGAATGCAGACAAGGAGTCTTTGTCAGGAGCATAACAGCGGATCAAAGAGCTGCATGCCAGAATCCATGGCTAGATAATGGCAAATGTAATCACAATCCCTAAAAAAGAAACATATTGCTTGGCAACACTAATGTCTCCCTTGAAGTTTTTGAATAACTGTTTGAAAATGCCTTTGCAGAGCTGCACTGGTTGTGTGATTTTAAATCCAATGTCTGTGAAGTCTGTACAGTTTGTACAATGAAATCAGAGTGAAGTCATCCAGAATAATTAAAGATTATTTTGATGGTTCAAAGCAAAAGCACTCTTTTTCTTGGTACACAGTCTGATTCATTTCCACAAAGAGCCTTAATGTGGGTGGGTCAGAAAGACATTTGACATGAAAAAAGCAACTGTAAATTGAATGGAGGAGCATATGAGATGGATTGCAATCCAAGGTTTGGAGATTTATTTAAAGCAAATAGTTAAATGTTTTAAATGCAACTACTCCTATTCTGATCAGTTGTATGGCTAAGAATAAACACCTGGAATTAGTTTATAAAAATGTTATTTCTGTTAATACTTTTTAAGACCAAACTTTCCAGCAATATAACATGATTTTTTTACATTGAAAAGATAAAATGAAATGGAATTCCATCACCGAATGAAAGTAGGGTAACATCTAACAAAGACACATATGTGGCTAAAGTTTTGAATCACGTGCAGATTTTATCCAAACAGGAGACCTTTGAAATGGCAAATGTAAAGAAGGCCAGTGTATACATGTATGTATGCAGTCGATCTCTGTTCCTCAACATCAATTCAGTCCCCTGGGGTTTGAGTTTCACACAGCAACATATTAAAAAGGGAAGCATAGAGGATGTGCTTGTTATCATTCTCATTTCCCACATCACGGGGGACCTGAACTACTCATCTCCTCTCATCTGCTCTGAGACCTCGACAGATTAATTCTGCGTGTCAATATTGGTCATGCTATTCTGCCATCCCGTCTTATGACTACAGACCTGTACTCCTGATCAACATCTCATTAAGTACACTCAGGTCTGCTTAAAGTTCAATTTGGAGCAGATTTCCCAAGATGGTCGAATCCCATGGACATGAGCAAGGTCAACACACACACACACACACACACACACACACACACAGTATGAATAACAGCTGTGCTCGCAGAGGTAAATCTCCTTAGAGGACCCCAAAGAGAAAATAGCTCTTTTTATGAGTTTTTAGGCGATTACTTTCTTTTATTTGCACTAACCATGGAAATCCATGCTCTCTGTTTGCATTTGTGTGATGGCCAGTGTGAAACAAATTGGTTCTGAGACAAGTCACAGATAAGAGACATGACGATACATTCAAATGTAACACAGACTTGGTAAGAAAGGCAAATTGTAAAAGAGTCATTTTCTACATATATGGTCACACACTAGGTCTGAACAGTCAGATAGACAGGTACTGGCTAACCAAACAGACGTGGCAATAAGTGAGTAGTAGTGGTGATGGATACAGAAGTTCCAACTGGCAGCGACATGAGGAAGATTCTTTTACTTACTGGACGATTTAACCAGACACCAATGATATAAGTGTCTATTGCAGTTCCAAATGAAAGTATCAGTATTAAATTGTAGGTAAAGACAGCAATGGCTGAGCCTCTGCTTACATTATCAAAATGACAGATAAGTACTCAAAGAGTCATGGTGTCCTACTGAGAGACAATTTTGTCTTCTGTCCTGAGAACAAAGGACAAGGAAGGGCTCTGACAGAAAGTACAGGTTTTTCTTAAGTTGTCCTTGCTGTTTGTCATTTTACGCGTGTGATGACAGGCATAGAAATAACCACTGGCACTGGAAGATATGCAAATGATTCAAGGCAATCTTCAGGTTTTGTTATCCCTCCTTTATATTTTTCTGAAGGAGATTTTTCTGGTGCCTTGGTGGAAATTTACTCAGCTTTATAAAAATATGAAGAAGGAAAAAAATGCTTAAATCTCCTTTAACTTTTATGTCTTTAGTGGAAGTTAGGAGGCTTTACTATAAGCATCCAGCACAGTACGGCTGAAATAAATGAATAAAAATCATGGGAAGCTTGTAATGTCATCACCATTTTCAATAACGAAGGCGAAACATGCACATTTATCCTGACAAGTTATTTGGTGATTCTCTATCAAAGACAGTTATCATAGGAAAGGTCACTTTCCACACTATTTGCTGTAAGCACGTGCCAACTAAGTTTGGGGCTTTTTTTGTTTTTGCAATCATGTGTTCAAGATCTTAATGAGTGATCTGTTCCTGCAAGTACAAGGCAGCTGATATATTATTACACCTGTACTCATCAGAAGACTTGTAGAACCACAGCACATAGCATTCACAATGGCCAATCAGCTTACTATTCTGTAGTAGCATATTTAGTTTGTAGTGGGAGGACTCCAGGTGCATGCTTTTAAGAATGGCTCCATAGGTGAACCTCTTTTGACCAAATTATTCCAACATCAGGTAAGGCAAATTTGACTTACAAAGGATTACACAGCAACAGTATATGACTTATAAGCATCTGTACCAGAGAAGGCATTATGTATTTGGATTGTCCATACGTCCCCGACATCCATCTCATTCTTGTGAATGTGATCAGGTCTATCTTAAGGGAACTTCTCCAAATTTAACGTAAACCTCCACTTGGACTAGGTTTTGGTGACAGACAGCCTTAAGGGAATGTCTTAAAATTTTGGCACAAACATCCGCTCAGACTCACAGAAGTCCTAACATTGATAGTATTATCAGCATCCCTGCAGCCTCAATAAGTGTTTCTGAAGTACAGAGGAACTAACTAATCAAGGCCTGAGAAAGAAGAGTTCTTTGCTTTCCAAAAGAGAGAGGAAGGTTTTTAGTACATGAAGATGTCAATGAGTTGCTTGAATGTTAAGTGGTTCTGAAATAATAATCATTATTACCAAAAAAGGTGCTTTCTCTGCTGAAGAGCAGTTTGGGCCGATAACAGAAGTACCAGTGGACCCTCTCTGTTCACGTCTGCTACTGGCAAAACTTCATCATGGCGATTGCCTCCTATTTACTTTGATCTACCTCGACTGTGACAACCGGGGATTAACGGAGAGTCGGGGATACGATGTCAAAGAGGATTTAGGGATAGATTTTTGATTTACTAGCGCTTGTCCCGTTTGTTTCTGGATGAGACATGCGGGAGTTGACCTCGAAAAAACTATTGGATTTGTGTATCCTAGCAACAACGGGAAAATGGAGCAGTAATTGTGTAAAAGGTGGCAACAGACGAGTCTGTCACAACAAGTACAGTTTTACTTATCCTTCCTGTGTCCTCAAAGGAATACCAAGATGTCTTTTCATTCACAGTTGGAAATCATATTTCACATCCAGAATATCCAATATTCTGTCTGTAAATATTTCTTAGTATATTAGAATATATATTCACACAGATACAAGTACATTGTTATTGCATATACATTGTTACTGGAAATAGCCTACAACGCATAGTTGATGGACAGTTTTCCATAATATTTATTCAGGCTTGTTTAATATTACACATTAACTTTTGTGGCCTTTGTGTGAATCAGCCCAAAATCGTTTGCTTATGAAAAAGGTGTCAGATCTGATAGCTTTTCTTGGATTTGGGAGGTCAACAGCGTTGAGCCCAGTCAAACCACAGACATGTTTGAGCATGCAGTGCCCTCTGAGTCAGGTTCTCTTTTTAATCTGGCACCAAATTCACTGGCTCTAAAGGTCCAAATCCCAAGATCGAAAAGCTTTATCTCCAGATTTCCAGTCAAAACTTCCAGCAAATCCCCCACTTTTCCTCTCTGTACCTCCTTCCCTAGAGTCTCACATTTTCTTTCTATTTCACACTTATTCTTTTTCCTGTGATGATATTGAGTGGGCCAGGAAATAGCCACATCCTTTACTTAAGTAAAATATGAATGCGCATGCTGTTAAACTACTCCATTACTAAAGGCCATGTACTGAAAGTGTTGAAAGTGTTGTAAAGTAGTCCAAATATTAAATGGCATAGAAAGTGAATACTAAAGCAGTATAAGTACAGTATAGTATAGAAGTACAGTAAAGTAAGTAAATGAGTACATTTCACCATTGTGTATATTTGTATATGTACAGTGCGTAGATGAGAAAATGTGTTTTACTTATATTACTATACATTTACTCAAGAGATTACAAGTGTTGTACTGTATCGATTGTATCCAGACAAAATAATGATTCAGTTCTCAGAGCATCATTTATTAGTTAACTACAAATAGTTTGCTTTTTTTGATGTATAATAGGCTATCAAGGTTATCAAGTCTGCTTATTATAAGCAACTTTGGGCTTGTTTTTTTGTCACTTCTAATTATTTGCAGTTGCAGGTTGTGGAGTTTGGGGCTTGTTTCCTAAAGTGTAGTTGCTTATTTAGACTTGCTCCCCTATCTCCATTCTCACTCCAGTATACAGTACCTGTCAAATAACATGTCAAAATCACACTACTGATGATTCATCAGTGATGGCGTTTCATTAGCTGGTTCCTTATGGGAGCTCTCTTTCATCCTTGACTAGTTTGCTGTGAAATATTGAAAGAAAGAAAAAATCAAGTGAGTGGGAGAAGTAAGAGTGGAGAAGACTGGTTCGATCTCAGCTGGGGGCAATTTAAAGCCTGTGCAGAAATACATGTACATGATGTTGATCTTGTTCAACAGGTCAGAGGTGATAAAAAAGAAATGCAGAAATGATTTGATTGATGCAACATCTTTACTTTCATTGTGACGGGGGTTGTGCCCTACAGTGCTGCAGTGAAAGCATGATGTGCCTAGGATGATGTTATATTTCAATTTTTTCTTTTATATTTAAATTGCCATTATGTGGAAAAACAGAACGTATTTATTTATTTATGTGTTTTATTATTATTTATTTATTTATTTATGTATTATTTATTTATGTATTTTATTGTTATTCATTCATTCATTCATTCATTCATATATTTTAAAGTGAGCCACTTTTTGGGCTTGTTTTTATAGACCTGGTTGCTTGTTTTGCTCCCAAGATCTGGCAACACTGCCACAGCGGTGTGCTGTTTGTTGCTGTATTTGTTTTCTTCTTCTCTCACGCTCTGTCTGTCTGACTCACTCAGATGTCTGTAATAAGCTGTGTAAGTAAATAACAGTGAAGATGTCAACCTTGTGACTTTTTTTCTCCTCCACACACTTTAGAGAGATCCGTAATCTCCTGAGAAATGAATGGCAATGTCAGCAATCATACACAGGAACTAATAGCCAATCAGATTTCTCACTGGTGTGAGACAGAGATAACATGAGACTTTTTTTGCCCATTCATGTCACAGTGTGACTCAAGGAGGAAAAGAAAGTGACAGATTTGATGAGTGACAACTGGAAATTACTGATAGAACTTTGCCAATGTCAGATGTCTCCAATTATTGATCACATTTCAAATGAAGACACACACACACACACACACTCAAAAAATAGAAAAAGTTTTCTGAGGAACATTTAGAGATGGTAGACATAATTTAATAAGGTTGCTACTTTTGACACGTGTCACATTTGGCTTGAATTATTTTATCTTTTAATGGTAGTTTTATACAAAAAAAGTAGTACATAGTACTACGTAGTACGATGAGAATATTTATAGTTATTAAAAATTATCTACAAAAATGTATACTGCATAAAAACAAAGTAACATATAGGTTCATACCATATATACAGTTAGTTAGACCTTATTTTAAATACAGTATATGCTAACTACAGTAAATAGATTTTATGTTTATAATTAATTGTAATAATTATTACAATCAGGAAAAACTGGACGGTGAACAATGAATGACAAAATAATGATGTAACAAATGTAATCATTATGTTGTGATCATTACGTTATATTTTTTGAATGAATGAAGTGTTAACAAAAAGCATGGTTGGGGTGGATGGAGGGTGTATCATGTGCAGGACTGACAAATTGCAGACTTGAGTTATAGTCCAGAGTACCGTGTGAGGTTGTGTTTAGGTAAGACAAACACTTTGGTTAGAAATTAAAAAAAAAAATTTGAATACAGGTGTTGTGTGAAGTGACTGTTGAGTTTTTGCTCTATTAAGCCAGCCCACAATCTTTCCCCAACAAGTAAATGGGATGTTTGAGATTGGATGTTTTAGCACACTAAAATACGTAGTCTGTTAACAACTTTTACAACTTAAAATGTAAAGTATAAATGTATTTGCGACTTGCCATTTACGTTCAGTAAAAACAATGTGTTTGAAAACATGACCAAATTGCAATTATGTTCCCCATAAAGCATATTTCAGATTGCAGTTAAGTTAGTATAGAAACTAATAATTTTTAGGAGACTGGTTTGGTATGTACTGTGCATAATCCCTAACAAAACATCTTGTGTAATATTGAAAAATCATATGAGAATTCATCATGGAAATGTGTATTATACATGATGATACAGCACATACACAAATAATGTAAAATGTTTAAACAGTTACAACACACAAACACGCAAAATACCATACAAAAGTCAATTACGTTAAGAGATAATAAAGGAGATTATGAAGAAATTGAAAATCAAAAGTGGGGTGTTGGTGGAGAGAAAGTGAGATAGAAGGAACAAAAGGCTGGTTGTTGTAGCCCAAAGCCAGTGCCAGTTTCCCTGCGCCTCAACCAGCAGGAGCAGCAAGAACATATTACATCATTAGTAGTGCGTCATTCCATGCCGAGGAGGATACTGCCCTCCATCTCTGCCATTACATTTTTGTTTTCTTCTCCTTTTCACGTTGCCTAATTTTTCCTTTTTCTTACTAGATTCTTTCATTCTGCCAGATCAACTGCAGCTGCAGCGCAAAGTTACAGTATGTGCATGTTTGTGCGGAGAGAGAAACTGCACAGCTTAGATTTTTGACTCATTTGAAGACATGTATAATTATCTGTCTTGTTTGTGTCTCTGATGTCGCCTTCCAATGTGCGTAAATACGTATTTCATGACTCTGACATCATCCACCATCACTCTCCCCCTCCAATGACCGTGACATGCAATCAATGGAAGTGGACACATCAGAGATGTCAGTCAGTTTGAAAAACAGCAACAGGGTTTAAAGCAGCATCCCTGCAGAGAAATTGTCCATTTAGCATCAAGATTCGGGGCTTTAAGTGCTGTGCTGCAAACGTCAGTGCACTCTGGCTAGTTTTCATCAGTGATGCTGCTTTGCAACATACAGTTCTGTGCAGTCAGGAAAAAAAATACTATCAGCGTTCTATAGAAGATTTTTTAAAATATTTATTTACCACCTTAATCATTTCCATAAAACCATGCAGGTCAGCTGGGAACAATTAGAAAGAACAAATTAAGCAACAACATATTTGTATGTTGTGCCAAGGTAAGGGACAGCAGTAAAACCAAGCCACTGTGAGTTTAATATAATCTAGCATATAGCTTCTCAACCCACTTCATGGTTCTTGTTAAAGTTCTTCATAATACCAGGTACAGTTCCAAAATGTTGGTCTTAATCTGAAACTGACCCATGGAAAATAGATGACAGGAACAGTCCCAGATTTCAATTCTTTATATAACAAAGAGCCTCCCAGACTCACACGTGTCTGTAATCCCATTGTGTACCTAGTTTTCTCTGCAAATGAACTGAGAATCTAGAATGCTAGAAGTTCACACACACAAACATGTAAGATTGGACTGTTTTCCTCAGTAATTCATGAACAAATGTTTGTCTCATTTGTTCAACTGTGTCCCCTTTGTCTAGTTGTAGGAATTGTGGCATGTGAAATTTTGATCAATCATGTTATAGATCATAATTATTAAGGAGAGGATTCTAAAAGATCAGTTTATCTTTGATATTTGTAAGATATTTGCAGACGATAATAAAAAAAACCCTCCCCTGTTAATTGTCAAACATAAGAAATTAATTTTTGGAGTGTTCCACTGACAATTTGACATTAGTGGTTCTATTTCTTGTCACACCTCTGGGGTGCCAGAACAGACAAAACAAATCGAATCTACAATAAAAACTTGATGATACACAGCCATACTTTACAACTCCATAAAAAGGATAATATCTTACTGGTCTCAAGCCATCATGTTCTATGGTATTATACAAAGACTCAAGTCATCTGTTGTTACCATTTAGTCTGAAATATTTGATGTATTCAGTCCATTCAGGAAATCATCATCATGAACATATAGTCAAATGGACGGCTTTAGAAAATGGTCCATAAATGTAGATGCTGGTTCTGTAATGTTCCATTAGTTTAAGCTATATGTCTTTTGGTTCCTTACCCCCCTTAGGCAACATAAAAATGTTGCCAGCTGAGGATATTCACCCAGCACAAAGTCACACTGATCACTGATCCAACACTGACTTTTTGCATTATTCAACAAGGCTCTTAAATCTGTCATGTGGGGTAGGGGGGCTCATGATAATAATGGGATTGTATAATCATCTGTGGACTTCTTTGATGTATCTCTTATGATCCAAGACAACAACTGCTCTTGGAAAAAAAATAACTGAATTGCATCATCAGCATCTTAATCTTTATAAATAAATTTAGAAATTCTGTGTAAGTGAAGAGAAGCATTTTCACTCGTACAGTTAACACGTTTCAACAAGGTAGAGAGAAGAGTCAATATCTGAATTTCAGTCTGTCAGCAGTTTAGAAGAACTCATCAGAGCCATGCACCTCTCGCTGCTCATGTCAGTCTTCAATCATTTTGAATTATATGAATGTGGTTTAAAGTGTTTGTGACATCATTCTAAAACAGGGACAGAAATAACAGAAAAATGATTCATAATGGAAAATAACTGAATCATCATCAATATAAAGAGGCTGCATTTTGTCTTTTTTATTGCCGCTGCGAAGCTCCATTTAGATTCCCATGTGACCATTTAGACTTAAAACTAATGCAAATGATTCACAACTACTGCACTGGAAGTTATTTGTTTAAACAAACTGTCACCCTGTGTAAAAGAATTGCATATTTGATCACGTCTCCCTATACGGATTATGTTGGACAATACTGAGCTGATTTTGCCCAGTGGCTGTACCCCAGGAGACAAATGATAACAAGCTTCAGCAGAACAAATGCACTGGTTACATTTGTAATGGTACTTCGACAATATGTGCTCAGAATAATGTAGAAGCAAAGGTTACTGGAGCATTGCTCTTTAGTAGCATAAGAGACTATCACCCATCACAACTACCAAAAACTAGAGTAACCACCTAATAGTCAAACCGTAAAGAAAAGTAATTTCTTAACTAACTTATTTTATGACATCGATGTTTCCCAATCTTTATTTGATAAGAGCAGAGTTCACCAAAGTACTGTTACCTTGTTATGAAGACACCAAACTAATAAAGTGTCTAAAAAAAAATCTCATTTTCAAACTAATTCTTATGTTCAAAGAGGTATTCCTGTACATAGTCTCACTGTGACTTGTGTAGATGTCTAAATGTACATCTTCTAAAATGAATCTGAACAAAGCTCTTACATCATTATGTTAGGAGTTAGAGATTTTTATTTCATTCATTTCCTACATTGTGTCTTCTAAAGTTTTAATATTTCTTTAAGATAAGTTTGAATTCAGGCATTTCATTTTTAGGTAGCTTAAAATGAAAGTGTCCTCTGAAGCTGTAATGAACATGTTTGGCAAAACATGATATCAGGGTTCGTCTCCTACAGAATTCTCTTAAGCACAGGGGTGTGTCTAAAGAATTTTGAATTGGGGCATCAAACTGGGCACTGAATCAAACGAGTGTTTCTCAATAATGTTTAGAAATTTTAACCAGATGTAGAAATCAGTAACATTTTTTTTTCTCACAATGAAAACTCAGAGTGAGACTAATCTACTTTGCAGTATCCTTAAGAACTTGCTTGAGAATCCATGATTTTTCAACATTTCTTTAGTATCACAGTGATTAGGTGATAGTTGTCAGTAGATCCAATTGTATGTAATAAAATTGAACTTTTAATAACTAAATTTGGCACACGTAGAGATTGGGATCATGTAAATTCTTATAGTGGTAATCAAATATAGTGCTTTATGATTTAATAGTCTATCCTACACATGCAATAATGATACTGGGCTTAAATAGCACATACGACATGACACCATTTATTGTCTGGATTAATTTGTACCTAATTTGGTAGAAACAAAACTTTCCCCTATTTAAGAGAAAGTCATACATTAAAACAATTAAAGCAAATTGGCCTATCTCAGAAAGGAATAACTGACGTGCTTCACACTTGTGACCTTCAACTTGAAGCTGTAGTTAAAAATGCAGTCAACGTTTCCACACAGGCACAGATGAAATGGAAATCCTGTTTCCCCAAGCTTCTACTTGTTTTTGTGTCATTACAAAGGGAAACAGCATATCATAGCCCTACATCCCTCGACCACTAACAAAACCTGACACCTCATGCCACCTTACATTCTCACCCACATAACCAGGGAGAAAACTCCTACTTTTTCCCCCCTATCACATTTAGTACAACAGCCCTTTTATCTTGCAGCAGAAAATAACAAAAATAAAAATCCTGAAAGCAATCCATCTGTGGCAGCCTTTTTTCTCTCTTTTTTTTTTTTAAACACAAATGCTTCTAACTCTGACTCAAATGTCACCCAATCAAGTCCAGTTATTCACAGCTTTTTCATTAGACAGAAAAAAAGGGTGGTGGTGGGCTGGGAAGGGGAGTAAAAAAAAAAGAAAAAAAAAAGAGGGAAAATCCCCTCTAGGGTTGTTTGTCTTTGTGATTCCAGAACTAGCGGCAGCCCAAGTTCGGAATTACACCACCAATGAATGCTTGGATGTTAATTAAAGAATGCAAATTTCATGTTTCTGGTCCAAGGCTGACACACACTGAAGGCCCAGAGGTCCATGAGTGAGAACGCACATACAGACACACAGACACCAAAATAAGCCCTCACACACACACACACAAAGTTCTGAAGGCTAATATCCATTCATACACATGCATGCACACACAACTGAAGGTCCTAATCAGCCTCTCTCATCCTCTTTGTTGTAAAAGATAGCGATAAGTCGGCAAAGGAAGTGACCTTATAGGGGTAAAACTCAGGGAGCTGATTATACAGAAGTTACATGTTCATAAATATGTTTACCAATATGCAAAGAGAAGGCATAAAGTGGGTCAGAACTTTTGGTAAAGTTTGTAAAGGGGAACATAGGCTGCATATGAATGGAAAGTCTGGGAGTGAACACCCACGCAGAAAAGAAGACAGAATGCCATAACATAAACACACCTTTTATGTTTGTTTTTTTTACTTTTGCAGTGAACTTTATACAGTTGTGGACTCACCCAGACACACACTGATTTTATTTTCTTAAAATTGCATAAAAAAACTACTCATTAACATTGTGGTTACACTAAGTTTTATTTTAATGGATTTTGAACAGACTGAGCGCTCCTTAAAATCCTTCATTTTATTATTAGGCTCTGCATAATCTGCACATCACAAATTAATCAGCATGTTTGGACAGATAAGAGTGATAGAGCTGTCAATTTTCATTACTGTCTCACGTTTCACCTGTTTATTAATTATTTAGTCTGCCACCTAACCTCCCACGTCCTAAAATATCAGTGCGTGAGTGTGGTATAATTAGGCTTGATGCCGGTATCTTAAACTGGCATCTTCAGATTTTTTGGCCTTAGATTTCAAAGATTATGTGCTTCCGCTGTCTCCCGCAGTGCATGAAGTCCATAAATGTGCACTGGGATTCCTGCCTCATTCCACACTTGTTAAATGAATTTGCAGTTAGCAGTTCTGCATGTCTGGAGGAAGTGCTGGATCTCAGATTTCTCCTATTAAATGGATGAAAATCTGATACCATTACTGACGAAAAACAGACCGAGTCAAATAAAACGAAGTTTCATGGCAGATGCAGCATTTGGTCACAGTGGAATCAATGTTGTAATGTCTAATGATTACAATCAATAAGGTGTAAGCTTATAAAAACTATTACTTCTTAATATGTTGTAATACGTAGCTGCAGTACATGAATGTTATATAAAAATATATATATTAAAAAAGCAGGAGCCACTTATGAGTCAGTGTTTGAACTCTACTCAGTGACTGAGCACGCTCACTTTCCCTTTCTTACAGACATTCACACCCTCACACCTGACAGCTCTGAAATCATATGGCTGAGTCTCTGTGGCATCTGACATGAAAAGCTGCTCACTGGTGCATTGCATTGTGTGTGTGTGTTCCCACTGTACTGCCGACATGCCCTGTCACTTCATGGATGTGTGCCTGTTTGACACACTTCTGCTTATGTGTGGGTGTGTTTCATTTACAGTACATTAGAAATGTTAAGTTGCAACAGGTGTTGTTTCACATCCCATGTGCATGGTACAGTTAATCTCTGCGTGTGTTTAAATGGTAAAATTTCAGAAATGATTTCTGGGTAAATAATGCTAATGTCTTTATACAACATCAGATACTATTATTGTTGTTTCTTTCCCCTTTACACTAGCATCCAGTTGAATTGAAGCCTGTTATATGTCTGTGTGTGGGATTTTTGGGGTACTGCTCGAGATATGGGATATTGCTCTTGTAAATATGCTTATTTTTGCTAGGCTCACATTTCTTTAAAGTAAACTATAAGCAGAGGCTGTGGGGATTTTCATTACACTTGCATAATGGGTCAAAGCACATTTCTCTGTTTGCCTTACACTCTTTATGTATAGTAAGTTTGCTATCAATCATACATGCATATGGAAAAATGTGCGAGGATGAATAAACAGATGTATGCATGGATACATACAGTACACTATATGAATATCCACATGAATATGCAGCACACATGACATACTACACACATGGCAGACTTTATTGCACAACAAGAGACTCAAACAAATGCATGTGCACACAAGCAAGCACAGCACAGCATCACAACAATGCTTTTAATTCAGTAATAAAAGCACACACAAAAAATTACCTCATTTACTATGACAAGCTAAATGTGTTGTGTTTCACAGCTCTGTGCCCTGCAGGCCACAGTTCCAGCTCATTTTTCAATGTTTCCATACACATGTGTTTCTCTTTCCAAAACATTCTAAGACACCACAAGCCTGTTGGCAGGAGTGTTTAGAGGCACAATCTGTACATATGATATTATAGTTCTTCCAACAGAGACCTACAGGAGGGAGAACAGTCACCTAAACTCACCATCAAAAGATAAATAGAAAAATATCACAGATGTTGCATGCCGTCAATATCTGTACTGTGTTCTTTGTTTTTAAAATAATATTGAGCTATGTGTTAAATTCGCTCAAGGGAAATGTTCATATAACTGTAGCTGCAATCCTTCACAACAGGAAAATTCTCTCTTTTTCTGTGTGTTTGGCTGCAAGCAGATCTCAAAAAGTGAGCTAAGAACAGGTCTCTGAATGGTGGATTCAAAACTGTGCTGAGTTTACCATTTGCCAATTTATCTATCAAGACTGACTTGACTATGACCATATTATAAAGCCACTATGTTCAAGACAACTCTGACAGTGCCATAACTATGACGCTATTGATTATCATGATCAATAAGATTATGGCCAATTAGAATGAGAGTTTTAATAAACCAGAATTGTCCTTTATGCTGTGATCACAAAATATCAAAAGATCCTGAATTTTCATAATGTTAATCCATCCATCTGGCAGTTTAAAAACACCCAGAATTGTTCTGCGTGAGTCAGTTCTGGGTGGAAGTATCTCACGCACCATCTGCCATGCACTTCGTAGAACTGCTTCCTGTCAAACAACCATATTAACATGACAAATGTGTCAAAAGTCATACATCATTTATATGTGACTGTTAGCTTCCAAAACTAAATAAACTGCATAGATTGCATGGCTCGTTTCTCCAAAACCAAAAGGTGAAGTGAGCTCTGCCACAGTATTCTCTTGCTGGATCAGCCCAATGAGCATGAAGGACGGTAGGCCACATTAAACTGTCTGTGAAGACAACGTTCTGTGAATTTATGACCCTTGACCTTCGCCGTGTCTCTCCAGGCTTGTAGTGCACTCTGGGATGCATGAAGGCGTTAATGACTCTTGACTTTACAGTTTGGCTTTGTCAGCCCAGTCAGCTGTGTATTAATCTTCATATTTGTGTGCTTATGCGCCTGCTTGTATGTGTCTTACAGAGAAAAAGGGAGGTCGAGAAGAAAGATGAGAGCATGCGTCTATGTCTTTAATCCTTGCCTGCTTAATTATAAATCTCTCCAACTGTCATGGGCTCCTGCCTTGTATCCCAAGAGTTTCTGTTAATATTTCATGGCACTGTCTTGTCCCCCAAGCAAAATGGCCCACCAGCAATTAGGCCCTGCAGAAGACCCTTTCAGGGTTGAGTAACTCTCTGTGGATGTGAGGACCTGTTTAGTAGCTGAGCAACAGAAAGCTTCTTTTTTTTTTTTTTTTATTACTAAAAATATAGCCTGGCCTAGTAAATGTACTCCCAGAATTATGTGTTAAATGTTTGATTCTCTTTGGTACAGATATAACGTCAAATTACATAAATAAACTCAATAAATTGAAAAGGAAAAAAAATGTAGGGGCAATTAAATGAAACCCACCCACATACACGCCACCTAATCATGCCCATTTGTAATGGATTAAGTTCTGTGCACCATTTTCAGGGGTCACCACTGCCCAGCAGTGTGTCTGCCCTTTACCAACTTCATGTTTTCACGCAGATGAGTCAGTTTTGAAACATGTTTAATTCAGCCTCATCTAACCACTCACTATGGCATTGGATAGATTACCGGAGCAGCGGGAGAGGTAGATGGACGGAAAAAGACAGCGGGAATGATGACAGGGAAAAGTGAATCTCCACCACTCCTCCTGAGAGGAGGGAGAAAGCAACAGAGTGAGAAGAAGCAGCGGATATTAGAATGAGACTGATAAGGCATGCTTGAGATAAAGAGGACATAAACGCTGCACACAAATATACACCCACATACAAACAAACAGTTCCACTTTACAAATCAATACTGTATTTTCCTCTCTCAGCAAACCAAACACCAGAAAAGTCCTCTTGGCAAACAGGGAATTGGTTGGTGCTGGGGTCCTGCAAGAACGAATGCTACCGCAGTGACCCCACCAGGTCCTTAACAGTACAAAAGTGACCTTTAGCTTCCTTAGAGAGCTGGTCGCTCTTCCCTTATCAGCCTGCCCTGGTGCCTCTCCTGCTTTCTTTTGTGTCAGACAGCTATGGTGACCTTTATTTAAGCCAACATGGGAATGTAGTCTTGAGTCCTTGGGAGACTTGTGATGACTACCTCGCTCCACAACTGGCCATTGCCCTAGACCAAATTGTTCACTTTAAAGTCAAGTCATGTTTCATATGTCAAACTTTTTCCGGTTTAGGTTTGGTGGTTATTTTTGAGGGTGAATAATGTCAAAAGAAGTACAAAAGAATCTGAAATAGGTCAGGAAATGTAAAACCTTAGTACATTAACAGTTTAGCATTATGTGTAACTTGCTTGTTGGTCAGAACAAACAAAAAGCGAATAATTGTAAAAGGAGCGTCTGTAAACCAAATTTTTCTTAGCATCACAAACCCTGCAAATTTATTTCCAGTATCATCAAAATTTGATTAATTCAATCAAATATCGTTTGGAAAGTCTAGAAAAATGACAGTTATTTTATTTTTATCCCCTTTCACATGTGTGTAGATCAACTCAGATGTAAGCTCCTACTCCTGAAACTGCCATACACTGCGTATCACAGGTGACTGACTTTTTCATATTACTGATTTTAATGTCTACCAAATCAGGCAATAATTTTACCAAAAAGTTGTACTGTCCAAAAGGATAAGCAGTCTTACTGTATTTTCCCCCTAAAAAAGGATGTAGGAAAGAACAGGAAAGTGAGATCTTACTGTAAAAAACTTCAGCTGGTGTGAAAAGTATTGAGTTAAAAAAATAAATCAATTTTTATTATGCTTATTCAATTTAATTTACCCAGTGAGCCTGTACATTAACTTGAAATTGCTAAGCAATGTAGCTAGCCTTGTAGCTAATGTAATTTTAAAAACTTGAGAGAGGATCCAATTTCAAACTCACAGCAAATGGATAACACCTTTGTCAGCAAGGTCTTTTTATCAGAACCACGTGCATATCATGCAGTTTGCAGAAATCAACGCTGGCTTTTATTCAGACATGCTGTTTGTATTTGAGACGTTTTCTTAAACTTGTAGCAATTCTCATTCTTTCATCATCATGTAAAAAAAAAAAAAAAATCTCATTATGTTTTACAATTCCCCTGTCTTTATCTGAGGAGTTGTGATGCAAATTCCTCAAATGTTGGCTTCATCATGTATGCTCGCCACCCCCAGGTAGTGGGAATTAATGAGCATTTCTGTGCTGCACCTGAGCATCATCATGCAGCCTAGTAGAGCAACCAATTTCCCTCCAACTGGCACTGCCCTCCTAGTTAGCTGCTAAACCCCCTAAGGCAATGAAGGATTGTTTTCAGCAGTTAATTGACAAGATCCTGGTGGTATTCCACATACACACATAACCACTGGTGGAGGAGTGTCTGTACCTTGAATGCAGGGACACCACTTCATGTAGCCTTGTCGTGCACAGCACTTCGACCTTCCTACTGAGGTATTTGCTGAAACTAAAGGTTGCACATGCCTTATTTATAGAGTTAATTATACACAACTAATGACTATCTTTTAATATGCTTCTCTAATTACAGACTTTGTCAAGTTGTTTGCTAGGCTAGAGCATGCCAATAAGTCAGCCTTGATTGGCTGGTAATGAGTGAACATTGTAGAACTTGTCAAGAGTCAACACCAATACAAGAGACAGCTTTTCACAGCAACAATCACGCATTATTTTAATGGAAATGCATTTTGTATAACTTTATAGATGTTAAGGTCAAATGATCTGTATAATGTATACTGGGTTAAAAAAAAAATATAGCAAAACATACATGTTTTTATGTGCAGCAGTGGTGAGGAAATGTTAGTGAGTTGAAGGAAAGGAGTTTTTCGTTTTGTGGCAGAGTGACAAAGAGCCTGAGGGGAAAGTGATTCCGAGGCTCTGACTTTGCCAACAGGCAACTAATCTCCACACAAAGCTCAGCTGACCTGAAGCTGCCAGTCTGCAGCATTACCAACTGCAAGGCACATGCTAAGACACTTAAATCCATATGCACATTGTGTGTCTTACGCAAACAAATACACACATCCTCCCACAAGTACACACACACAATTGATGCTACTGGCATAACACCCAACAAGGGCAGTACAGTGAGAAAACACAAGAACTTTATATCCACCGCAGACCCATGCATCAACCCCAAAAATATCCTGCTTCACTTAACAGTGACAATGATGCTTCGCAAACTACTCTAACTTTCACCAACAGCTGTGAACACTTGTGTCTTAAACTATGAGAGGACGTCAAGTGGGCATCACACATCTTGACAGCTTTTTGTGTCTCTAAGACAACTTGGCAGGAACATTAGCCACAAAAACATAACTTGTGAATGTAGCTGTTCGTTTCTAGCTAACTCTTCAAACACCAGCCTGGCTCTGACAGAAATCTCAACCAGGTTTTGAGGACCAGAGAGCAGAACAGGGGATATAAAGGCACAGACACACTCAGCACTCAGGTGGCTGTGATTTGCATGATTAGAAGTCAGCCTACTCTCTGGACTGGACCAATCAGAGAAGAGCTGGTTAACACTGGGGATAAAACCATGTGTCTGTGGAGAGGACAGAAACATATGTTCAAAAACACATTAAATAATACATCAGCACTCTCAGATGATCCCAGTGGTTGGTGTTTTTGATTCCAACCTTCTCCTCCTCCTACCCTGTCAGATTTACGAATTACAGGAACCGTACTTAATTGGTTCGCCTCCTATCTTCAAGACAGGTCCTTCCAGGTATCATGGGGAGGTGAGAAACCTACACTCTCTAAGGCAACCACAGGGGTTCCACAAGGCTCTGTCCTTGGCCCCCTTCTTTTCTCACTATACACTCGCTCACTTGGTCACATCA
>JAUMHL010000013.1:8158099-8171793 GCA_032362345.1 Sandelia bainsii
AAGTTCACCTGTAAAGGTTATAGTGCATTTTAGGTTCATTCTGAAATTTCACCCGAAAGCCGAATATCCCTAACTTTCTGTGAGTAGTGTATTTTTTCAGGCTTTGGATAGTGACTGAAAGAGTGACACCAAGAATATAAACAACCAAAATGCTTGTAGGGTGGCCTGGCTCAGACTTAGATATAGAGTATGGAGTTCAGATACCCGGGGGGAACACGAAGTAGAGCCACTGCTGGTTTGCATCGAAAGGAACCAGTTGAGTTGGTCCTGGGCACCTTTTGTGCCAAAAAGTTATTCTCATGCCATTAGGGTTGCAGCAGGTATTTCGATTTATTGTATGCATCTATTCATCCGTTTATCTTACGTTTTCAGTGTCTGTGTAACACGTAGACAAAGAATCAATTTCTAATTTAGATTCTTTGACTTATTTCTTTTTTATTACATGGCTCCCAGTCCTTCACCTCATGCTGTATCTATACACATATATATTCAGCAGGGGAGCCTTTTTCCTGCAGTGAAGATATATGTGGGATCATTAGTTAGCATAATTGCACTGAAGACAAGTGGAGGGTGGCATGCTTTTTGGAGTGGTAAGTACCAGAGAAGTATCCATCTTATGTTTGCACACATGTCACACACACACATACATGTTGTAGGTACATTATGCAATGTTCTGACATGCACAAACAAAATAAACAATACTGTACATACAGAATGGGTAAAGTGCATACATGTGGACACACAAATGCTATATATGATGCACAAATACTGTATATCAAGATTATATACAGACATACTTGTCAATATGCCTTATCTCTTCTCTATTTCTCACTCTTCTCTCTATTTCCCATACACACACACACACACACACACACTCCTTACCATGCAGAACAACAAGACAGTTGTCCTCCATCTGTCTGTGTTATTCATGAGGAAATGAAGATCTGGTTGGTGAGTGATGAGTTCTCCCGCAGAAATAGCCCGGCCAAAACCTCTAGAAAAAACACCAAGCCCATTTATGAAAAAGATGGATAAATATATAAATATTAACTCACAAATGTACATTCAAGGTGCAAAATGAATGGCAAATTGTTGTGCAAGGATTTCAGGAATGCACTCAGCCCACTTTATCATGCCTGCACCTTTACATAACATTTCCATAATGCGCGGTGCGATTCTGTGGGTCATAAAAAGGTAATGATAATTTTCAATTTTAAAGTGTTATATATTTTCTTATTTTCTGTATATCAAAAGTATACATTTGGTCAAGCAAAAACAGAGAAACCTGCATGCTTTCAGCAGTTTGGGAGAGGGAGGAAAATAAACCAACATTTCAGATGTGCTCACTTGCAGTTTTACTTCCAAATAAAGTGTTTTAGATAATGTTACTTTTTGCTTGTGTACAATCAAACTTGTAAGAGGAAGGAACATGGTGGTGGAGGAGGCTGGTAAGGTACACAGGATCCATGGTTATAAAGAGCTCTATGATTTAAGAGAAGAAGTTTGAATTGAAGCCCCAATAATAGCAAAGGACTATAAAGCTTGTTGACTTACACTTACATTAAAGCCACTTTAAATATGGTAATTGTGAAGCTCTTCATAATTTACAAATGTATAAAAATTAAACAGTTGTTGTTGTTAGATGGGATTGGTTATTCATACCTTACACTGCTGTTTAATGTTCCTCTGGCTCTGTTTGCTTGTCATGTGTCAGGCACCAGGTAACAGAAGGCGGAGTCAATCAGGGTATAGCTGAAGACTGAAGCACATCTTTTTCATTCAACATAAACCTCCGCACTTAATTTCCCAATCATCCATGCACTCACTACACAACTGCTGATTATGACACCTCACTGTCTATTTGGTTATTTTGAGTTTTCATTATGATTTTGTTACAATAAATGACTTGTTTATTTTTGGCTTCAACAAGTGTCTCCCTCTTTTTTGTCACTGCCTGTGGCACTTAAAATTTTTCATTCTAACGTTTCCCTAGCCGTTTGAAAAAAATTGGATGGCTATTGGATGCCAATCGGAGTGGTCACATGACTAAACAGGGCCTCATCTAGGGACTTTTTGTGGCAGCAGCGGCACACACTTTTTGGTAAGTTTAATGTGGTTTATAGTTGTCATTGCAGAATGTGCAGGAGTGATAGGCAGAGGTGAGCTACGCGTTTTAAGTAAAATAGAGGCAGTTTTGGTAATGACTTATGTTTGAATGAGATATCATAACCTCACATCGTAGCAGGAATAGTATCTTTGAAGCACAACATAAAGAAAATACACAAAACTCAGAGTCATCTGACTACTACCCAGTACTGCAGCAAATTCAGCATACAGGCAACGTCATATGGTTAAGTACCATATAATTACTGTACAAAATTGTACATTTCAATGATGATAATGTAAGTGTGAGCTCTATGAAGTGCTGCCATCACCATCACTGTCCCTGTGTGATTTCATTTGATGGGGAGAACAAGATGGTTGAGTGGAATGGCAGGTAGAGAAGCTGCCTTGTATCTGCCAATCATGCCATAAAGTGGGAGGATGTTATCGCTCCCTCACTCATTCTCACACATTGATTCTTGCTCTGTCACCAACTCTCCCTCCCTCTCTTCTTGTACGTGGGAATCTCTCCATAAAACATCTGACACTATGTCACCCGGCGCCTCGTTCACTACCCGCAACCTGGACACTGCCATTACACAGATGTCAGACACAGTTGTGATATCATCATAAAAAGCAACTGCCATGATTCTATTTTTTTTTTTTAACACACACTCACACTAACGTACACACTAACCTCCCTGTGAGCATGTGAGTAAGCAGGGAACAGAAGAGGAGAGGTTTGGGGGAGTTAGATGAAAGCACAATTACACTCACTGTCGTGCTTTGGCCCATATTATGATGTTGGAGGGTGATAAGATAGCAACAGCACATGCTGCACACGCACACAAACAATAGCCCTGGCTGTGATGGATGTCCGGATGCAGACCTACTCCAAGCAGAAAATAGATGAGTTCCTTTCATCTTGACCAAATGGCATATACATTTGAGATAGTTCCGGGACTGGTATCACATGTGTTCATAACTAGAACTTTATTGGCAGCACTATACTGCCGAGGGGTGCAGACGATAAAACCAGGCAGAAAAAAAGCAGCATGGTTGGATGTGATTACTTCAGGCTTGATTTATTATGTGTAATGTTCAGTTTTCCTTCTCATGTAGAAACGCTTTAAGCAGATCTTTGTGTTTATTTTCATATTGCGAGAGGACAAAAGCAGCTTTTTGGTATATTTGTTGTTATATGTTGGCACCAAAATCATATCGTAGATAGTTCTAGTTCAGTCTAGTTCTAGTCTTCTAGTTCAAATAATAAGCTGTAGTTGTCCTATAAAAAGGTACAGTATCATAGTATACATGTAATATGTCTGATTGCCTTTGTATCGGCTTTAGGGTATCTTAATTGTCTCATGCTTTTGTCTTGCCCATTTCAAGTACTAAAATCTTGATGGATCACTATTCGTCTCCTTTTCCCCACTGTTAGTGTTTATACTTGTTTTAACATGCTTGTATATTGCTAGGTATTTACAAAAACCATTGCAGTAGTATTTTGCATTTGTGAACTCAGCTTCATGTGCCAACGCACACGTACCAGCACAATGCGGTACGAGGCATTTTCTGCTGATCACCATTTATTTTATTTTCCAAAACCACTAGTGTGTGTCGCTGATTAAAGTGGCATAAACAGACACACACAGGTGGCTTTGTTGCCATACAGGACAGCATTCATATGCACATGTAGAAATGAATGGAAGTCAGCAGCAAGGGCAGTGTAAAACTTGGTTAAAACAGGTATAAAACACTGAAGAAAGGGGAAATGAGATAACACATGACCCCCTTGGTGTTCCATATTCCTTGGTATTGCAGTGCCACAGTTACCTATAACCCTTTTCTCTGCATGGACATACGGATTGTGGGTATTTTTATAGAGTTGCAGCAAGTGTTGAAGTTGGGTTCAACTTTGCTGAACTTTGACAAGCACAGAGTACCGGAGAGTGCAAAGTGGAAGTCTCTATCATAACTGTGCGTCACAACCTAGTTTTATTTAACCCTTCTCCCCTCAGGTATAAGCTGATCCATAAAAGTGTCGTGGTTTTAGACAGATTTGAGACAATAGTCAGTACTATACAAATATATCTCAAACACCTTTCAGCAATTATTGTGCCTCACTAGTACGAACATGATCTAGCTCACAGAAGTCCACCAACTAACTGCAAATACAGTAGTTGCAACCCTACTATCTTTTAGTATCACACATTTCATGAGGAGGCATAGACAATTAACTGTTGTGTCTCTTTCTGGTGTAATAGGACCTTGAGGGTACAGGCTGATCAGTCTGTTAAAACTTTGGTCCAGAGCAAGCTATCTGTAATGGTTATATGCCAGATTTAGTATATTTATCACCACCAAAGGTTGATTTCTAATGTTTTGGGTGACCCTCTGACCTTTGCTTTTTCTGTGTTTTTTCTCTTTTTCTCTTGTGCCAAACTCAACATGTCAACAACAAAATAAATGCCACAAGAACTTTACATTGTAACCTTGGTAATGGTGAAACAGCACATGAACCCATATTATATAACAAATAGATGACTGTGATGACTGAAGATGCAGGAATAATGGTGTCAATCATCTAGCCACATTTTTGGTAAGATGACCAATGAAATGACCTCTTAAGTCTGTATTACTCAGTATTTTCCACCCTGTTACATTCCCAGCCCTGTTCTGCAGCAGTCTGACTCTGTGGCTGTTTCAGGGTGAAATAGCAATTTCCACTTCCAGATGCACATCTATGATTGCTGTGACCCCCATCCCTTCAGTGCACCCACAAAAAAATGCTTTTTGCATTTTGACTTATCACCTTCTATCTCTCAATCGGTCCAACAACGCCAGCTCATTCACCTACCCCCAAGTATGCCCATCAACCACTGGGATTTGACTTTTTTTGTTGAGAAATACAGTTGCTGAGGGAGAGGCTTGTACTTTTCTTTCCAGACATCTAATTTCACTGTACGAGTTTTACAGACACCTTATTTCTGAGAACAATCCCGCAGTTTTCTCTCAATACCATTTTTTTCAGACTGACTGTTCACTCGCTGTTTCATTAATGTCACCATGGACAGTCATAGTCACAAAAGCACAAATTCAAAATTACAGTCTAAAACCAAGTCAAAATGATGTAAAGAGAGGACAACTAAATCTCTACTATTATAAGTAATTATAAGTAAAATTTAAGGGTTGTTGAAAGGCTTGGTAGGGTAGTCAGAAAGTATTGGGTATGTCTGAGGGCAGACTGTGACCAGTAAAAATGGAAAAGAGAAAGGAACAAAGAGTGAATGCAGTGCACATCCCCATCATATCAAATCAGTTAGCCTGAGGAACACAGCAATCCATATAATGTGATGGATGGACTTGCATGTACAGTTAACGAGTGAGTGGAGAAAGATGCTGCTCCCAGACTTTCAGGCCTGCAGCCACAAACACAATGACCCACCACAACAGCCTAGTCTGTCTTTTTACTATCCTTGTGATTTGATTTCTACTTTCTAAAGCTCTATGCGTCCTCTGGTAAACAGCCTTAAGAACAGCACCACGTTGTGGTTTGAGTAGTATACAATAAAAACAATTCAGTGCAATACAGCTGAATGCAGAGTAAATGGACTGCACTTACATAGTGCTGTTCTCCCTTGACAGACAAAGCACTTCACAATTTGTCTTTCACTCACCCATTCTTGCACATAAGCACACACTGATGGCAGCAGAGTGGCCATGCAAGGTGTTGGCCTGCCCATTGGGATCAAGGTCAAGGGCACTTTGACAATAGAATTTGTGAGGTTTGGTATGTTTTGTTTCATAGTGTATTGTTGCTTCAATT
The DNA here is from genome assembly GCA_032362345.1 of Sandelia bainsii. Classification (NCBI taxonomy): domain Eukaryota; kingdom Metazoa; phylum Chordata; class Actinopteri; order Anabantiformes; family Anabantidae; genus Sandelia; species Sandelia bainsii. The sequence continues at coordinate 8,164,032 of JAUMHL010000013.1, forward strand.
TTCATACCCAGGAAAATTTTTGTCCTATTCACCGAGATGACAATGACAGCAATCGTGTGTTCTATGCAAGTCTGTGGCAGACAAAGAGTACTGAATAAAATGAAACGTTCATACCATGGATATATATATACCCCCACCTTTCTGCTTAATTGTACTTGTGCCCCTATTGTACTGTGCTTGAGTGTTACCTTGTCTTTTATTTTGTATTACAGATTCCCACAGTGACATTGATGTGTGTCCTTACTGAACTTGCACATCTTTGCAACTGACTGTGTAAAGAAACAGATAAAGAAAAGTAGATAAAGAAAAGTGTATTGCACAGTACCATATACGTATCACAGAGTTAAAATGTTGAACTGTTGCAGTTCTTTCTGATTGTGTGGCCTGTTTGGATTTGTGCTGAGATTTCATTATGTAGTCGTTACATGGTAAAGAGCTGACTCAAGTAAACCTTTTTTCGGCCGTTTGTTCTTACAGCTTTAAAACTGGGAAGTCATATTCCATCACGATGTAGAAAACGGCAAAACTCATTGCTTTTAATCAGCCCTGAGAGTTTTGTACCACACACTTTGACACCGCTGCTTCAAATCCCAGAGCCAGTCTACCTTTAAAAGTATCTTGTCAGAACAGATAAACACTGTGGGGAGCGGCTTTTTATCTCCTGCTTTGTCAACATATACTGGTAAAAATCCTCAGAAGCAAAGATCTCAGAGCACATAAACAATATTCATAAGAAAATTACATAACAACTTGTTCTGCTTAGAGTTCTCTGGCATGCCTCACAATACCTTGGAATACCCCTAAATGTTTATGCCCTTTTGAGTTCATGATATAAAAGCCTGTTAAGAAAAGAAGGAGGGAACAAGAACATGTTGGTATTTAGCAAGTAGGATGATGGCAGATTAAGATAGCAGCATGTTTGTTGAAAATGCTTCTCCTTGAGTCAGTGTGAGAGAGGTCACCACACTCTTTCTGCACAGCGGCAAGGGTGGTGTCAATGTGCATTTCCCTGATGGGCGAAGCTGTGTGACAGGTCGCTTCCTAAAGCTAGGAGGAAGTGCTCGTTGAAGACCTGTAGGCATATGTGTCTTAGAGTGTTGTGTGCCAAGATGAGCACTGTGTCAGCTTGTTCGCCCACACCCTTCTTTGAAGCAGTGTGGAGTGAGGGGCTTATTCTGGTTCAGTTTCTGTATTATGACATTCAGGCAGGTTTTGCATGTGATGTAGGGCTCTGTTTATTCTCTTGGCATCTGCTGAGCACATGTTTGGGCCAAGCAACTCACTTGGGAGGACTAGATGCTCGTGACTTTGATAACACCAGAAAAGAACATTAATACAGACAAATCAGCAAAATTTTGGAGTATAAATAACAACATATAACTAATACTACAGAAACTAAATGTACCAGAGAACTCTTCCTTTTTCTAAAGGAAAGTCATGTTTAATACTCTCACTCATTCCCTGTTGGAATTCTACTCAGGAGATGTACAACATTATTCTAATACAACTATTCTCATGTCAACCCTGTCTCCCAAAAATTACGTTTGTATACAACTAAACTGCAATCCTGATTACGTTTTCCTAGAGAACGTATTTGCGACCTGATTACGTTTTTGTAGAACGTAATTGTCACGTTGTACTGAAACGTATTTTTGTGAATAAATGAATGACGCGCTACATTTACTAATGCACAGAGATTTTCAGGTGGTTGGGGGGGACGGCGGGCGTTTACTGTGCAGGACTGACATGCAGGAGACCAAAGTCCCCCGTGAGGTTGGGTTTAGGCAAGAAAAGTACTAAGGTTAAGGTTAGAAAAAAGATCCTGTTTTGCTTTCATTTTTAATGCAGACATTGTGTGTGTGAAGCGACAGTGTAAAATGACATTCTTGTCCATTAACCAGCCCACAGCCTTTCACTGACACTAATCCACTGCTGTGATGTCTGATCCCAACCATAAAACACTTTAATATCTCTACACTCACATGTCTGGATGTTGAAATGTAACGTCGGATATTTTAGCCGACAGAAAACCGGATGCAGATCGGATATTTTGGCGGACAAAAATACGTTAACTGTGAACATATGATCATTACATTCACAGAAAACGTAACCGGGTCACAATAACGTTCTCTACAAAAACGTAATCGGGATTGCAGTTTAGTTGTATATGAACGTAATTTTTAGGAGACAGGGCTGCTCATGTTTGATATTCTCCTTTTATAAAAACCATCCTTGGAGATCATCTGTGCAAGGAGCATATTACATGCCATAATTTTATTGTGAAGTCACCTCAATAGCGACAAAAGTAATCTAATCTTTAAGTACACCTAAACCACAATGTTTTCCTAAACCTAACCAAGTAATTTTTGTGCCTGTGTCTGTTCTATAACCTAAATTAAAATTTGTGTTTCGTCTATTTAGGTATTATAGAGAAATACCTTATTCTTTAATGTTTGGACATTTAAAGTATTTTGTCTTTGAATCAGAGAGTGAATCACTATCAACATTATGTTGACTGAAAGATCATTTCCACTCACCCCAACCGGTCGAGGCAGATGGCCGCCCACCCTGAGCCTGGTTCTGCAGGAGGTTTCTTCTGTTAAAGGGAGTTTTTCCTCTCCACTGTTGCCTCGTGCTGCTCAAGTGGGACTGTTGGGTTTCCTACATTATTCTGTATATACTTATATTCTGTAAGGTTGCACTGTTAAGTGCCTTGAGATAACTTTTTTTTGTGATTTGGCGCTATATAAATAAAACTGAATTGAATTGAAAACTGAATTGAAAGATGTGGAATAAGCCCAGTGATTGCTGTAATTTCACATTGAAGTAGATACTTGTGCGTGTTAAATGTGTTATATAAACAGCTATGAATGTATATTTTAACATTTGTCTACTAAATTTACCATTATGATCTGAAACAGAAACATATATTTTGGGTACTTTATTTTGAACTTAGATATAATTAACAGTATTCTTCTTGTTTATGTAACTTTTCTTCTATACTATTTTCTCTTTATCCCTGCAGCTCAGGTGCCGTGTATTAACTATGAATTTCCTGAGGAGTTCCTTTGAACTCTTGATCCTTTAGCTTGGTTCATTTGAGGTGCACAGCAAATAACTTCACTGTGACCATGTGGAAATGCAGCTTCGACTCTCTCATTCTGAGCAGCAAGGACAGTAGTGACTCATTCAAGCCCATGCATGCCCAGTGAAGTTTGCCAAACCAGAACAAGTTATCAGAATTTTTATGTGAGTTAAGAACAGTTATGTGGTTTGGTTGCAATTCAACAAGCTGATTCTCAACAGATAATATAAAAAAATTAAAAATACTCATGGATAAAACACTGTGTAAAATTCCCACCCTCAGCTTCCCAGAATCTCAGCATCATGAAAACAATTGTCCATATGAGCCTAAAACCTTGTAGCTTTTGAGTCCAGATTTTTCTCAACAGGGTCTCAGCTCTCTTTTCTCCCAGCTTGGCTTCTTGTGTGTTTAGCCTTAAACCTACCCCTCCTTATGGCCAACCTTTGCAAAGTCTCTTAAGTTTCTGTCTCCCTCCTGGAAACATTTCAATCCTAGTCTCTGGTGGTGGTCCACAAACCTGCAAGACAGTGATTCCTCCTTGTTCTTCATCATCCAGCTGTGCAACCCTGTTTGTTTGCTTGTCATGTAGCAGCCGTATCTGCAGGATCCACCTCTCCATGTGGTCTATTCTGTTTTCCCTCCTGACTTACAGGAAGGTGGAAGACTTCTTCTCAATCGGAATTTTCACTCATACCGTTTATATCACCATAATGAAAGCTGGCATGGACAAATCATCCCACCATCATGAACTTTTTCTCTGAGGTGTGAACATGTGTGAGGCAGCGATAACGAGGACAAATTGTTCCTTTTGCCATACAGAAGGTTGGAACAGCAAAGAAGCCGGGATAAAACTTTCTGAATGTGTCTCATTTTGCTTTTCTGTAGGACTTTATGCGATTTTGAGCCATAATGAATGAAGCCCTGAACTTGTGTTTTCGGAGCATTGATTGAATATAATTAAGGTCCATTTGTGCTAATAAGCTTTTGTTTCCTTCTCGGCATTTCTAGAAATAAGCTGGAAAGTCAATTTCAGGCCATGACTGCGGTTTAAGGTTAGATCAACACTGGTTGACACTCCCACATTTCCATTTTTGATTTTGTTTAAGCATATAGTTTGACACGCGGATTACTACATTAAAGATTAAGATGACTTGATTGACTGAGCTGTCAATATTATGAATAAACATGTGTTATAGAGACTAAATTAGTGCTTATTGATTAATTGACTTTTCTAGTAAATGTTACAGTGGTAGTTTCTTCATTAGGAATAATTAAGTGGTCAAATATCATTATATGAAGAGTGATCGTGTAATGTGATGACATATAATTGAAGCATTTTGCCTATATACTTTGTTTTTTTCTCAGTTTTCTCATTTCTGTCCATTATTCCATTTAACTCTGCTTGAGATAAGCTACCATTTCACAGACCCCATTTAGTTAGTTGAATGCACTCAAATAACAGACAATCAAGGCTTTTTTATTGTTTTTGCTATTACTGTGCTCACTGTGTTATTGTGAATAGCAAAAAAAACCCATTCATGTTAAAAAAAAAAACCACACACAATATTTGCCATATTGTGTTGTTTTTTCGAAGCTAGAACATTTTTTTTTTTTTTTTTTGTGAACACTTTTTTAATTCTAAAATTGTTTAAAGTTTCTGAATGAATAAACACAAATGACAGCATCGGTACAAAAACAGAATAATCTGATTTTAAGTTTGTTCATGAGAAACTGTCCAAGATGAAACAGTAATCACTTAGGAGAGACTGCATGATAGAGAGGTTAGGGAATATCTTTTATACAGTACGGTGTGGAAATGCCCACCTGTTATATCAGTATTTTTAAATGGTGATCTACTCAACTTTGGAAGCACAGATCTGTGAAAACTCTACAGTCCATGTTCCCAAATCTGCAACTCCTGGAAGTTTAATTAAAAAAAAAAGAGAAATAAAGCTCCATCTCCATAACAACAGGTCTGTCCTGATGAATAGTTCTTAATGCCGGTGGGAAACCAGTGATAATATGAAAAATATTCCACGTGCAGTCCTCCAGCCTAACAAGACCACAACCTTGGAATCATAGGGAGACTGAACATGATGTCAAGGATAGGGAATGATGAAGGGATGTCATTGTGACTTAGAGTGGTCTTATGTGTCACATGGGATGAAGATGATTGTGTGATCTTTTTTCCCAATCTTATGAATTCATAAATAATAGTGTACCACCAACAATTTATGGATGATTGGAAATGATTTTGTATTCTTGAAACAATCACTGACCTGTAAACGTAAATGCATTTTATTCCTATACATTTCAATCAACACCTTTTTGGCAGAGATTACACAGTCCCCAGTGATCAAAGTGAAGTATGATTATTACAGTGGCCTTGCGAACACATGGCAGCTTAAGAAAGCATGTACAAAACACAATCAAATTCAAGCAATTCAACTTCAGCTAGCTGTAGCATGAGACTTAAAATCAATCCACCCTGCCCCGCCAATGCTCCTCTATCATCTCCTACACCGTGCAGAGCCCTTCAGGTATTATTTAATGTTATCAAATTACATTAAATAAGAAGCTGTAAAACATATTAGTCAAGCAGAAAGCACATAAATCCTCTGATTGGTTACAAATGTGAGCCTCACTCAAAAACTATTGAATATCTCTGCACTGCTGCAAGAATTTTCAGTGTTGAAGTGGAGATCACCTCTGCACAATAAGATTTTTTTAACATATTTCTATTAAAATATAAATTTTTTAAAGTAACTTAAAAAAATATATAACTTCAGCAATTTGACAACACAGACAGTATTTAAATGCTACATATATACAAAACACAACCAGATGCAAAAACATGCTGCAAATAGCACAGACAGGGGTAATAATAACAATAATGACATTAAATAATAATATGAGTACCTTTTAAATAAATGCTGAGCAGAGCGTTACATCTGCTTCCATTGAGTATAAACTACGGAGTATGAAAGAAAAGATAAAATATGAGTTGAGTTGGAGAAAATGTAGAAAAAGTCAGTCCCATTTCAACTAGAAGAATGTGCACTGGTACAGTTTCTCTTCATGATTTGTCTTTTAAAGGCTTTAGTACCTTTTTTCATTGCACACACACTTGCACATTTGCAATCAAAAACTTTTTCAGCCAGAGCAATACAGAGCTGTGTATTATTGGAGGAACATGTGTAGAATGTGTAGATGAAGGGAAATCAGCTGGATTGTTTCAATGGAAAGCTTAAAAAGATTTATTATATTTTCTTTATGCTTAGTGTATATATCCATTTCACAAGGATTTGATTTCTCATCTTACTAATATGGGCATGGATTTTATTTAAGTTATTAGGGATTCAATGAAAATATTGCATTTTCTAAAGAATAAAACAAACTATAAATACTGTGGACAAGCTTATTTTAAAACAAAATTACCATCATCCTTTTTCTATTAAACAGAAGAATTTGAACTCATTCACAGTGCATAATGCATACCATATGATTATCTAGCTAGGAGTCAGCACATGGGAAAAAATAAATAAATAAGTTTTTTCCCAGCTCAAATTTTCTTCAGATTTATGATTACCTGTATGAATAAGTATTTCATCAGGAACTATTTTTTTTCTGCTCATCAGGGCTTGGAAAGGCCTTGATTTGTGATGGGCTGTGCGTAATGACACCAGCAGAAGATGAAGTCACATTACAGCTGTCTGCAGGGATCGTTTGTCATCAGAATGGGGCCATTAACAAAATCTGGGCAGGTATCAGTCACCTGGCAGAGGCACTTTCATCGTCCTTGTGACACTAGTGAGTCTGTGTCTGTGTAATGTATTAGGGGATTAAAAACAGGCCTTAGAAAAAAAGAACACGTGCCAAATGGGACATATTTTGTGCTTAGTAAACATATAATTAAAGAACATATGGAAAGTATTAACTTCACACAAGTGACATAGGGCTGGGCGATATATCGATATTTTAAAATTATCGATATAATTCTAAATGAGATATAAAATGAGTGAATATCGTAAAACTCGATAGAGCTCTTTTGCCTCTTTCCTGTTTTGTTGTCCGACAACTCAAAGACAGCCCCGCCCGCCGCGCTCCCCCTCTGAACACAACTCACAGCCCGCCCCTTCACAGCGCTTCAAGAAAGCAGCGAAGAAGGAAGAAAGCAGGAGGGGCGGTGAGGAAGAGAGGAGCTGGTTGGTATATGTAGAGGCAGTCGCTCAATCATCTGGAGGTAGTTCGGATTTCAAGTAGCAGAATAATGTGTTTTGTAGAGAATGTTCCAATGAAAGCTTCGAGCACTTCAAATCTTTTTCTCCATTTACAGCAGCGCCATGAGAGGCAGTACGAACAGTGTGTTAAACGAATGCTGCCACCGCGGGCGTGAAGACGCCTCAACCCCCTGCCCCGAAACAAACCACGCTACAAAACTCTTACACTCGTGAAAAAGTGAGAAGTGGAACAACATTACCAAAGCAGTAGCTTATCATATCGCTAAAGACATGGTCCCTACATTAACAGTGGAACAACGCGGCTTTATACAGTGCATAAAAGGGCACATTCTTTTTTTAACAACTCTTAATTGATATATCAGCAATGTAGTTTTTTTTTTTTTTACAAAACCTATTTCATATGTACCAAATTTGTCTAAACTGCCAATAGTTTGTC
>JAUMHL010000013.1:8180857-8195939 GCA_032362345.1 Sandelia bainsii
AGTGTGAACTTTTTACGTTTTCTATAAATTTCACCCAAAAGCCAAATATCCCTAACTTTTTGTGAGTAGTGTATGTTTTCTTGTCAGTACACTTAAATTTAAATTTGTCTAGTATATCTCTGATAGGTACATAAAAAGTAAACGAATGAATACATGCTTATTTTTATGGTTTAAAGAAGTATACTAATAGTATAGTAGAATATACTTCTTTTTCGTAAGGGCTTCACATAGACACACCCACATCAGCCTCAATTTTATGAATCAGTGCCTATTACCAAAGAAATTAATTTCATGTAGACCACTGGGAACAGTTCATTGTTGTATGTTGCTAAAATCAGCAAGGAAAAAAACAACGGGAAAACCTTTTCATTTTCTTCAATTAGACAGACTACAAAAGAGCTAGAACATGAGTAGTAGTGTGTGCATGAGAGAGCAAGAAGAGAAAGGTAAAAGGCTTTGGATTTCTTTTGGCAATTTGTTTCTTGGCAGTATTCTCCGAATCGCTCAATACAATCTCTCTAAAAGTTTTCATTTATCAATTGTTTTCTATTTTTTTCTGTCCTCTTTCCCCTCTCTTTTTTCGAAAGGCTTCAGAACGAGAGAGCCGAGGCCAGGGAAAATCCTTCATTCATTAATGAAAGGCATCCATTACTGTCGAATGGCGACAGAGTTAATGTAAATAAATGAATACTCCAACCCACTTAACTGTGGTTTATTATGAGCGAGCAAGGCATAATTGTGTTTCTGATCAGTTCAGATAAATTCAGACGCACAATCCCCCCCACCCCAAGTGCCACTTCCCATTTGCATGCCAGGGTCTGCAACTAAAGGGGATATGTCACATGGCTTATTACTAAGGCTTCAGTTAATGGCACTGGGATATGAGAAGAAATATATTGAGTTGAATGTGGTAATGCTTGGCTTTGTAGGGTAAAGCCTCTTAAGTAAGTCAGCGAGTGCTGCTTCTAAGTTATAAAAAAAAAAGAGCAAATTTTTGTGTTCTAATCATAAGAAACCCATCTGTTTTGGGTGTTTTAATTCAAGCCAACCTATAACTCTGACTAAAATGATGTGATTTCGCTTTCTGCGCCTGCAACCCCGACATGAGGTAAATGGCATTTCAGTAAATGTGGGCTCCAAAGGATAATGTAAGTGGGGATTTAATAGAAAAAAACATTCAACTCTGAGATGCAATTTAACTCAACGTACTGTATCATAAGCACATGCATATTTAGCATAAGTTGCCCCAGTGGGAATAGAGCCCAATACCTGTCAGATTTTACACACAGCAGCAGCAGGATATGACAATATGTTGTCACTGTTACCAAGCCGTTACTTGCTGATTTAAATTCGCTCAACTCGTGAGAGCAGGTCTCTTATGGGTGTGTTCTCAGTGCAGCAGAAATTCACTCATTAATAATCTGCTTCCTAAAGGCCTCCTTTACTATGTCACAGACCTCATTGATGGTGTACAGGTATGATGAGCGTCATAGAGGTACAGTAATAATCATCTTTAAATCTCCACTCCTTTGGAGCAGTGCCGAGGATACTGTAACATAGCCAGCTGTTGAATACTGAATTATGGAATTTCTTCTGGGAACACTGAGTCTCGTCTCCCACACAGAGCTTCAGACACTTGAACGAGCTCTGCCAAGGCATGCAACACTCGTGTGAATGTTGTTAAACTCTGCCCAGTGTTGTACATTTCTATTTTTCCAGGCTGACAGGCTGGTAGCCATAAATGTGGTTTAACTTGTAACGTGTTGCCAACTGTTGCATATGATACGGCCCCGCTGATGTCACACGCGCATGCTTTTTGTGCAGTCAGCTACAGCTTGACGTTTTTTTTATCTGCGAAATGTTGGCACACACATGCCACATGTGAGCCTCAATTAAACCAAGCACCATATGCATGTATTATTTTTTGGGGGGTATTTTGTTTCTGGCCAGGGGTGCTCCATGTGAAGCAGCAGTTGCTTGAAAACACTATTAGTTAAGGTTCTATAATAGTGTAGCAGGTCAACATTTGGGTCTTTTGGTGAACAAAATTATTTTGCTAAATATTTTATCAAGTTATTATTACTTGGTTTCTTTGAAATCACTCTCAAATACACATCCTCCCACTACATAGGATCCTTTTCTATATGGGACCTTTACAACGGACAATCAGTTATACTGTACTGAATAGCCAGTATTCAACAAAGATCATAAAAGCCTTTACAATTAAGGACTGTTAGTTTGTGTGAGTGACTGGAGGACAGTAGCAGAAGAAGCCCAACCAGTTATGTATTATTATGCCTAACCAGACCCCAGTCATACCCAACTCTAACTTAATCCAGTAACTTCCTCCTACTCCAGAGCTGCATGGGTAACACTTTACAATAAGGGTACATTAATTAACATTACTTAATGCATTAATAAGCATGAAATAACAGGTAAGTAAGGTTAACTAATGCATCTACTAATCATTTACTAATGGTATTTATGTTAACTAAGACATTAATTTATGCATTCAGGCACAGTAGCAAAAGAGTTTAGTAGTATATGAACACAATCCCAGGGAGCAAGGGTTCTTCACCCACTGCGCTTTCTGGGTGGTGCATATGGACCCCAATGTATTATTACCAATTGAAGAAAGTTATAATTTATACCAGAGATTGAAATAAGTTATCTATTAAAGCAGAAGCATGACCAAATTTAATTGCGTTTGTTTGCTGTTTTCACCTTGCTGCTTTATATTCATTTACACACACTCCTGACTTGGAACTGCCCACTAAATCTAGAGTTTTTCCACAGTTGGCCACTGTTCATCTGTAATGGAGCATGAGGGGGTGCTTCAGTGTTTTGCTGATGGCGCCAACTCAGTTGTTAACTATTACTCATTCACTTCCGAAAGCCATATCAGGTCTAGATGCAAAAATAGTGTACTTATTGATCTCTTACACAGCTATATGTTGAGTAAATAAAGGTGATTTAACTGTAAATAAGTATTTCCAGAGAGTCAGGGGACATTTACAATAGAATATTACATTTTTATGGTTAGAATTCTCTGCAGTGCATTCAGCCATACCCTATTCATTCATATTCCACTAAATTCACATAATACACATAATTTCAGTAGCACAAAGTTGTTGTTTTTTTAATACACAACAATGCCTGTAGCAAGGATCAAATGCATTTACAAGATTAATGTTTGTTCTTTGCATGTCTCTTGGGGGCAGACATGCCACAGGTTTAGGACTCAACTTTCCCTTTTTGCATTTGAAGGGCTGTAAGCAGAGCACGTAGAGCCCAGTGTGGGAATATGTGTATAATGAATCAGGAAGAAAACAATAAGCGTTCAGAGGTTGTTTGGTGTGTGAGTGTCTTTTCAATCATTACCAACGACTTCGAGGTGAAATTCCCAAGGCGGGAACTCTCACCATTTGTCAGACAGTTTCCAGATATTCATGTAAACTCAAGAACAAGGGAGGTGTTGTTTGTGCAAGCATGCATATACTGTATTGTGTCTACACCTACATATACACTACTGTATACATGCATATAAACATACAGGCTTTCTTACAAATGTGGGATGTTTTGTAGCTACATACAGGGCTCCAAATAACTTCAAGAAATTATTTTTTCAGGACATTTTCAACAATCTGTCTTCAGAAGTCTCATTTAAATGTAGTGCACAGAAACCCACTCATATCCTACAGTATGAACATTACATCATTAATCATAGCATGACAAAAAACAGGCTGAATTCCAGCAACAGACGAAAATAGAATACTTGCCTGTCATAAAAATGACAAAACAACAATTTCAACTGGAGTGGGTACGCTGGTTGGGGAGAAGTTACAGAAATATTCTGCAGCTGCAGACATCACATCTGGGAGCCCCTCAGGTCTGTGAGCCAATGGTAAGAGAGATGTGAGGGTTGAGGCACCATACAGGAGATGCCTCACAACATGAGATGCACCACGCACAGTGGCTGCCAAACAATGTAGTATCTTTATTGTTAGCAAAGTTGGATCCTGCATAATCTTCCCCTCAGTTTGCTAATGTTAAAATGCTAACTCCAATGTATACATTTACCCTCTTTTGAAAAGATATAAAATTAACCATAAAAGTAGTGTATTTTCTTTTATATTTGGAAGTGAGGCACCTAACGTATGGGGACCCCCCTTTCTTGGCTTGCAGACCTTGGATCCTTACAATTGAGGTCTGTAGTTGTACCCTACTGAACACACTATGTTGCAACACAATTTTTTATTCAGTCCTCCTCTGTCGGACTGTGAACTGCTCCCCAAAAAGAAACTTCATGCACACGGTTATGAGAAAAGAGCCAGTGTTGCAAATACAGCATTTTCTGTGTTCATGTTTTCTTGCTAGGGGTCAAGCTAAAGATATTGCAAGCCAGCCAGCTTAGAGAGCTGCTTTTTCCAACTTTGCAAATAGTCTTTATCAAATGAATGAATGTAAATGACGGAGGAACTGATGCGGTTGTCCGTCAGGAGGTAGAGCAGTCGTCCACCAATCACAGGTTCACTGGTTCAGTTCCTGGCTCCTCCATTCATCTGTCAAAGTGTGATCTTGTATTTGTTACACAGTGAGGTCCAAAAACATTTTCCCTACAGAGTGAGGACCTTTTAATTTTGTGGGGACATTTAGCTGGGCCCCACAACTTTAAAGAATGTTTTGGGGGTTAAAACTAGATTTTAGAATTAGGTTTTGGTTAGGGTGAGAGTAAAGATTAGGCATTTAGTTGTGATGGTTAGGGTTAGGGAATTTATTATATCAATGAGTTCCCTCTCCAAAGACAGAAAGACAAGTTTGTGTGTGTGTGTCAACATAACAAAAAAAGGTTAGGACAGTTGTGACGGACCATTATTGGCATGTTCCAGGGAGGCTAGTGTGTTAGCTCACCAACAGTAATTCAGAACCAAGCCTTTAGAACTATATGTTCCGCAACGATGTGCAGATTAGTACCTTCACTATTAATGTTTCCCTGCTGTTACATGAAACTCTTTCCTAACTTGGCAAAATGACCCAAGCTACATACAAAATCTTAAAACTTTTAGGCAACTGACAGCAGCCTGCTCCATTTGAACTTTCCCATCCCTGAATAGAGCCTTAATTTTAGCTGCCAGCTGTTGAGCAGACATCAAACGCTCTGCTCTAAAAAAGGAAAAGGAAAACATGAGAATGTGTAAATTATTTTTTATATCAATATATAGCAATTTTCTCCCATCTCGCTTGATTTTTTTTTTCCATGACTGGAAAAATACTCCAGACATATGGGAACCCTGGCATTATTCTGCTCCATTGACTCTGCTGTTGGTAAAGAAATTGGTACTCCTGCTCTACCTCCGCTGCAAAGGGTTTCACTTTGCTGAATATTGGTGTAAAGTGGTGAGTCTAGCGTGGTTCTTTGAACCAAAGGATAGCAAACCTGATGCTTACCACTGAGCTTTAACAGTTTTCATTTAGCCAACAGTGCTCCTCAAAATACACCGGAAAATAACATACTGTAGTGAACCCAGAATCACATCCTCAATTGGCAGCTTAACAGTCCTGTCAGGAATGTCCCCTGCCCTTCTGCCATGTAGCTCCAATGGACAAAATGCATACAGTTCTTTCTGTGCATACCTGTGCTTCTATTAAGTTGCAGAAAGTAAAACATTGACCAACATGGTTTGAGGTAACCATTAAGAGATGGCATACTACTTCATTTCCTCATTTCCTATGTTATCATGCATTAGCACTGGCCTTACTTTTAGTCATACCACAGTACAGGGTGTTCTGGCTTTTAATACAGATTAAAGATTCAGCCCCATTGTTCCTTCCCAAGAGCACTGTAACAGTGGTTTGCAAATGGGGCTGTGAGTTATGTCCCATGTGCAATGAAATATGGAGTTTGCACTGTGTGAGCATGTGCGTGCCTACTGTACGTGTGTATGAGAGTCTGTGTGCGTGCATGTGTTAGAGGTGTCTCTCTTACTTATTTATGCCAGAGAGATGCTTTAGTGCAAGAGAGGCTGCACAGAGTCCCTTCATCTGTAACAAGAGCCTTTGTATCGACACATGCTCAGTTCTCAAGTAGAAGAATGGATACACAGAGCTTATCTTCATATTTGGGTACAGAGCTTTCTGGGTGTAGTTTGGACTGTTGGACTTTTTTTCCTTTTTCAATCTCCTGTTGAAATTATACTATTTTTGCATTCAACAATGATAGTGATATTTAGCAAGATGGTAGCTTGTGAATATTTATGAGGAAGAATGAAATAGTATCATTCAGGGCCACTGTGGGGGGTATACAGGCAATAACATAATTACAGTATATGAAATATTATAAAGTGTATATTATTTATTATTCAAAGTTATTCAGTACCTACAAAATATAGAGAAGCCATAAGAATTACAGTAAGCTACCTGCTATGTCAGGCTTTTGGTTCAACTTCAAAGCCATCATCATGAGGATGATGATTATACTGAAACCATCACCAACTAAACACCAGCTCATATACTGTATATCAATAGTTGCAGCAGATTGCTAACTGATGGTTGTGACAATGTAGCATATTTGTGCATTAGCACGCTGCTTGAAACTTTGCAACAGACACATTCTGCACTGCCACCTGCAACTCTTGACATACCATCAGAAACAGGAGATGTTGTCAGAGTGGTCTTGCAGTCAGTCGCAGGCCCTAAAGAGACAGTGTGCCAGTTGTTAATCAATTAAAAGGCCAGATTACATAAAAATGTGATGGCTTACATTGACCTGTGTCTCGGTTTTAAGGTGACCATCTCTAAATACACCGACCACCCAATTATAATGGAAGTAAATGAAATTTATGAAAAAATAAAATCTCCAAAGAAACTTTGATGGCATTAGCGTTCATAGGGACCACATCTCCAGTTTATCTGAGAGAAAGTAATTAGTGACAATTCAACTTAATTGACAGATGAATATTCAATTACAAACCACCACTGCGTAGGCCTCTGACATCATCAGGCTAATTAATGATACCCAGTTAAATACACTGTTGTAGTTATTGCATCCCAACACGTCCACCTGCTCCTAATCATGGTTTTAAATTAAAAGTACTTGTAAACATTAGAAAAAACAAATCCCACTGCAATTCAGATCCTTAATGAAAATTAGATTTTAGCCTTCATGGTATTTACTTAGTTTAATTTAGGGTAGGGTGAGATAGACATATAGATGTCCTTTAAAATATGACAGTTCTAAATTCTAATAGACATACAGTATCACTGCAATGCTTGGTATGATAACTATTTCTGGTTGAACTGACAGCTTCTTACTTCTCAATATGTAAATTACTTTAGTGCCCAAGCTTACTCAGTGGGAGTCACAGTAAAAATGCACTGAAAGTTGCTCCTGCATGCCAGGCATCACCCCCTGTGGTTGTATTTATGTTTATGCACCATGTATTCAGTCCCAACGATCACAATGGCCCCGGCACTGATGCTTTCCAGACAGGCCTTGAATGTTAATGAAACAACAGAAATGCAGTAGCCCTGGATGTAAAAAGCATCAACTTTGCTCCTCTGAGTAGGTCAAGCATCACAAAATGAGCAGAGTTTAGCAGATTCAAAAGTTATGATGGAGGTTAAAAAATCTATTTGGACTGGTAACATTTTCCTCAGAGCAACTGATTAATTCAATGTCTGCTTCTATTTAGATACACTGCCTTCACCTTCACCATCTCCAGGGTAGCGAGCGAGCTGCAAGGTTGCCTCATCATATGGTGCCATACCTCAAAAGCTTGCTCTTGCTTGAAGTATGTTTGAATGCAAACGTAATGAATAAACAAAGGCAGGGAAGGAGGATGCGATAACAAAGTAGAAGGTAGATGCCAGCTGTCTGCTTTATCACGCTGATAATAATAAACGGGTTTGAAACAGACAATTCAAATACTTGCAGCAGCATTTCAGAATTCTATAGCTTGGATTATTGCCAAGGATTTCAACTATAGTTAATCAGTTTTCATTTTACTCCTATAACTTATCAGATCCAAGTGACAAAAATAAATAGCAGTTTTTGAAAATCCACACTGGCAACTGTTATCGGTACAGTCATGGGGGGTTTTAATTGGGTAGAGTGACCTTCAAATATACCATTCTTTGGAGTATTGATGGAACCATAAGACCTCTAGAAAACTGTATCATAAAATACTGCTATGATATACTGTACTCTGGTAAGTGGTAAACTTACCAGCAATAGCAATCTTCTAATTCTGTCCTGTACATACTTATTTTGTAGACACACAGTTCACATTGTGGAGCCACACAGTTTTTGACCTTGTAAGCTCCGTGGGTGGTGCGTCTGTTCAATTTGGGATGTCAAACCACATTAAGAAATCAGGTTTTTGCAGGCAAGACAGCTCAAAGCTTCATATTTTTACACACTGTCCACCCATACTTGTCCTCCCATTTCAAGCAAAACTGTTGACGTGCCACAGCAAGAAAGTGACACTTCCAAACACAGGAAATAGAACTTCATAATTTTTTGTTCCTCCACATCCATTTCAGATCTCCTCCAAGCACAATGTAGCTGTGTGTGGGTATGTGTTGCATGCATGATAGAACCTTTTAACAATTCAGCAATCCTGAAAACCACAAATATCACAGGAGGATAAATCAGACCCACCCGGCAGATAACTGCATGTATGAATGCCTCAGCTAACTTAATTAATTAGTGTTATTATTTTTTACGAGAGTGGAACCCTTAAGTAAAGGCTGAGTCTGCATGCGAAAGGGCAGAGAATGAAACAAACTAGATGTAGTTAGGTTTATAATGCCGCCAGTGCTTTGTGATGATAGCGATACTAGTGGCAGGAGCGACTTCTCATAGCTTCTCTCATGCTGGAGTCTCTCTGTGGACTGTAATCACCACATTTGTTGGGTACGGGCACTCTGAGAAACAGTTAACGGCCCTGTAAACAAGCCAGTGCTGCCTGACTAGCTATCACATTGCTAAATGTCAAGTGAAAGAGAGAAAAAAACAAGAGAAAAAAAAGGAAGGAGAACTCTAGTGTGTATTACATGAGACAGGATAATATGGGCGGTGATGATCGTTCAGATCAATAACTTCCTGGGGTCAAGGTTGCAAAGGTCATTTATGTGCATACATACGGAGATATGTATTGATAAGTGAATTCATTTATTTCTGCTCCCAGGTCACCAGGATATGAACCAATAATAAAAATAGTAATAAAAAAAAACAACTATCAAATAAAAGAAAGCAATAAAAGAATTCAATCACTGCTGATTGAATTCTTTTATTGCTTTCTTTTATTTAATAAACTCAACATTCAACATTTTATTTGGACTGTTCACAGGGAGGAGTATTGAAATACGATTATGTTTAGCAACTTTTAAACCTTAATATATTTTGCTACCAATACATGCTGTCAAGTTAGGCAAATTAAATATGGAAAACATGATTTTGATAAATCCAACCTCACAACAAGAAATATGACAAGAGTCATCAATGTTTTTCTCTAATATCAGACACACTGGTCATAATTCCCTTTTTTCTTCTGAGAAGAATCCAGCAAAACAGTATGTAAGAGTGGAACCAACATAGTATATAATAAAGTACAAAAGCAAACTAGAATTAATGTCTCATGGTCATTTGCCTCCACCAACTAGTCAAATTGCAGTTTACAGACTCCATGTTCCAGTCTCAGGTATGGAGAATCTCATTGCAGACTTTGTTTGTGTCAATTGTGAAGAAATTCCCTAAAGGCATTCGTGAGGTACTGCATTCACAAGAATGAGACAGACTGACAGACCGTCTTAAAAATAGAATGAAGCATAAAAACAAAGTCACAAAGAGGATTAAGTACATTCACTGGAACACCAGAACACCAGCAGGCCCATAATGACTTATCAACCGTATAACAACAGAGTATGTTACAGGATCCTTCATTAACATTTTGAATCCACCCAAAGAGACTGGCTGTTATAAAATTAAATCAGCAACACATAAAAGGAGCACAAGTGGTGACTAAGTAGTAACCAATAGGTTACAGCAACAGTAGGAACGTAATATTTAAATAAATGGCTGCTTGTTCATGGAGACCCAGATATGAGCTGTTATCACATCATCCTTGCCTGCCTTTGTTTATTCAGCATAACATATTGAGGAGCATGTTGGCACAACAGCTGAAAGTGGTACAGGTTGTGTTTGGCTTGGGTGTAGCTTGAGCTTTGCATTTTAAAGTTTTTATTTTTGACTAAATCCTCTGTGGGAGCCTCAGATATTTTTTTATCTATGTTATTGTGTTTGTTGGACAAACACTGGTGTAATCATCCATTTTCATTTATCATTTTCCATTTTCCTCCACTGTTCTAAGTCATGAAGTACCTCAAGAATCTAAACTAGGTCCCCTGTTATTGTGTATCTGCAGGGCCGGCTCTTGGCATAGGCGAACTAGGTGGTCGCCTAGGGCGCCACTTGCTGGAGGGGGGCGCAGCTTCAAGCCCTCAAAAAAAATAAAAAATCGCTTGCAAATATCGGCAGTTGCGGCTTTTTGAGCTTGTTTTCTTTGCTCCCTGTATGGATCCCTCACGATTCTCTCCTCAATAAAGTGAAACGCAATAGTTAGTCCTTTTCCAGACAGGATCCGTCCACAACCCCGTTTCTTGGTTGCTGTGCCCGCTCGAGCCGGCATGTGGCCCCCTCCTCCCCCACCCGCACAAACACACACGCACACCTCCACCTGACAGAGCGACAATGTCCGGGAATAAGTGGGGAAAATATGGACAAATATTAAAGAGTAGCAGAAAGAGAGCGCATTGGAAGACTGGATCAAAGACCTTCTGCAGACTTATCAAGTGTGAAATATGAGCGCATCATGCAGATTTAATACAGCAGATGAACAAACCTGATGGTGAGCAGTTATTCAAAGTTTCCATGTCTATCGTCAGATCTGAAAACACTGATCACAGGTAGATAATAATTGCTGTCATGTTGAACACATCAAGTCTCTGTCTTCTGCAGCTCCATGGTTTACTTGTACTGTTCAGTAACAGGGAAATCTACTCTACATCTGTGCTGAACAGATGCACTGAGAAAGTATTTGTTTTATGTCTTATGTTACCTTGTTTGCACATTATGCTAATTAATATTGAGTGTAAAATTCTTAAATAAAATTCGGGCTAGGCTTAGATTTAGGGGTTACGGGTAGAAATGGCTGTGGCTGGCTCGGGTGCGCGGTGTGGGGGTGTAGGCGGTTGATTACGGGGCGCCAATAATCTCGCCTAGGGCACAAAAATGTGGGTAGGGCAGTTGTCTTCAAACCCAAGGGTGAGCAGTTTGATTCCCAGTCCCGCCAGGCTACATGTCGAGGTGTCCTTGGACAACACACCGATACCCTGACCCTTGGCACCTCACAGGGGCAGCCTGTCCACAAAGAATTTCCCCAAGGGGATCAATAAAGTATCAATTATTATTATTAGTAGTAGTAGTAGTATTAAAATGGGTCGAGCCAGTTCTGTGTATCTGCATAGTTTATTTTTAGTTTGGTAAATGGAGAGCAATCTTGTCCCATATACTTCTCTGTGTACATGTTTGCAAAAAACAAAATTTAAGCTAGTGGTAGAAATTGAACCTTTTCTTTTTAAATTGGTAGATATTACTTTAAGACAGTTTGTTGTGAATAGGCTGCATTCAAATTATCAGTGCTACATTCAAGAACAATGGATTCCAGGAATGAAATGCAATTAGACTTTCCTCATCCAGATGTATAAATGGAATATTTTAAAGAAAAAAAAGAACCATTCAAAATCACTATTACATTTTTTATCTTACTTTTCTTCTTCATTTTAATTACAGAATTCTGAAGTCTTGTACAGAAGCATCAGCAAGTTAAAAAGCACAATTAGCCATGTGTGAAGCATTTAAAAATTTCTTATTAGAATGGACTGACAGCATTATCTGCTGAGGCAGAGAATGGAGAATGGTTGCCTTGTGAAGAAGCTGTGAGGTTTCCACAATGCTTCACCAAAACGAATGCCATGTTTTATTAATTGATTTGCTCAATTTCCCTCACGTCTTTTTTCTATATTAGCCTCAATTACTTCTTTGTGTCTGTGAGGTATCCTGCAAATGTTGTCTTTTTTAGTGGTGTGCTGCATATCAGCATACACAGGCATGGCAACAAACACACACACAAACACTCATTGGAGCTTGCATTATTTGGCGTGTTCTTTGATCTGGACCCTAAAAGAAGGAGATTTTCACCTAAATCACGAACAACCATGAGGTGTTTTTGTTTTGATTTGGAATTTGCTCTGTGAGAGTTAGAGACAGCAGTAGCGCTGGAGGCAGATGATGTTCTTGGGGGTCATTAATTAACTCCTCCAGAGCCTTTATTAGCTGCTTAATGGATCTGGTTAGAGCATATCAGGGCTTTGACTACCTCCCGTTGGCTATGCAGAGACGTTGACTACATAGGCATGTGTGTGGGTAGGTGTGTGTGTGACAAGCAAATGCGAAAGCACATACATAAAGGAAACACGCTGCAAATCACAAAATGCAGCAAATAGAAAAGCATGTACAAAAAGGAAATGAGCTGCAAATCACAAAAACAAACAAAAAGAAAACATGCTGCAAATAATAAACACGAACCAAAGAAAAAACTGAAACACAAAGAAAACACGCTGCAAATCAAAAAACACAAACAAAAGAAAAAACTGAAACAAAAAGCAAATGTGCTGCAAATCCCAAAAAGCAGCAAATAGAAAAGCGTGTGCAAAAAGAAAATGCTACAAATAGCTGATCCCAAACTGGAAGTGCTTCAGGACACTAGGGGGAGCGATGAGCTAACGTGGCCCAGTGGCTACACAGACCAGGTAGTACCAACGACCAAGACAAAATGGGGCTGGTTCTGATTGAGTTCGAGGTCGGACAGTTATTATATACTTATTTTGCATGTGTGTATGTCACAGGGCAGCCATTCTGTAGTGTATTTAACTTTTTTTTTTTTTTTTATCACTGAGGGAAGGTCTTTTGGTGTGTATTTTAATGGATGGGATGGTGGTATGTTGTGTGCATTTTAGTGTTTTATTGTTGTTGTTTTGCTTTTTATTTGTTTGCTGTGATTTTATTGTGTGTTTTAATTTTATTTTGAGAACTGTGTCTGTATGCCTCGACTAACTTAACTTCTTTGATTGCTGATTGCACACACCTGTGACTGATTGTATGAAAGAATGAACAAACATTTCTTTAAATTAATTTTAATGCATGAGACCTGGACTAATCTCTATATTTTAAAGTAATACATTTAATGGTTGCCATTTGCTGCCTTTTCTTTTATTGAAACAAATTTGCTCCCACCTGCTTCAAAGAGCCAAATATATTTTAATCTTAAACCCTTTATCCACCCCTTACAATCCTCTAACTTGGTTTACTTTCCAAAAAACAAAAAAAGTATATACAATTAATGAAAGTATAGAGCAGACTATGCACGTGTTATGCTTCATTGATGTATGCTTTATGTATGATGAATTTGTCTGTTGATTTTAAGTTGTGTTACACACATTATTGTGTGAAAACTGTAAATTAGCAATTGCCGCTAGCTAGTCCACTGCTGCCTCGCTATCTTACCCCACTAGTTAATTTACAGAAAAGCTAGTTAAAATTTCTTAATGAGGCCAGGTAGCTGGCTAGGCAGCTATCTAGTTAGTGTCACTTACTAACTAATTTGAGGGTTTTACTCAATGGATATTATTAAAGGGGCAGGATATAGGTTATGTACATCCTGTCATTCAGCATCCAGCAGTTTATATCAATTGAAAACGCAAAACTTTTGTTTTTTGATTTGCAGCGCATTTTCTTTTGGTTTGTTTTTTTGATTTGCAGTGTTTCCTTTTTGTATGTGCTTTCACATGTGCTCTGTCTCTAGGGGCCACCGTAGGTCAGGTACATGGGAAGGAGCTCATTCTTTACCGATGAGCTCACAGTAGGTTCTGTTGTGTTTTGCCATAGCTCATACTTCATGCACTATTCTCATCTCTAACACAGTAGACGTAACACTGCTTGACATTTACAATATGGGGCAATGATCTTGCCACAGTATAGCTACATATATGCCTAGTGTGTGCATTCATCTAGTAATTCTCCAGGCCTTTTAGATGCATGTGGTGAATGTTCTTAATTCAGAGACAGAGGAGTTCTGTGCCACATGCTACATTCTCTCTCACTCTCACACACGCACACACAGCTCCAACTGGCAGTATTCCTTCGATATCAACCACATGTCGTCCTCCCCCCCGGTCTCTCCACTGCCTCACTCTCAGTTCCTCGTAGAGTCTGCACACTTTCACCCCTGAGCTTTTTTAACTGACAGTTCCTACAGAGGGTGCCGGATTGATCGGGGGTCCTTGAATTCACAGGAGACATAAGAGGGAAAAAGATGATTTATTAAAAGGACATGTTGTGGAAAAGCCTTACACAGCTAAACCTCAGTAGGACTGGCTTACTCAGCATACATTCACGCCAGATTTTGCATATGGTTTCACAAGAAAATAGTAGTGGTACAGCAAAGAATGTGCTTCATTTCTTGACATGACATTAGAGTGAACAGAATATTTTTGGGCTGGTTAGACAAAACAAGAGATTGACAACATCACCCTGGAGTGTGCCTAACCAGCTGGCTTATATAGCTGTCCTTGACAAAATGATGCAGAACAGGTGAGTGAGTGGATGGGGAGGGGGTGGAGCTGGTGAAAGTGGAGGGACAAACAGACAAAGCAATGGGAGGAGCTGAGTGAGCAGCAGAGGACCGGGAGAAGGGCAGGATGTGAGTGGCCAGGTGATGTGTTTAAGTATGTCTGGTAGGGGTGTCTGTGTGCCGAGGCAGGAGGAGGAGGAAACCAGGGCTAAAACAAAGACTTGGACGATAACTCTATCCACCTGTTAGTGCAGGTGATAGGTTATATACACTACTCACAAAAAGTTAGGGATATTTGGCTTTTGGGTAAAATTCCAGGATGAACTTAAAATGCACTATAACCTTTACAGGTGAACTTAATGTGACCTTCCCTAAACTTCTGAATGCACATG
>JAUMHL010000013.1:8197583-8209988 GCA_032362345.1 Sandelia bainsii
AAGAGTCACAGAAAGGCATAGAAGTGGACGTCCTTTGGCCACATCCCACACTGATGACCGCTTCATTGTGAACAGTGTCCTGCGGAACCAGATGATGAAGGCCACTCAACTCCAGGCACATTTAAGGGAGGTGAAAGTCACCCAAGTAAAATTTCACCCGAAAGCCAAATATCCCTAACTTTTGGTGAGTTTTGTGTGTGTGTGTGTGTGTGTATGTATATATATATTTATATATATATATATACATGGTGGCATGTTTAATTATCTCTAAAATCTTTCTTTGGTGGCCTTTCCTCACATGGGGAATGACACACAGATCTGCCCTCTTCACAAAGTTTATCTTCCTATCAGGAGAGCATTTCCATTTAATCCCATTTCTTTCCCACTTTAACCTTTGATACAGTGGTTCAGTATGCAAATGATCATCTTTATATTGTTAGTGAGATGAATTAGCATTTGCTTTTTTGCCATATTATCTCACTTTGGGTTTACATACATACAACCTTCATTGTCAGTGTAGTAGCGGCTCTTTGAATTATGCATGAGGCCCTTCCCTTGGCGGAATCTTGGAACTTGAGATCAGCATATTTTAGATGTTCTGCCATTTTTTTTCTCACTACATTTGGCATTAATATGTATCCCTTATCTGAAACTGTGATAGTTACACTTTTTGGGTTTGCGCACCTGTACTTTCTCATAACATCTTAAAAGAAGTGCAAAACACTTTGGAAACACAAGACAAACACATTTATATTTTGTAACTTTGTGGTTTGACAGGAAGTAGATGACATACTGCTGTGCTGTGTGAAATATGTAATGCATGATTTTTACTTTTAAAATGTATTTCCTTCTTTCTGCATACTCAAACACAGTAATAATACTGGTCTACTTTAGATGTAAAGCAAATGCAAACACAGCTTAGGTATATCTGAAAACCCTGGGCACCTTTAAT
Organism: Sandelia bainsii; assembly: GCA_032362345.1. Taxonomy (NCBI): domain Eukaryota; kingdom Metazoa; phylum Chordata; class Actinopteri; order Anabantiformes; family Anabantidae; genus Sandelia; species Sandelia bainsii. The sequence goes on from JAUMHL010000013.1 coordinate 8,198,536, forward strand.
GTCATATTTTAACTGTAAGTGACACTAACACTTGAAATGTCAGATCACAGATCATGAAACTTAAACACTGGAAGACGTCTACTCACAACTGACCTTTCTTTTCATCACTTTCATAAAAAACACATAAAATGCAGCATTAGACAAGGTAATGACAAAATCTAAAATGATATATAAAACATGTATTTAAAAAAAGTAATAAAATATCAGGCAAAATATAACTATATGATGAAAATACCTTAGTGCAGGATGAACTAGCATAGAATTGTCACTCATGACATCTTATAAAGAGCTGCACATTTACATTTAATAAATTGTTCATGCTGGATATGCAAAGAGGCTGTCACAACAGATCCACACTGACAAGTACATGACATATTATAGAACACTGTTCAAAATATTAAAGGAATGATCAAGGAAGCTGTAACCTAGGCTGTGGTTTCTTAATGTGAAAGAACTTAGCTGTCAAACTAAATGCTTTATACATGTTAATGCTGCCTTTTTTTGGGGGGGGGGGGGGTGTTTCCCCAACTTTAACCATCCACTGTGCCTAAACATAACCATGAAAGATTTTTAAGTTGTTTAGCTGCTATGAGTATTGTATTGCAAGAGCAAATGTTGTTGGAAAATAAATTAAATGCACTGTCAGAAAAGATTTTACTGACTAAACTCACTTACCCGCTGCTTGGCTCTTAGTGTTGTCAGCCTTAAATGAATTGTGCCTTTTCCAATCTTTACAGTATACATACAGTACTGGAACAATGCAGAGTCAAGGATCCAGAGTTAATCTTTATTAAGGAGCTGAGAGGTGAAAGCGATGGTACAGTTTGCTTTTAAGAGTTAAAGTGTGCCCAGAGAGATGTCATATGAAATGGTCCTGTTTTATTACAGTTCTTCATGAATCCATCAAGAGATGAATTTGGATTTTGGTTTCAGTTGTTGAATTTAATTACTTAATGTGTGACTTGGCATGCTTATGCAGTTCTATTTCCATCAAAAGATAATGTCTTTAAAACATTAGACTGTGGAAATATTTAAAATAAGCTGAAGCTGCTGAAGCTTTTTACCAAACTAATGAGCTCATGCTAATTACTACAGCAACTTTAACATAATGCTCTGCTTTACAATTAATCCAGTAAAGCAACATTTGCTGTGAATCCAAATTTGAATATTCACTTTTTAGCATTTCAAAAAGAAAGCAAACTTTAAGGAAAGTCAGGAAAATGCTACTTGTCATTTATATATAAAAAATATATCTGGGGATCAGTTAAAACCATTGCTCCTACTCATATCTTTGCATAATTAACATGTTGACATAAGATATAAATTCATATATTAATGTTTAAATTGATGTGCATTGAATTGTGATGAGTTATGGAATTTAACACTGAACATCTTGCTTAGCACTCCAGTGGTTTCTTTCTTTTACAGGACATTCCAATATTTTGTATTGGTTGCTTTTTTCCATTATGGTGATGATGATGATTATTATGATTGTCTCATGCCTCATGCAGAGCCGACTCTACCCATTTTGGTGCCCTAGGTGAGATTACGGTTTGGCGCCCCGTAATCCATCGCCCCACCCCCCACCCTCTCCCCGGCTGTAAAAGGACTAACTATCTGATGATATTTGCAAGCGACTTTTTTTTTTAGAGTTTGCAGCTGCGCCCCTTCCAGCAAGGCCCTGAGGCCCTGGCCTCATGCCTCATACATGTTATATAGTCTTAATCCTAATAAATCAGTCAGGATAGTTTATTGTCTGTGTATGGAATGTTAGGTAGCATTTGATAAATTCCACTGAATTTTGAAAGGCAACACCTGCCTCAATTATTTTTCAGTTAATCTGCAGAAATCAAAAATCCAGTATCAGCCACACAAATTCTGCAGTCTCTCTCCCAGCTAGTCAATAGCACCTGTCATCTTGTCTTGCATTTGACAGTCCCAGTTAACAGTCTCTGAATTCACAAAAATCTAAAGGTGAGCTGCGTCATTTCGAAGTTTCATCAAATTCTAATCAGCAGTGTCTGGGATATCTGATCTATAGTCCAAATAATCAGCCATTGTTACAAAGCAGCCTTTCCCCTGCTCATATTAACATCCATCTCTTCTCAGGAGCAGGCAAATATGCACACACAGGCTCCTCTGGTAACAACGCTGACATAAAAATCACAGATCAGAAAAGGCTATTCAAATAAAATTCAATCTCATAAAACATCTTTATCAGTATTAGTGCAGTTTATTGAGGGTACAATCAAAGCAATTTACCATTTATAATTGGAAGTACTCTAAGAGGACAAAGATGAACAATAATAGCATGATGATGATGATGATAAGAAAACCATAGAAAGAATGAACTGGGTAAAGAATGGAAAAATAGTTTAATTTATGATCAAATACACAACTGGTCAATGAGGGATTAAAGTATAGGATAATTACTTAGACTTTATTTCATAGCAACTAGAGTAGTTGGCATTTTAATACATTTGACAAAAAAATACCTAATTGAGTTATTGCACAGGACAAAACTGCATTAGGTAGCTTCTTGACCTGATTTATATAAAATGTGACTAGGCTAAATAGAACAGTGTGAGGGAAGTGGCACTTCTCTACTTTGAACAAAAATATACATCTACAACTTGACATAAAAAGTGAGTTAGCACTTGGCTATATCAGTGTGATCCACTTTGTGTGTATTAAGAGCCAGAGGGAAAAAAAATTCATTGAGATCATGCACACGACAGAAGTTGAAATCAAAGCTGCAAAACCCTGTCTTCATTTGCCCTGCCACGGGAACATATTCCCTTATCTTAGCTGTGGTCACCACTGATGGGCAGTTGTTGACTGTAAATGCCATCTGTAGCCCGACTAGGAGAGCTTTGCCTTATAGCATCCACCAAACATAGTAACTTCCCAGAGACATGCACTTGGTGCCAGTATCTGCCTTTTATCAGTTCCCCAGTGTCTGGCGCTGTCCACATGTAAGTTTAGGTGAGGAATATTAATTCTACATTCTGGCCTACCAATGTAGCAGGAGCTAGAACCAAAGGCCCAAGTGCCAACGGCGAATACATCATCTAACAAAATATATAGGAGAGTTTAAATTAAAGAGAACAAAAAACAATAAATAAATCTAGAATTGCTAAATAATCAATGAAAAAATATACATCTGCATACATACATCATACATACATGTGGCTGTGCTGTTTGTATATCTGTGCTGCTGCACTTATGATTTTGAAACCTTTCAACTTAAGAAGAAACTTTCCAAATGAGATCTGAATTCATAATCTGTGAAGTTTTGCTGCCATTCTGCCTATGGAGTTAATCATGTCACTCTTTTATTGTCTGGGGCCCTTGAGTGAATTTGAAGCCCTAACTGAGATTAACTGGCAAACATCCTAAATACAAATCCATTTAAAATTACAAGGGTGTAGGTGGACACATGTAGTCACATCCATCCAATAATGTTACACTGTACATGTTGTGTACAGTGGAAATTGGATGTCCTACAGTTGGTTGGAAAGCAGCTTTTACTTTACCACAGTAAAGGGTAAGTAAGGGTTACAAAATGTGAGAGGCTTCCAACCATTCATACAGTTATTCCTGCAGTTTTCATTGAAAAAACATCATTAAACAACTGTGAAATTCTGACAGGAAAATTTCCTCTTTTGAGAAAATCCCCTATACTGATTTCATTACAGAACCGACACATTTACATTTGGCTACCGAGCTGCTCTGGTGAAACGGCAGGAGGTTACACACCTCACTTATGGGCACTTCAGCAATGGTACATGAGTGAGAGGAAAGCATTTCTGATTTATCTCCCCACTGAGGTCTTCATGAGTATTTCCTGCATCAGAATCAGCAGCCCTGCTACTCCCATCCACCATAACCCAAACGTAATAAGGTGAAATGGATGAGCAGTTATACGTAGATAAAAAGTTCTTTTGCCAGTCCACAGATCAACAGTGATGAAAAAGTTGGATTTGTAAACTATTTATGGCACGAGTCTCAATATTATGCACCAGCTGGTATTGGAATACAGACAGCATACAGAGGAATTGTCCCTTATCGGACAAAAGCTCACCAGTCATTCTGTCTTATTCACAGTTTGACAAACATTTGGCTTAACCCCAAGTCAATATGCAATTACCCATGGCCAAGTGCTTACAACAGTCCAAAGCTACACAGAATTCAATTTGATAGTGATTCATTATTCATGTGAGGCTTGCAATATTTATACCCTGATGAGAATAAATAATTCAAGCCAAGATGATCAATTATATGTGTATATATATATATATATATGTGTATATATATATATATATATATGTATATATATAGATTTGACATAACTAAATATTTCTATAGCCTTTACAGAGCTACACACATGGAACCCTAAAAAAAATGCAATAATTGAGAGACAGATGATTTTCATTGTGCTAAAGTTTCAATTGTCAATCAGTGAGTATTTAGTCAATAAAAGCTCATTTAACTCTATAGATTCAAGCTGCTTAGTCTATACATTACAAGCTCTCAAGCCCATGCTTGGCATAGATTTTGCAGATCTATCCATTCTGACAGTTGCTCATTCTGTGAGCACTCCATGTCGCTGCAATTTAGAGCTTCACAATTACTCCATCACTGAGATTAATTATGCAGAAAATTCTCATTTTCTTCACTTCACCCATCAGAAGGTGGGAGGTGTGACGTGCCAAACAGATGACTGAAAGACATGGGTTTTGTGGTTCACAACAACACAAAAAGTTATATGTACATGTACAAGCATGGTCTGGCATCATCGGAGCTGTTCCAAGCAACACCTGGGAATTTAAATGTTAACATTTGCTATTTTAGTTGCAAAAAAAAACACACACTTTTCTTGTTGCACTATTTTGCTTGTGCTCCATACTTTTCCTCTTCTTAAGACTATTCTTTAGAAGTCCAACTGTAAAAATATATACATTAATAAATCTAACTGCCAAAAATATATGCATCTTTAAAAGAACATTAGTTCAGCTTGGCTCTTTGCTTTTGTGATTTACATCATCTAACTTTCCGTTTTTTAAAGATGTTTTGGCATCCTAGAGCTTTTAAGCAATTAGATAATCATTGCACATATTAAAATCAGATCACCAAAAATGGTAAACAGCAAAGAAGAAATGCAAGCACTTTATATTTCACTTAGCACTTGCAACCTCTTGAAATGAATAAAACACATTATCATTTTTATGTTGTTATACAACCAAAACAGTGTCAACTTGCCAGGCATTTCAGTTATGATGGTATAGGAACCTTGTGTCTGAACCACTGAAAACTCCTCAGCCTGAACGTGATGTGGTATCACCCACGGACATCCATGAATGAGACAAGTAAAATAATAATAATTGATTGATCCCCTTGGGGAAATTGTCATTTGGACAGCTGCTAGACCTGTGTCAGCGCTACTACGGGGTTTTGGTGTCTTGTCCAAGGACACCGAGACATGTAGCTTGCTCGGACTGAGAATCGAACCGCTCACCCTTACTTTGGAAGATGACTGCTCGATCCACTGAGCTATCATGCCGCCCCCTATAACACTGGTTATCTTACAACAATGGTACATGTTAAGGTCTGGGATATATTAGATGGTAAATTAGTCTCTTCTCATAGTCACATAGAGTGACTTTGACAAGGGACAAATCTTTCTAGCCAGATGACCGGGCTAGAGCATGTCTGAAACAGCAAGGCTTGTGGGGTAGGTGGTGAGTACATAGAGACAGTGGTTCATGGAGGGAAAGAACACAGACTGACAGGGTGTGGTTAAATGCAGGACAAAACAAGGACAAGAACAAACATTATATTCAACAGGGATCATGATAAGCTCATCCGTGTATAGTACATAAAGCGCTGTGCTTCTTAAATTGACAACCTTTTTCTGAGTAAGGGTGAAGGTGCTGCAGAAGTTTCAGAGAGTGCCGTGTTGAACCACGCTTTCTCCTGCATGCACTCCAGCAGTTTGAAGTGAAACAACTTGTTGTGCCTAACATCTTGATAAGCAGAAAATGAAGCTAAATGAACTAAATTGCTTTTAAGCACAATTCACCATGAGTCATTTTTAAGTTAATTAAATCAAAATATCAGATCATGCATCAATTAGACAGCAGGTAAAACACTGTGCGAAGGAGAGGGTGAGAGTGAGATCGAGAGGGGAAGAAAAATATAAAATGGGATGACTGCCTTTGAAAAAGTGGGTGAAGTGAAGATATATTTGATTCTATTTTTACCGGATAACTCTTTAGCTGTGTGATGACAAATGACTTTCACTGTGTCACAGAAAACAAAGTGCCCTACTGGGAGCCCTGTGCTATTTCATGGTTTCTCTGACCCTGGCAGTGACAAAATGAAAGTAAAGGGACTGGTGACAGCCTCACAGTATTGGAAATAAAGTATAGGATTATGGTGCATGTTTACAAGTGGTGGGCAACTTTAGTGGTGTAGAGGTGTTTGTTTGAGCGAGTAAACAGGAGATGCCCAGATAATTGATTGAAACAGCATGGGAAAATTGCACAAGTGTGTCCGTGTCAATAACCAACTGCATAACTACTGGACAGAATGTGTAATCAATGCCATTTGCTTCAGGAAGGAAGGACAGGTATTAATCCCATGAGCTGTGTCTTGCATTTGACATTGTTGACTCTCATTACTAACCTCAATTTTTCAAAGGGGCCTGGAAATCAATTTGTTCTTGAGATGTTCCGACCTCTTCGCCCACCTTTTGATTCCTTCAAAATTCCTATCGATTACTCCAACTTACAAAGCCCCAGCCACATTTGCTGTAGCCTTTCCTTGGATTATTGGATTTAGATTGGTTTGCCATGTTTTCCTTTACTTAAAGCTACATTAATCAGTATTTATTGATATTAACATTGAGTTAAGTCACTCCCCAGTAATGCAAAATTGTTAGTGTGAACATTTGGTATTGGTTTTGGTCCAATTTGTCAGAAAGCCAAAGTAAATATCTTGCAGCACAAAGTGAGCCAGATTGTTTTTGTAATCTTTATTTAACCACAGTGGTCTCTTGAGTTTAAAGACTCTATAAAATGGGGACTTGGAATGCGACACAAAAAACAAACCACAGAAATAGCACAAATAGGGATAACTAACTTAAAATCATGTCCTTCTGTGCACCTACTCAAACTGCCTTCTTCTTGCTATATGATATCCTGTTAGTAGACAGCTTAGATTGGCATTCTCCATGTTTTCTCATTTTATATACAAAGTAAAGATGCTGTTCTTGAAATCTACTATAGTTCCCAGTTTCCAAAAAAGGTATCTCTAAAGAAGTCAAAATGTCAGGCTGAACTAAAATGATGCACAAAACATCTAGGATGTTTCCATTTGATTGACTTGTGCAGACATAAAAATGGTATCTTTGATATGAATATTCCAAGCAGTGTGAAAGAAGGTGATTTCAACCTTTTATCATTATTTAAAAGAGAAACAAAACAGGAAAACTGTATTTTCAGAGGCTGAAGGTATAGTTCTATACTTTGGCAAATGCAAAAAGCAAATAAACTGGAATGTTTCTTCACTTTCTTGAAGAGTTACATGAGAAAGTTGATACCACTGTGTGTGTCCATATTTTTGGACAAACACAGGAGAACAGGAGACAGTTGGCATAAAGACAGGGGGAACCAGTTTACCTGGCTTGAAAATACTAATAACTTTGGGCACAAATCTATACGTTAATCACACATGTGACGTTTCCATAAATTTGATTATTCACAAATAATAATTAATATGCAAATGAACTCTTTAGACTCTTCCCATGGGCGAGCTTGGCCTTCCATCATGCTTCTTACTGTGTGTGTCAAAAAAATTTGATCCCATAACTATTGTGTAACTATTGCAATACGAGAAATGGATGCAATACACAGGGGCTCATGCAAACCTTAATGTGGAATTAAACTATGAGCAACTAAAAATGATGCATTCACTTTAAATATTTTTTCTACTCTTTTAAATTGCACTCAAGCTCATGAGTTCTGTGATTATCTGCAGAATCAGACAAATGGGTTTTTTATGCAACTATAAGAAATAAATCTGACCACAGGCTCCTCGGCTGACTTTCATGTGAAAATATTAGCAGTGTTAATGCTCAGCTAGTCAAACAAATGGGAAGTTTTACTGTGCATATCAAACATTATATTATCACAAATTAAGATCTGTCTGATGCAGCAGACTCTGCACACATCTATAAACTGGAGACTTTTTAAGAACCATTTAGAAAAAAAAAATCTGTGAAATGGATTACAGGTCAAAATCTTGGCACTGGTCAAGTCACTTTAAATGGTTTTAAATATAATGTTGATGTACTATATTAGTGATGCTACTGATGCCTTATTTCCAGTGGTGGAGGGGTTAGGTGGAAAGAATACTGAGATAGTAAAAAAGGAAGAAAAAAGATTATGAGATGAGGTAAACAAATGTGATTGAAGTAAACAAGAAAGTGGAACAGGGGATTTGGGGATAACTGAACAATTTCTTTCAAAAATCAAAAGCCACCATTTGGAAAATCATTACCTTAGAAGGTGAATTTGGCTTGAACTCACATAACACACATTATGGCTTGCTATATAAATTAGTAGTTGCTGAGTCACAACTTATTATTTTCTTGTACAGTAGAGGTCTTTGAAGTGAAATTTTTTAATATAACAAGAAAGAGGCAAAGAAAAAAGGCCAACAAAGTTTTTTTCTGTTGCTATAACAACATTTTGCCAACCAGGTGTACTCACTAAAAAGAAAACCTAAATGATTTAAGGACAGTTTAAGATTTCTCCATAGGGTACATATATCTGTCTTGCTAATTGGCCTTTGATTGCGTATGTGCTACACAGAACAAATGAATTATTGTCTACATAGCCATGATTAATTCAAATTTAGATGACAAATAATTTTTGGGGTGTTGATATTTAATTTATTAAACTTTTAAATGGGGTTAAGTTACTTAATAAAAGAATAGTCTTTTATGACTTTCACCTGGCCGACAGGCTGGAAATAGGACTGCGTCTGGGGGGAAATTAAGGATGTACAATGAACATGGCTTTTCAAACTGAGATTATATTACAAACTCAACAGAAGCACAAGTGCCAGAGAGGTGGAAATTTACTAGGAAAAAACAGGCAGTTAACAAAATATAATTTTCATCTAAGACCTTTTGACATTTTCTGTATAGCTGAGACAAAGGGTAAACTGTGCTTTCAGTGTATTTTCTCTAGCTTCTGTATATAGAGAAAAGTAACTTACTCATTAAAACAAAGCAAAGCTTTGAGGCTATTTCCCTTGCTGTTTGGACATCAAGGCCAACTCTGCCCTGACTGTTGTCTCTGCAGTGGCAGTATGGGAACTTTAGTTCCCTTCCTAGTTAAGCCTTCATCTGCAGGTCCCACATAGTGGCAACAACCCTACTTAATAATCTTTGGTACTGCTGTAGTTTCTCCACTTCTTTGACAAAGCCACTTGTCTTCCTCATTGCTTGCTACTTAAAGTCCTGTGCAGATGTCACTGCTACTGCTGTCAGCACCTGGCTGTGACATCAAAGCTAGCATCCTTTCCCCAGATCCTTCAGGCAATAACGCAGGAAATACTCTGGATCTGATTCTAGGATAAGACCTACAATTGGGTCTATGAATGCTGAACCAGTTTGACGAACATACCAATTTGGTAGACATACAATAGACTTTTCCCTTCCAGATCATTCACTTTTCCCTTCCAGATCATTCCAGCTTATCTTGTAGGGTTGAAGATAGGATGCCTTGAGTGGAACTAAGTGGTAAAGCATAACAACCACTCTTTCTGGCCTCATGTGGTGCCATTCAGGCTTGATCTTATAAACCTAGCTTCAAGTGGACCAAAAGTGCACTCGCTCACTCTCTAAGCCAAAGCAAGCATCTGCTGACTTAAGAGATCTGCCCAATGGGCACTAGAGAGGCTTCTTTGGAGAAAGCCTTGAATGGTATAAACACAAATACGATAAAGAGCAATACAACATATGCTTTTGAGAGTTTTACTTTGAAAAAATGCAATCTAATACATCAATGCAACACAGTTGAATTAACTTCTCTTGGAAACAGTATTTAAAACATAAAATAAACATTACAAAATTACTGAACTTGAGAAATAAGTCAATAACTGAAGCTTGACTGAAGAGAATTGGTTTAAATCCAAGAAAAAAAACATGTCATTACAAGACTGACTTGCAAAGCTATCTATAGTAGTAGTAGAAGTACCCATATTTAGAAATTTTCACATGGCTTACCACCCAATGGTAAAATTGCAGCACAGACATCAAAATCAGCTGTTTTAAATGTCATGCTTTGGAGTCATTAACTATTGACGGTAGCAACTGCTTGCGTTACACTGTACCACCAATAGTTATTGTGCACGTGGTTATTTCTAAAGGACCTACCCATTCATTTTATTTATAGATAAGTTTAGAAAAGTGTAACTTAAGTTAACACAAAGATGGAATAACAAGTCACTGAGAAATATGTAAGTAATTAAAATTTAGTTTGCCTTTGATGAGTAACAAATTAACGTAATGCGCCTAACACATTTAGAATAGTGAGTCCTACTGCTCTTGTAATCATTGCATATTTAACTGACTGTTTAAAACTTGTGGACAGACTGCCAAATGAGCAAACAGGTTGTCTGTTTCATATGTTTTGCAAATGATATTGATGTATCTAGACTTTGGAAGGATTCCTCACAAAGTAAACATGGCCGCTAACACAATTGTCTCCCTAGAGACTCACAGCAAGCACAGAAATATCAGAGGGGGCTGCCGGGGGATGCCAACTGAGCACAGTTTGCAGCAACTGCCATTAAACTTTCAAATGGGAATTACCTTGTGTTATGTACTAGGGTTTTTGCTCTCTTACATGCAGATTCCCCCCTGAAACCATTCATTGATCATGGAAATTAAGCCCAAGCATATTTATTTGCCAGCCAGACTCTCCTACTCAAGTCGTCTCAACATTTGTTTTCTTGGTTGTCACCATGTCTCCAGGGAGCCATGTGCCACCTGTTCTGTTTCCGGGCGGAAAATGATTGCAGGGAAGTGGGAATGGAGGGTGTTTTTTCCCACTGCTTCGTATTTTCAGTGAGAGTTTGGTGGTATATTAGCCTGCAGCCTTGACTCTCACTGCACCGTGAACAAACCGGAAACCTTACAGCAAAAATGACTGATGAGTGGCTCTCAGCAAAACACTCTCAAGGGTGTTTTCTGGAAAACTTTTTTTAAAATTAAGACAAGCTAGTTGATTTGTTTCCTTTTAATGCTTATGTCTTACTTACTTTACCATAATGTAAGAGCTTTTTAATAGTAATATACACTAGTCACAAAAAGTTAGGGATATTCGGCTTTCGGGTGAAATTTCAGGATGAACCTAAAATGCACTATAACCTTTACAGGT
>JAUMHL010000013.1:8210088-8222797 GCA_032362345.1 Sandelia bainsii
TGTAGTGTGAACTTTTTACGTTTTCCATAAATTTCACCTGAAAGCCAAATATCCCTAACTTTTTGTGAGTAGTGTATTATGAAGTTATTATCCTAGTTCTTATGCAATGACATTTGAAATGTCTAAATAAACCTGTAATTGTAGAGCAATAGGCCATTTATTAAGCAAGCTGTCAATAGGCTAGTTTTAAGTTTTGCTTTAGTTTTTAGTTTGACATCCCCCAACATACATTTATTCTTTACAATTTTAGGTTCATTACCCTTTGCTGTATCTAAGTTAATGATTAACAATGCTGTTTGCTTGCGTGATAGATCACATATGCATTAAATATAGTATATATAGTTGTACAGGCAGGCACAGTTTAGGTTATTAGTAAATCAATTGATTAAGCAGTAGATGTTCTAACCTCCAACTGAAGGTGACTGATTTACATTAAGTTGCTTGCTGCATTTATAGTCAGATAGGCGAATAACAAGCCCTGGGGTTTCCTCTGTCAAAACATCCTTGAACATCACTCTTAATGTTCAGGGACATTTTTTTCCATACCCAAACACAGATTTTAAAATGACTCCCACATCAAGATTTATAAATGTAATGTAAACTTGTGGACACATCTTGGCCTGCCATTGGAACTTCAGTGAATGTTATTATGCAATTACCAGTTACACTCCCTAAAGGATTTAATGTTATTTTAATGTTGTTTTATTGAAATTGTATTTAAGCCTACAGTAAAGTGCATGTGGAGCACAGTACCCCAGCATCTAGCAGTGTTGCCCAGCACAAAGTAGATCTAAACCATGGGTAATTCTCTGTGCACTTTCTCGCACATCAGCACTATGCATTTTCTCATTACAGCTTGCTCAAATCTCCTCCCACGGCCCATAGACACGCAGGTCAGGAGGACTGCAGACTCAAAACAACCAACAATAAGAAATGTTTGTGTTTGTATACTTGGGCACAAAATCAGCAGTATCTGATCTCAATAAGAAGTGAACATGTCAGCTGTTCTGTTAAAAACAATGTTCTGACCAATACCATGGGTATTTAGTGCTTCTGTTTTTAGGCACACTAGTGGTGTGGCTAGGATTACTACCTTGCAGTTGTATGCCTCTGCCAGTCAGTCAAGTTGTAGCTTACATGCAGGTCTGTTCAGACTTCTTCTAATAAGTTCATCCATGACTCCAAATGGATGGATGTCAGATGTAATGAAATTCTCTCCAGGGGATCCTGACATATTGCGTTAATGAGAATGAGACACATGTGAGGTCACAGTGCCATTGGGCATAGCCCAACAGAATCTAATCAGTTCATCATTGTGTCCAAGCAGTCATTTATGCCAAATTTGAAGAAATGCCCTCAAGGTGTTTCTGAGATATCTCCATCATGACTATGGGATGTATGGATGAACAACTTAAAAGCATTATGCCTCTGGCCTGGAGAAATAAAAAAAATTTGCATTTAGTTGTAGATGAGACATTCTGCTGCACTTTTACTTTCTGTGTGTTGATCTTGTGATCCTGTTAGGGCACTTACAACCAGCTTTCCCTGGATTGTTCACCTGACAATGTAAGTGCACTACATTCCACATTAAACGTGTGCGTTTCTCTCAGATGTCTACACAACACCTATGACAGAAAATGTCTTGTGAAGACCAAACAAAGGGCTGAAATCTTTGCACTGTTAAGTGAAATTCCAAAGATAGCCATTTGACATTTCTGTACACTTCTGGTTGATTGTGCTACTTTTTTTTTTTTATAAATGATGCCCCTCATTGAGTCTTCCCTGCAGCTGTGTAAGGCCAAGCTAGGAAAAGGAATAGATACAGAATAGACGAGAAACAGACAACGCCCACAGAAGAACTGGAAGATTAGAAAGAAGTGTTCACGTTGCTCTTTCGCTTTTTTATAGTTTCAAAAATTCTAGCAATTTAGTTTTATGGGAGCAGGCCGGGGTCTGAGGGGGCAGCGCCACTTTCGGTCATGAACCTTTGCTGTGTTAACCTTCAAATAAGTAGCAAGAAAGGGGCTAAGAAAAGGAGAGAAAATCAAGTCAAATAAGTAGGGATGTAGAGCATAGAAACTACAGGGAAAGGTGATGATGAAAAGAGGAAATGACACACAGAGAGAAACAGCCGAAGAAAAGGAGACCGGGGCAGAGAAAAGAGCACGGCCTTCTGTAATGAGCCCTGGTTAAGAAGCAACAGTATACTGTCTGTCGGGTTTCATTTTGTATCAATGCCTCCATGCATTTTCTCTTTCAGTCCCTGCGCTGTAATCATGTTGTCCTGTAGAACTTCTAGAAAAAAAACACGAGAAATGTTCTGTTGCTTCAACTCCCATAGTAGGAGGCTCTGTTCACTTCCCTTTTCAGAAATTTCAGAAGTTCCGATGTTTCCATTCGGGGACTTGCTCTGTTGTCTCTCCTCCATCAATTGCTTTGAGTGTACAAGGCAGCATGGTACACAAGAATACACAACGCTGCCTTTGCACATCCTTTATCCAGATGCAAATAAGCTTGGCTTCATAGTTAGCACACTGAAGTGGGTTTGTTCTTCTTATCACAGTGGTCTCTGGATAGCTTCCCTTCAAGATGGCGGCACTGTATCTTTGTCAAGATGAGAGTAATTGTGGATGATCATTTGTATACGAATAGGAATGTGGAGGTCGTTTTCTCTTATTGAGAACCTGGTGTTCCAAGGATCTGAGTGCCCTCAATCTTACAAAGTTCCTCTCAAATTCCAACTTTCCAAAAGTTTTTAGCAGCATGAGTTGGGATATTTGCCCAGTCACACAACTGCAACAGACCAAAAATCCCACAGATCTTTGAGTTGCTGATGGCAAGAAAACGGCAATTTGCGGCTGCTGTTCTGAGTAGATGAAGGCTGATGTATGAGGACAGTGACTTTGGCATCTGTGTGACTGCACATTTGCTATTATTCTAAAAAATGTTTGCTAATTGCCATGCTTCAAAGATGTACACTGTTTTCAAAGAGGTCTAACAAAATAAGGCATCCGTACATGGTTAGAGAGTAACTTGAAATTCAAATCTGAGCTTTTCTAATTATTTAAAAGCCAGGGGAGTCACTTTTGAGAACAGCTTGTGCTTTATTTATTCACAGTATATATGCTCGTGTATATACTCCTGTGTGACAATTTTTACTGCTCTCTGAGAAGCCGTCCAGCTTCCATTGTCGCTTTTTCTTGGGGGGTGTAGAGTCCTTCCATACCCCCAATGTTATTTTTATTTGTGCATCTCTGCCTTTTATCACTGTGCTGTTTCTACTGACACATACAAAACGGGACTCCCCATAGACCAATTATTTTAGCTTTCTCATTGGCAGCGCAGCTTCTCTATTAGTGTAAGCTTATGGATAAAGCAAAAGCACTATATTATGTCCTGTGTTTGTGTATGGCTGTGTACACGCACATTTGCGTGTGCATGTTAAAACTGACAGGTTGGTGCGTCAGTTTGCTTCTTTTATGAGTCTTCTCCAGAGTTCTAACAATGAGAGCTCTGTTTCCTGAGGGAGCCTGTCCAGCTCCACTAAAGAATCCAAATAAATAAGATGGTGCTGAGAAAAAAAAAGAGTGGCGTTGTCAAAGAAACATGGAGAGAGTACGCACAGGCCTAATGAAACTGGCAACATGAACACAGAAGACGTTTCATGGCGGTCTCATGCCAGTGTAATGATTGTGCACCTTGGATTGTACAAAATCCAGCCATTTAAGACAGGTGTTTACTCCAACTGTGTGGCCATTGCCTACGGCTTTCCGCACAACACATTTCATTTAGATTGGTAGGCGCTATCACAGTGGAGCGGGGGGTTCTGGCTGCTGCATTGCTGTCTATTGAAGTCTGCTTGAAACATTCCACACACGCTTGCTTCCAAGAGAGCTTCATCCAGCCAGCTGTTTTTTAATTGAAAATACTACATCTTCAAAGGGTTTCACAAAGTTCCTCAATCCATGCATGTCCTTTTAAATTCCAATAGGAAAGTGAGACTGAAGTAAAAACTTCAAGAAATGCAATGGTACTGAGGACACATAAAAATAACTCTCATAGGTAGACATAATAATACATTTTATTTTTTTGCCTTTTTTATCAACACAATTTATAACAAGATTGAGATGCAGCTAAGAACAGAAACAGACAAATATTACATAGGAAGATTGTTTTCAACCTTATGGTTAGATAAACCAAATAAAAAAATACATGTTTCTCAGTCCCTCTGGATAATGCACAGAACGTGCTGTGAGTAACAGACAAAGATATTATAGTCAGTAGGTACTGTGAGCAGAGTGAAAAAGTGATCACTGCCTGAACTTAATAGATCGTCAAAGTCCAAACTTGAACTTTGACGAGGCCAAAACTTTAACTGAGCCATTCAGAAGTATTATTGCTTGGGGCCTTGCTGTATAACCCAGTAGGGCTTGAGCTTCAGCTAACAGACTGATGACCTAACATTTTTCCTTCAGGACTCTCTGGTAGAGAGCAGAATTTGTGTTTCCCTCAATTATGGCAAGTTGCTCTGGCACTGAAACAGCAAACTATCCCCACAACATTACACCTCGTTTTCGGCTCTGCAGTCTGCCATGGATGTGATTTCTACCCAGTGTCTATCAGACAGTGGAGTTGTGATAACTGACCTTTACTGATGGACCATCAGTAAAGGTCAGGAAGATGCCTGCATTTCTTTGGATGTTTATGCTTGAATCTTTTGTGACTTCTTTGATGAGTTGTCACCTCGCTTTTGGACCACGTTTGGAAGGTCTGCACATTCTGGGAAGTTTCACTATTGTTCCAAGAGGGACTCCAAGATCTATTCCTCTTGGAACAATATTTTGCCAGGAAATGTAATTGTGAAAATTTAGGTGAACTAACCCTTTAAATAATCCGTTAAGTGACACCACATTACTTATTTTATGTTTTAAGCTCATAAGTGTGCAACACTTGTCTCATGAAGGGGATAGTTTGACAAGTCACAGTCTCAGGGACAAGGGCCTGATGTCAAGCGCTGTTCACCCTCAATGAGTAATAAAACACTCAAGGACTGGCCTCTTGCTGCCATGGTAACAAATGTCCATATAGGTTATCCCTAGCATGTGGTGGTGAGACAAGGTGAGCTACCAGTGTAAGGGAAAAGTAAAAGATGTAACCTCAAAATGGAGGTCAATTACAGTATGTTGAAAGTTATCCACGGCTTAGAGCAGGGACATTGCTGCCGTCACACAAGATAATAGCTATTACTGACAGCTTGGTAAAAGTCATGGAGTACAGCGCTGAGCTATAATTTCTTGGAGGCTATATGCCAGTGATGTCAGCTTGCATCTGTAAGGTAGTCTTCTCTACAAAAAAGAAAAGAAGAAGGAGGCATTCTTATAGGTCAGAGACAACAAGCCTCTAGAAATTTTGATAAATAGTTCCTGGCAAGTCTTTTGTGCAGTGCTTTTCTCTCCAATTTGTTTATTTGCTCAGGTCTGTTGTGATACATTAATTTACTATTCCTAATTCTCTGCAGTTCTAGCTTTGACAGCTTTTGTAAAGGCATACAGAGCAAAGAGCAAAAATGCCCTCCTTTTGCTTTGTTTGGAGTTTTAAACTTGTACAGGTGTCTGAAGTAGAGTGTGCGTACTGTGCACACACTTACAATTAAGTGTACTTGTGGATAATCAGTCTGTGTCTGTGGATCTATCTTAGAATAAATAGTGCTATACATTTTATATATTTGTTTTCTACATTTATCAGACTCTCAGCACCACTGCAGGACCATAAAGATTACAGCTGCAGTCAGTCATTAGAACTGAGATGTGTGTTTAAAGAATAATCCAGAAACTAAACACAACTTTAATGCTGGACAGATCAAAGCTCTCCGTTGCCTTTCCATCTTTTCTTTAACTCTTGTTCCCAACATCTGTTTCTCTTTCTTCCATAGGTTTACTCATTCTTTTCAACAGCCTCTTTTGGCTTTGTTTCAGTTTCTGTTTCTTCAAAGGAAAATATCTCCTTCACCATCCGCTCACTCTCTCTCCTCTCTATGATTTGTTCCTTCCTTCCTTTACTTCTCTTCCTTCTCTCTGAAGATGGCCTTCACGCAGAGTGAAGGGGAAAATGAGCTCGGTGAGAGGCCAGGCCGGTGCAGTGTAGTCAGACAAAGAAAAGAACGGCAAACTGACAGTTCACACACCTACACCCATGCCTAAGGCTACATTAATTGAGGGAAGCTCTGCAGGTGTGCTCAGGTAGCGCTGTCCGCTGTTGGGAAGTGCTGATGCTTCAAAAATGACCACAGCTGGTAGTAATGCTCCTGTCACGCATCAGTCAGTAATGCAGCTATCATTATAGACATGCAGGGCTAAGACTGCATACTCTGATAATATCACAAACTTAAAGGCTATGGAAATAACGCAATTGGTGAGAGTTGACTTGTAGGCACAACACGGTGCTGCTGGAGAGCATAAATCTTTTCTGATGTATCATCTGCAAGCATAACATCCCAGTTTTTATGTTCCTAACAGATGAGCTCACATTTGCTCCAAGACTTGTTTACAATTGATGCATTAAAAAACACAATGTCAGCACACAAACACTTTATAGTATCACTGTTTTTAAATCAAACTGTCCTCTTTTTATATCAGTTTCTGCCTTATTCCCCCATCTGCTGTCAGTATTCTGGGACTACTGGGATTTAATTGGCCATTCCAATGACATATTTTGGATTTTAAAAAAATGAAAATATTGCACACTCCAGGCATCTGTGAATTTAATAAGGTTTGTTTTGGCTCATTTAACACATTTGCACACACTGCAAATGATGACTGATACAAGATACAACAGTAGTAGTCATGATAGATGTACTGAACAGCTGCCTAGGAAAATGCTCAGTGTCTTAGAAAGCAATAGTCAAGTTACTGTGGAATTTCCACAAAAATTTGAAACAGAAAATGCAAACTAATCAGCACTCCCATGCAGCACTGACATATCAGTATTTGAAGTTGGGGATGTCAAGATAAACTGCTGCTTGTGCTCATTCTAATGTCATTCGGACACCATTAAGGCATTGCAAAATAAGGGGGTAACATCATAAAGCCTGAAAAACAAGACAGAAAAACCTCAAATGACAGAGACCTATGTGGCAAATGTGATGGAAACACAGAAGTAAAAATTCTCTTCAACCTAAGAAGACAAAATATGAACAGAAAAACTGTAATTCTTTAACCTATTTTGTAGATAATCACTTTGAGGCAATCAACCACTTTTTCTAACTTCTAATGATACTTCTATACTGCTCAACTTTTCCTGAGCAAACTGCTGCATTACTCTGACTTGACAGGTAAATTCTGCCAGTTTCAGCACTTTCCATAGAATTTATCTTCTTGTCCTTTCTTCTTAATATTGGAGTGGTTCCTGAGTGTTCCTATTTTGTGTTATTATCCTGTCAGAGGACCCATGGCCTGCAACTGACACAGATCTCTCTGACACTGGCTACTATGTTTCCAGGAGGGCTTGATAATCTTGAGATTTCATCATGCCCTGCACAGAATCAAGGCACCCTTGTTTCCCAATAGGGATGCTGCTCTTTTCTTGGGCTGATGTGACTTACCAAGTGTTGTTCCTAATCTGTCCAAAGGACATTCTTCCAGAAGCATTGTCAGTTGTCAACATGTAAATTCCATATTTCTTGTTCTGTTTCTCTGTCTTGTCTTTTATAGAGCCTACTTTCATTCAGAAAGCAATGTATGGCGCAATAAGACACTGTTGTATCTTGATTTTGGAGGTTAGCTTTCTGTTAGCAGTCTGTTATGAAATTCTCTTTGGTTCTTTTTCCATCATTCGAATTGGTTCAATGAGATGTAAGAGAATCAATAATTATAGCTATATCTGTATTTATTTCAAGTATATTTGCATCTGTCACCAGTTTACAGCTCTTCAGGGATGCAGATGTTTGAGTGATGTTTGGGTCACATGCTTAATGAATATAATCCTGGTTTGCTAAGTCTGTTTCTACTGAATTTCTGTTGATGCCCAACTGTAACCATACAATAACTATAGTTTATTTGCCAGTTTTTTCCTAAACATTGCCATACCAGTTGCCATTAGTAGATGTAATTGAAAAATAAAATTTTAAAAACTGCTTTAAGACTCTATTTCAGATGAAAAAACAATACATCTTTCAGATGTACTATGTTTAGAAGGGGTAAAAGGCCAATGAATTAGGTGTTCCCTTCACTGTCATTGTTACCTTTTACTCCAGACAAATGCAAATTTGCTCAACTAGGTGGAGCTCAGGGTCAAAGTATTGCCATCCACCATGACCAACCCCATAATGGGCTGAGCCACCTCAAGGCAAATATCCTTTGAAGCCCACATATCTCTTGAAAGACAAACTAATTTTGAAAATCAGCACCATAACCACAAAGCATAGAGCTGGCATTTACTATCCAGACTTTAACGTCTCACTGACATTTAATTTTAAAATAGAAGTTGGGGATTTTCACTTGGATACAGAATCCACTGGCAATCAACATACAGCCTTGCTGGAGGATCAGCTTCAAGTAAAAGGAAGAGTAAAGAAATGCACATGAATGAGTGGGAGGAGAAACATTATAGAACTAATTGGTGGGAGATGCAAGTTGCCAACTGTCTTGTGTTCACAGCAATTACACCAATTTTACAATTTTATTTTTATAATTACAGCAATTGTAATACAATACCATACATGTGTAGGAAGTTGTCTTTGATACTTTAAGGAGACATTGAATGACACGTCCTTTTACGTAGAGGTACAAAGAGGCAGAAGACAGGTAAATTATAGATCTAAATGGCACGGCCTTGGCCTCAATATTCCATTTTCACTAAAACAAAAAGCACCCTGAAGGGAGGTTTTGGTGTTTAATACTGAGAGCACAGAGAAACGAAATGAGCCCAGGCCACCCACTTATCCTTTTCCCTTCAAACACGCTCTGCTGAAAACTTGAGGGTTGTGGCTAATTGGTTGGTACATTTAAATGCAAATGGTTGCAGCTCCCGTCCGGCCACGAGGAAGATTGACAGGAGTAAACAAGATCAGCAAACAAGACTTGTGATTATGCAACTCATAAGGGATGTGCTTCAATCGTAGCAAGGGATCCACTTTTTAAATCAGACTTTTGACTACATTAGGAGAGAGCTTTCCTCCATTTTGGAGCTGTAAGACATTTCTCAAATTCACATTCTTAATCCAGTAGCAGTCACTAGTGGATGAGTAAACCCTGAGCTGGTCAAGTGATACAAGACTGATTCATCCCCACAGTGGGAGTTGCAAGAAATGTGAGTAACATTCATCCAATTTGACTTCTCTGGCAGGATGAGGAAATCAGCAGCCTGATTTCAGATGGGACCTTGCAAAAGGAGCATAAATTACATCTTAGAAAGCCAAGAATGAGCACTCAGGAACTTGAAATGTACAGGTTCCACCCCTAGAAGTACCTATCATTATGTAGACAAATGACTACCATTTGCATGGTCATGCCTCCATAACACTGGAGCAACAGAGACTTTTCACAGCAGTTGGCTAACTATGAGTCAACCAAACACTTTGCTGACTGTGAAAGTTGTTTGATTTGGCTCCAAATATTAGCCATTACCCTGGAAACATGATCAAACCAAATATCAAGGACTTAAGTACATTTCAGATGTTTGCAAGCAGGCTTTTTATGCCTGTATCAATGACATAAGCTCTAGTTTGGATCAGTTTTGTGGTATTTAGTCTTCTTTTACTTACCTCCAAATTATGTACAAGTGCAGCATAACATTTTAAAATAAACAGGGCTTAATGGACATGAAAAATGGAATAGCCTCTTGCCAAATTCTTCTTTTATCTGAACCTGAATGAGAACTACCTCACACAGCAATCATCCAGACGAAAAAAAATCTATAAAATCAATGTGTGTAGGCAAATCCTAACTTTTCTCCCGACACTGCCTTGACAGAAATGAAACGATCCCTCCGTTCAGTTGTTTACACTGCCGCTGATTGTCTCAGATACAACTGGGTGAGAAAATCATACATATCACCTGCATTTTGATGAGTTGTTATCGGCCAATTATTTTCCTCTGGCTGTCAACAGAAATGAAGCTGTATTTCTGCAAGCATGGCTAACAACCCGCAGGGAGGCCTGTCTGTCGGGTGTGTGGAAGTAATGCGTGTGCGTGTGTGTGTGTTTGGGGGTGAGGGTGGGAGGGTAGCACTACACAAGCCAAACAAATAGTCTGCCTTCTTATTTTACACCTCCCCTCCCTCTTGCTATTCCCCTCTTTGTATTTCCAATTTTTTTATGTTCCTGTTCACATTCCAGCACTTCTTTTTATACTCTTCTAGTCCTTTATTCCCTGAGCTTCTACTAGTTCTTCCTTATTATAGTTGCAGCCGTGTCTCTGGTTTTAGTACATACCGTTCCTCTGTCTCGTTTTTTCCTTGAGCTTTCTGTGTCTCATTTATACTGCTCCTGTCCTACTCCTGCTGTCTTCATATGCCTCTCATGCTGGTTTTAAGTTTGCTGTCGTGATTTATTTGTCTTTTTCTCTTCAGTTTTCGTGCCTCTTTCAAACGCGTGCATACATATATTCAGAAAATAAAACATTTCTCAACAGAAAAGAGTCGCGCACGTACGCCATCGATGCAAGGCACACGGTCAAAAAAAACAGGAGCGAGCACAGTCTCTGACTCTGTTCAATAGAGCAAAGGCATAACAGGCCAGAAACAATTAAGCACAGAGAAGAGATGGACCCGCTAGTGAGGGACATTTATTCATTTTCATTATTGAAAAGGACTATGAGGGGAACCGTGGAAGCTGCATGCCCAGAAAACAAACACACACACACACGCTGCCTGCTTCACTGTTGGACATGCCAAATAAGGATCCCTCCTGTCTCTGCCTCTCTTTCTCCCCCTGGTGTCTCTGTCTTCATCTTTGCTCTCTACCACATCTGCCTCTCTCGCTATCCTCACTCTCTATTAGATGTGCCCTCTGGTATCATCCAAATCACCATCTAATCTTTACAAATGGCATACCTATGGAGCTGCGTGATGTGTCACTACGCATCAGAAACTAGGCCCAAAACAGGTGCGGACATCTATTGTGCTTGACATTCCCCTCCCTCCTCTGTCATTTCATCATGTTAAATGTCAATGTGTGTGTGTGTGTTTGTGTTTATGTAAGCATGCATATTTATATGTGTGTGCAACTGAGCTCTTGCTGGGATGTTTGTGTGGCTGTGAATGAGATTATGTGCATTTGTTTTCGCTTTCTTCACTGCAACATGTTGTAGGAAAAGTATCACATCGTTTACTAAACTGCACACAAAAGGGTGTGTGTGTGTGTGTGTGTGTGTGTGTGTGTGTGTGTGTGTGTGTGTGTGTGCGTGCGCGCATTGTTTTATGGCTCACAGAGTGAGGATTGGTTCGATTTACCTTTGGAGGGACATTTTGAGTCACTTTCTTGCCCCCTTCAATGGACTTAAGGAGGATTTAGACTTTAGAGTGTTAGAGTTAGGTTTAGGAATTTGGTTGTGATGATTGGGGTAGGGGTGAGAGAATACATTAACTATTGAATGTCCTCACAATGTTTTATGTTGTGTTTAGGCATGTGGATCTTTTGTGCATTTTAGTGTCTTTTTGTTGTGCACTTACATATGCATATACATTTTTGTGTATGTTTTTTCTATACATACATACCTAGGTTTCTTTTTTACTGCATTAGAATGTTGTTTTTTTCAAGAAAACAGACAGAATTTGATATTTTCGTATACATGTGTGGTCATGCATGTCAGAGAGATTATTTGTGATATGCAAAATTGTCTGTGCGGTGGCATTAGACTTGTGCTTTTGTGGTTTAAGTGTGTATGTTCAGGCTGAAATGTTGAAATGTATGTGTCCGTGTGTGTGTGTGTATGTGTGTGTGTCCGTGTGTGTGTGTGCGAGCAAGTCTGACTGGGATAGAAGGAGACATGGGACTCATGGAAGCGGTCGGTTAAAGCCAGCTCACAGGCAACCTGCCCCCTGGAGGGGAATAATTCAGTGTGCTGTTCTTAGCAAGAGCTTGTCAGCTGAAGCAGCCAGAGGTCCAAAAATCACAAATGATTACTTAATCTTTAAGAACACACACACTGACGAGGACACGTGGTGAGCTGTTCTGGTATTGGTAAGAAGTGAAATGAAGACAGCATTTCAGCCACAGGTAGCAAAAAAGAAGGTTGAAACTGCAACTGTTGTCAAGCTTGAAAATGTCAAGCAAAGAACATTGTGGAGACTTATTTCCTGTAGGTTTTCATGACATCATGACTTTTTTTTTTTATCTTTAATATGGTTAGACTCTAGCATCCTGCTACCCTTCAGAGGAAAAGTGGTTAACATAATGTTTGGATGCTGTTAAATTATTACTGCATATTCAGCATATCCCACATCATATGTCACATCTCCGGGTCTGCAATTGCCCATTTATTTCTGCACAGATCATTAATGTATCATTGCACCTCATCTAATCAGGTTTCTGAACCTTACCAAAATAACTATTTAAATGACATGAAAATGAGTAGCCATCTTTCATGTGAATGAACGAAAAAGTGAGATTTAGGGGGGCAGGGGTGACATGTCCTCCCCACTTTTTCAAAAGGCAGTTTTGGTCCCCTGCAGTTTTTACCGTCCAAAAACAATGTTACGCTATATTAAATGG
>JAUMHL010000013.1:8222897-8247436 GCA_032362345.1 Sandelia bainsii
TTCAAGCAGTTCAAGCCCCCCCCACCCCCATACTCAAGCCAGTTGTGTCCCCCCCACCTCTGAAATCAAAATTTCGTCCATGCTTATAACTGCATGCTGGGGGAAAACGAGCAGCAGGTGAGCAGGGTGGTGCATTGCAGGTACAGGGTGCAAGGATAAAGTCGAAGAATACAAAGAATCATTTTAAGCCTGTTGAATGCAAATGTATCTTTTATTATCTTTCCTTTTAGTAAGAGAATATTAACTATTCACTGTTGACAGTTCTGACTGTATGAACAAATCTGAAGTTGGCTTACTGCCTCTCAGGGATCAAAGCTTGATGTATTGATCTGATGGTGTGGTCACTTTTGGTCTGCCTGATCGTGCTTTGGATACAACTGATCCAGTTCCCTTACAAACCTGCAGTCTAACAATCTTTTGATGTTGAGAAGCTCATCTTTGCTTTGAATAACTATTTGACTTCTGACAATTTCATTTACTTCTGATGCCTTGTTTCCCATCCTTCAACATCTTGAGGCACAGCTGTATTTATAACAGCTGAGCAATGGCTTTAAGTTGATTTCATTGAACACACCTCTGATGAGTAGATTACATCCACCTGTGTGTTGTCTGAATGTGTGCTTCAATTGCAGGGAGAAAAAAAAATCCTAAATCCTAAATTCAAATTTCATTTTACATTCCAAAATGTCTTTTTTGCATTTCTAAATCCTAAAACTTTCTCATTATTAAAAAAAAAAATCTGAATATTTATACTACTAATATTGTCTGTGCATCTTATTCATCTGTATTTGTACTGCTGGAGTAAACACCAAATCTATATTAATCCACAGCTGAAAATAGTCCCCAATAAATGCACAATGCACTTCTTGTACTTTCACCCTGGAATGTTACTTCTTACATGCTGCTCTGCTTACATGTCACTTTCATTCAGTCCACACTGACTTCAACCTGCATTCAGCAACTCTGTTGTCAGAACAGTGATCTGTGTGTGTGTCTGTCAGCAGGACAAAGGGACAGTAGGCGAACAAACTGTCTCCCACAGGCAGACTTTTACTGGACAAGCATAGTTTTTATTTTGAGTAAAAGAAACCAGGAATGTTTTAATGTCCAATTGTATTAATTTTCTCCTTTCCACTGCACATGGTGGAGAAAATGAAACCACAAAGCTCACAGTGACAGGGAATCAGATCAGTCATTACAGATACCAGTAAAAAAAAAAAAAGTTTGCAACAAATTTCATACAGCTGCCTGTGGAGATCACGCTTCACAAAACGCACCAGGGGAGAAAACAAATAAATGTGGAGGTTCCAGGACTGACATGTCTCGTGCTGGTGCCTTGGAGTCAGTGTGGATTGATATATCTGATAAAATAAAATAAAAACACTGTCTGCTCCGTGACACATGTGAGTGACTAACATAAAAACGTTAAAACTGTTTACTAAAAATTATGGTGCCCAGCTGTTCTCTCCTAGTTTTAAACATGAAACTTTAAACTTTTGTCAAAAACATAGTATTACTGTCTAGGACATGCTGAATTGTAGTCTGGCGTATGGCCCAGAATCATACATTTCCCATAATCCCATATTTTTAACCACATTTCTACTAAACATTTTACAGATTTAACAGCATCTTCCAATAGACTAATCCTTAGTGGCCACTTCTTTCAAAGCCACACCCCTATCTTGTATTTCATACCACTGAAGATATTATCCTAGAGTTTTAAATGCTGATTAGCCCTCATCATGACAAGAATACAGGACTTCATTTTTAAAATGGGGCCTGCTTTATTGTATAAATTACCCATATGTATTCAAAATGCTCTGGTTTGCAGTCTTTGCAGTTGTTGCTGCTGGCATTGACTCCAAGCAAAGTCTTCTTGCATCCTCACAGGCATTCAGTGGCGGAATAATAAAAGTCAGCTCCATAATAAACTGCCTCACTGTACCAGAAACACCAGAGTGAGAGAAAAAAAAATGGTGGGAGTGCCCTGTGGCAAATATCAAAGTAGGGCTTCAATATTTCTTTTTTCATTATACAACAGCGACGTGGTACTTAGTACTTAGTGTGGGTCTAACTGTGTAACTGTGTTGTGTGAAGATATAGTGTGTGTGGCACAGAATTCATCCCCAAGTGATTTCCTCAGCCGTGCGTAGGTAGTTAGTGAACCCAGCCACCCCAGCGTGATCTACCTCCTCTCTGCTAGCTGTGCGAATAATTCCTCAGTTTCTTTTTGCTTCCTTTAAGCAGAAATGGCACCAAGTCCTAACTTTGTCATGAATGTAAAAGCTGCAGTTGCACATTTGACTTTTTTTTACGTTGATTGAGCTTAGTTTTTTAATTGATGCCCTTAAAAACAACAACAACAACAACAACTCCAGCATTCAGGCATGGACATGCAAACTTCCCATACACATGCACAACACATTTCTGCAAATACTACACTCCAGACTAGTGCACATATTACACAAGTACACACTCAGACATCTCATTCTGATGCTCAGCTGCCTGCCTAACCTCCCCCACAGTGTTGTTGCTGGGGAGTGGCTTGCCGAAATATCACCTTGAGTCTTGCCATTTCCCAACCTCATTTACTTTATTACAGCAAGTGTCTGCCACGAGCGAGGGGGAAACAAATGGGAGAAATAGAAAACCAGAGAAAGAATAACACACACACACACATTAACTATTGTGCAGACACACTGTAATCAGTCTCGAGGGGGACTCCATGTTAACGTGGAGACGAAAGAGGGGAGATTTATAGAACGAGAAGGGGAGAGCGTGAGAGTTTGTGTAAACACATGAGGGTAGGTGAAGTGTGTGTAGGTGTCACAGGAGGGGTGGGGGTCTGTTAGCACCAGTAGCACGAGCCAGAAAGAAGCATTGTCGGGGTTGCCACAGCAGTGGAAGAGATCCCCCCTGGTCTCTCTCTTTCACTTCATCCATCACTCGCTTGCTCATGCAATCTTCCATCTATCTCTTTTTCTCTACTTGCTCTCTATCTTTGCTACCACCCCCCTGCCTTCACCCTGTGTCTCTTTATCCTGTCACTCCGCTCTACGTCCTCTCCTTTCCTCTGCCGCTGTCTGGCAGAGCTCTCTATAAACATGCCAGAGACAGAGTCTCCTCTCTCCTCTTCCAAATTGTCTTCCTCCGTCTGAAACGGCCGTGATGATTGCATTCTCACCCTCCATTGTAAAACAACAAAAAAAGCGGGAGAAAGGAACAGAAAAAATAAAAAAAAAGAGCGGATAGTCACTGTGCGACGTGGCCCTTTTGTGGACCGCTGGAATCTGAATTGCCTGTCAAGAAGGGGACTTTCCAGCACGGAGACGAGACACAATGAAGCTGTTTTGACGGGGGGAGATGCAAAGCAGAAGACCGCTCTCCACAATACAGAGCAGTCATTATGATGTCCTGACTCATTGCTTGGCGGCCCTGCGACATATTGCAACACACACACACACACACACACAGACGGGATGTGGCCCATGTAAATTATAGCTTGATGGTACAAATCAAATGCAAATTGCATACACAAACAGATGGAAACTGAGTGAATGTTAATGATATGACAGTCAAATGTGTTTTGAAATGCCGTTTGGCAAATACCAATTAAAGGGCAAAAAGAGCAACAATGTGGAGAGCTTTTTGTGTATAAATGATGCTGACAACATGTTTTATACTGACATATCGTCTTTGATGTTTTTTTCTTCTCTGTTTAGAACATGATCATCCTAATGCTTTGTTTAGGTTTGAAATAATCTTTTGTGTTTTGAGGTTGAGGCGGTATTTTTTACATGAATTCATTTTATTCATATGCACAGATTCTACTGAATGTTTTGAGGAATGTTATTTAAATTGGGATTATTTTCTGTATATTATTATTCAGGTCTATATTGGGAGCTTCCAGCTGCTTTTGGCTATTCACCAGTGGTTAGTTATTTACATTTGACTACAATGAGCTAGCTGATAGCTGCTTGTCTTAACAGTAATGTGATGTGTTAACAGCTATAAGTTTAATTTTCTAGCTAGGAATTAATGCTAATTAGCCACAACTGACTGAATTTGCCAGTGACAGCTGCCATTATAGCGGCAAAATTAATAGTGCAAATGAAAGTAACAAGTGCAATAGAGAGACAAAAGCAAGACAACCCCCAAAAAGGGAATGCTTTTGTAGGTGGTGGCCAGGGCTGTAGAAGGGACACAACTCAGCGGCAGGATCAGTATCTGCTCCTTTGTGCAAGGAAGTAACAGGAGGAACACTGCAAGAGCCCTACAAAATGACCTCGAGCAGGATACAGGTGTGCATGTTTCTGACCAAACTGCCAGACTGCCCTGTTGTTTTTACAGATGAGACGAGGTTCAAACTGAGCACATATGACAGATGTAAAAGAGTCTAGATATGCTGTGGTGAACGTGATGCTGCCTGTAGCATCACTGAGCATGACTGGTTTGGTGTTGGGTAGGTAATGGTCTGGGGAGGCATATCCTTGGGGGGCTGGATGGATACCGGGATGGAATCCTCAGAGTGACTGTCGGACCTTATGCTGGGGCAGTGGACCCTGGGTCCCTCCTGACACAGGACAATGACTGGCCTCATGTGGCCAGAACAGGTAGGCAGTTCCTGGATGACAAAGGCATTGAAGCCTCTGACTGGCCCTCATGTTCCTAAATCCAATTGAGCACCTATAGGACATTATTATAGATGCATCTGACACCAAGTACCACCACGGACTGTCTAGGACCTCACTGATGCCCTGATCCAGGTCTGGGATCCCCAAGGACACCATCTGCCGACTCATCAAGAGCATGGCCAGATGTTGTTGGCAATGCATACAGGGACATGAAGGCTATACACACTCATGAGTCACATTATGAGTTGATTTATAGCATAATAAATTGCATTTAAAATTCATACAACCCACAACAAGATTACTCATATTGTAATTATATATATTGTAATTATATATTATATATTGTATGATTTTGTGAACATACTTATTCACACACATACAAAAAGCCAAGTCAATGATCAATGTCATCTTATTTCAGAAAAAGACAAATCTTTGCAGGCTGCAGCAGAGAAGGAGGGTCACACACACAAACACTCACAGCACTACAGCTGGAAGCCAGGAGGCATCACTGACATTTTGGAGATAAAGGTCTTGATGAAGGCTCACTGTTTCACACGCACACACACCCCCACTATAATAAAAACTGCTAAAGTGAGAGTGGTGCAAACTTCTCTATAAGCCAAATGCTGGCATGAAAACATTTGTTTTATGAACTGGGAGGGTTCACTCACTGATCAATAGGACAAGCGTCTGCAAATCCTGAACTTTGCCTTTTCCTGTAACCCTGCCTCCTCTCCCTTAAAGTCTTTACCGCTCCACATTATCGCTATGTAGTACTGACTCATCTAGGCCAACTGGCAGAATAATAAGCAGAGAGGGATATTTGGTGGGACTTTAAGAGAGTTGAACCTACATTGCTGTATTAGTGCCACTTTCACTCACTCAGATGAAGAAACACTGCCAGTGATTAAGCTTCTTGTGGATATGTGTTTGCTTTTGTGTGTGTGTGTGTGTGTGTGTGTGTGTACACGACTTGGCTCCATTGAAAGCCTGTAGCAGAGCCTTAAATTATACATATGTTCTCATTCCATTACTAGTGGCAACTACTAAAGGCTTCCCAGCATTTCCATTACCAAAATGAAGGGATGCATGCACTTTCTTACTCTCCAGCTCCCTCACACATATAAGCATGAGCATGCTTAAGCAGGACTGTTTGAACTTGAGCTTTTACTCATGCAGCTACACTGTATAGTGACAATGCTGAGAAAAGTACAAGAAATAACATTCATTTTAATAGACCCTAGTGCATCTGTGACCAAACGGTTGCCAGTTCAGATCCTCAGACAGGCTGGCGAAATCTGGATGTAGGGGGAATGAATGATTAATGCTCTGTCCTCCCTTAACAACTGCCACTGAGATGCCACTGAGGAAGGCATTTAATCCTTTTCTCCAGTGGAGCTGCTCAGTGGTCAGCAGCAGCAGGCTGCAGTTGTACTGGGAAGCTCCCAGTAAATGTGACCAAAGGCTTTTAGATGCGCTGTGGGAATCTCGAAGAAGAAACATTATATTTATTTCAGTTTGACTTTTCACATACATTGGAAGTTGAGTGCAACATGAATAATTGACTCACAGCATGTGACATGGTTCCATTTTCCAAAGTTTCACATGATGCTTACATGCATTTAATGCAAGATAAAGTTCATGCTATTGTGTGCTGCAGCAGCATGCATGCACAGAGGATGCACGCGAACTGGTGATACACTGTACATAACACGACTTCAATAGTCCAGTGGGGGGGTTTCTAGAAGCATTTTTTTCATCATCTGACACTTGGAGGGCATACATTGGAGACTTGCCTTAGCAATTCAACTGAACTCTTCTCTGTTGTGAACCTTGCTCCACTCCATTCCATCCCACTCCACCCAGCTGGATGCCAGATCTTAAACCTTCTCTGGTAAACACAGGTACCTCGCTGTGACTGCTTCTCATCAGCTTTCAGATCAGAGCGGCAGGCTTGGAGGAGAGGTGTTATCAGGCAACTGAACGAAGGGGCCTGCTCGGCCAGCGCCGCCGCTGTCATTCAAGCCCGACTACGAGCTGAGACAACATCAGACAAGGATTAAATCAACAAACTGGGCTGACCCTGCGTGACCAGGCAGGCTACTTACAACTCTGTGGAGAGGGCAGTATTTAGTTTGTTGGAGAGGAGTAAAGAGTAAGAGAGAAAAACGTGGGACAAATGAGTGAATGAGGGGAGTTGCATTCTAAGAGACAGTTTTGTAAAAAGGAGGAAGCAGCCATTTCCAGTATATTTGTTATGCATGCTAGAGATATGGAATAATGAATGAGTAATAAGCTTGTGTCAGAGGAATAGTGCCCATGAGCTCATGGTTTATATGTTTTTTTTCCTGTCTGCTCAGCTTGTCATTTGCAATTCCTGGAAGTCTTACCTGCGACTGCATCTGAGATGTCAAACTGCATCTTTTTCACCATAAGGCACAGACCTAGAATGTATTAACAGGAAATACCCTGAAGTAGAGACCACACAAACACCCAGTGCTACCTTTGACCTATTACTGATAGAAATGAAAATATTCTACAGGACAACATTAATGTTGCAGAACTGACCAAGTTCTCCCACATAATATTAGATGCTGCCTCATGAGTGCTGTCCCTCACAGTATGGGCTTTTCCAGGTGCAGTGACTCTGTTCATGTCAGGTGCATTTAAGTAAAGAGTGCCAAGTGGAATGGACATGCTTATAACTTCAGGAGGGAGGTGGATTTTTACAGACATGAGGTTTACTTCAGCCACATGCTAAACCATGTTAGGAGGCTGGTATTTTAAGAAAACGTTGGGATGTGACCACATTTTACCCTCTATATTGAGATACTTTTTGTCTTTGCACTCTAAAGTTTAAATTTGCCTGTCACAGCAATTTGACCTCATCATTTTTAACTGAATAGTTTAACTGAATGAAACAAATTTTCAAAATGTACAGTGGACTTCCATACTACCCACCCAGTTGCAAGCTTGAGAGGATCTGCCAGGAAAATTTAAATACATTTCCAGATCTTGAATACTAAATAAATTGTCTGAATATTACTGTCAATGAAAGATGTCCATTTTTGATCTGTAATAAATTTGCACAAAATCCTATAAACATGCTTTGATTTTGCCATTAAGTGTTGCTGGGCACAAATGGCATTTAAAGATAGATCTACACCAGAAAATGTGCAAAAAGGGAAGAGGTCTGAATACTTTCTGAAGCCACTGTAGATGCTGGATTATACTGACCCAGAAGCTACGACTATTCAGACCAAGATCTACTTGATGTGAATAGTGTCCATTGTTTCCATTACAGTTATGTTGGAGTCAGTTTGAAGTTTAAGTACAAATTGGCCAAACAATAAAAATAAGTATGATGTGCTCTGTGTCACCTAGCTAGCAGCATAGCTGGAGTTTACCTCAGTGCTTGCTTCACCTTTTTCTTCATTTCCTGCATGAACACCTGCATCTGCAACGATTACGACAAATTATTGTGGGGTATCTATAAATTAGATACGTAAGATAGTCCATTTTTCTTCTAGTTTTCTGTGGCTTTGTGGCACAACTAACTGAATCCCTGTCAAAGCACATAGCTCTTGTTTCATATGTATAATTTATTAGAAACTGACAACACAATTTTGTTGTCTTAATACCTTGTAAGCACTCATAACCTCACAGCAGATAATATTTTCATATCTGCACAAGTTTGCAGCACAGAGTTTTGGCCCTAGGGCCAAAAATCACTCCAGTCAAGTAAAATAAGCAATTTTGCAGTGCATTTTGAAACATTACACTAACTCAAACTTAAATCTCATTCACAGCTGCACAAATAGGAAGTGAAACCAAGTTGTTGGTCTTTGTATTCAAACATTCATGATTCAGCTGAACTACTTTATCAGAGCTTTCCATAACAGCAAAGTGGTTCAGAGCAGCGGGTGGATGGAAAATAGGTTCTTAAACAATCTCTGATAATTTTGTGAGAAAAGGGGGGAGGGAGGGATTTGATGCACTGAAAAAACATGAGCATGACTTCCAATTCAATAATAATTATAGACTCTGAAAAAAAAAAAACTCAAATCAACAGAAAAAAAACATATTGAGCTATGGATTCCTGCCTTGGGTGAGTTGCTGACAGTATCTCTCCCTACTATCTGAATCTGTCACAGAGCTTATTCCTCAATTTTCGTTCTCTGGAGTGCAAGAAGAAGAAACTCCCCTGCACTCAATCACATCCACAGGTAAAGCCATCACTCACACGGTCATATTTGATTTAGTTGTCTAGACATACAGTTTGCCAAAGAACTACTCTGCTTTGTCGTCGAGGGTTTCCGTGAAGCCCTTATCCTCTATCAAAATGATAGAGCTCCAGAAAGGATCCAAGACTAGAAATGAATGTGGGTGTAAATGGATATTATCTGGAGAGGTTTCCTTGGAGTGGGTGGCATAAGTCGAATAAAGCTTCTTTCTTAGGACGGGAAAGGTAAAGAATTATATAGGGGTCAGTCTTCCCTGTTGCAAATTTTTTCCAGCAGTATTATATTTATTATGCTTATTCCCAGCATAGGTAAAGAGTAATGAATACAGTACCTATTTTCTTAAAATGCTCTTGTGAGACATTAGGAATAGGATCCATTCAACCAAATGTTCATGACTCAAAATCACAATAATGACCATAATTACAATTTCAGGCGACCTCTTTTACTAGGACACTTTAAATTCTCATATTATTGTAATTACTTTATTAAAAATACTGTATGTAACTTTTTGCAAAAATTTCTTTTACTAAAAATATGTGGAGGGGTGCTGTTGAAGCCTCTTGTGACTCAGACACATTGAGCAGCGCTGCCAACAGTGCAGAAATATTTGCTTCTAAAGGTTCTGGAGCAAGACTTGCCCTTTTAAACAAGTCAGAGATTTTGAATTACTACTGGGGCAGGGGCTGGAGAAGCAGTCTTATGCTAGTGCTAGCTTAAGTTGCAAATAGTAACTTTAAAAAAAGGCCATTGCAATATAGTAAGTACTTTTGCAACTGCAATTTATACTGTACTGCAATTTATAATTAACATATAGTTATTATATATGATTGTGGAGATTTACTAACAGGGTGAAGCCATGCTAGCAGCTCTGTGAGACTGTGTGCAAGTGTCCTTTGAGCTAAATGCTGTCATTTATACAAAAGTCATATTTTCACATGATGCAAATGTTGGAATTTTAGTTACAATTACAGCACTGTAAACCATATTTCACTTCTTAAATTACTTTAGTATGAGTATGTATGAGCACTCAAACACCACGTCTGGTATTTTGTTTCCTGCTTGTTTGCAGTAACCAGTGATTGTGTCTAAAATCTCCAGCAAGCAGAGAAACAATGTCACTGACCATTACCCATTAATTGATGCATGCCGCCTCTTGTACTATATAAAACTTTGGCTTCAGATTCAGGTCAAAAGGTGTGCAGGGAGATGATTATCATCCGTGTTCATGGAGTGAAGCCAGTCAGTGTGCTCACGACACTTCAAGAAGAAAGGTAATGCCAGCCTCGGCGATCCAACGCCCTTTGTTGCCACCCTCTGTACTGACCACTCACCTACGCTTAACTTCCACTATATGCTGACAGCTCGCCCCCACACCTACATGTCCGTTTTTGCTCATCTCACCTTGTATTGGGAAATTGTACCTCTCCTCTGATTAGTAAGTATTATTTATGCACATCATCTGCCATCTTTCACCTTTCTGCTGCCAGGAAAAATAGGCAGAGTGTGTGTCTGATTATTCACAAATGTTTGTGTGTGAATAGATGCCCCCCGTGTATGTGTGTGTTTATATAAGGGTGACAGTCAATTAAACAAATAGACACTGTTCTTGGAAAAGCTTTCCGGGTTTCTCAAGCACCTAGCTTCAATTCAGGGAACACTACAGTTCTGTGTGTTCAATTCCCAGCTGTATAACTGGCTCCATCATACATGCTGCGCACAGAAAGAGGGGGAGAGAGAAAGAGAGGGAGGGAACTGGAGGGGGAAGAGGGAGAGACAACATGAGATAGAAACAGAGACCTAGAAAAGAGAGAAGAGAAAGAGGGGATAGTAGATGGAGAAATTAAATTCACCACACAACAGTGCCATCTAGTGGGCTTTTTCCCTCATCCATCCCTCCTTTCTATTTTCCTTTATTTGTCATTGTTCCTTCCTTCTCCCTACCTCCTGAATCTTACAACTTGAAGTTCTGTCTTTTCTCACACTCACACGCACCTACATGGGTACCCATGCACATTAATATGCATGCAGGGCAGCGTATGTACACCTGCACACATTCCTGATTTGGCATGCGAAAGCAGCAGTGACTCTTCTTTGTGTTCTGTGGCTGTGTACTGCAATGATTCAAAACAAGCAAACGGGACTCACACACTCGCAGACACGCACACGGTGAAGAAGTTGCCTGCCAGTATAAAAATATTTGTTTGTCCCTGTCGTCCTCTTACCCTTGTTTACTTCTATTTTTCTGTCCCCTCACATTGCTATTTTTGACCTCACTCTTTTTCTCACCCCTTTAACACATTCCCCACCTCTCCCTCCCTTCATCTCTACCTCTCCAGAGTGCCACCACCCAGACTGTAAACACCGGTGATGGATTACTAATTGTCCTGCTCTAGATGCAGTGGGGTGGAGACAGCTACGAGTGGGTGGATTGGGATGTGGTGTTGGTGTGTGTGTGTGATTGTGTGTGTGTGTGTGTGTGTAAGAGGGAGCGTATGAATGTGAATCACACAATCAGACTAGATAGCAAGGTTTATTAAAAATACACTCCAGTTTTACATGTGTGTCATACTTGCTGTGGCCACAGTGATGACGAGACACAATATGACAGGAAATTTGACCTTCACACTAAACATATGTCCTTGATTGAGCATTTGTAGTTTGATACCTTGCCCATCAGTTTTGCTTTCATAACTGTAATTAGGACTATGGGGGATCTGCTGCAATTGTCGAGCAATAAACTCTGTCCTGCCACATAAAAATAAAGCAGGGCTTTACTGCAAAGGTTGTTTTCTCAAGTGTACATAGGAAAAGGACTAAAGCCCAACACACACGCAAACACACACACACACACACACACACACACAGATTTAGTGGCCCTTTCTTTAGTGCTAGAACTGAATTCCCAGAGTGGCAATTTCATGTCATGCACAGGGTGGACAGTCTGGAGGATTGCCATTGTGCATGAAAATAAAACCAAACAAAGACAGACTGCACTCAGTATAAAAATAGACTAAATAAAAGGGGTTTAGCTAGTACCACAAGGGCTGGTTTCCCTGTTTAGCTGTCACTCTGATGTCTTTTTAAAGTTTAGAATGTTGGCTGTACATTTAAATGTATTAAATCTATTTAGCAACAATCAAATCCTTTAAAGGAATAGTTCAACATTTTGGGGAAAAACGCTTATTGTCCTTGTTGAGTAATATGACAAAAATTACATAATCTAATCAAATAACCCTATGGCCAAGGCGTGGTTAGCAATATAAACAATGTATCTCGAAATTCAGATATTTTGGTATTTGTTTTGTCAGTTTATCGTCTAAATGATGACTAGATTAGAAAACATTAGATTATCATAAATTGCAAATCTGAAATATAAGGCATGAAGGTTGAAAGACACTGACATACAGTTGGAGAGGTTCTTACAAAAAGATATTATTAAGTTACATTATGGGAGATGTAGGACTCAACATTTTGGAACTTGACTCATACTGTAGAATAAAAGTCAGGCTGCTACTTCAATCTGACCAATTTCATTCCCATTAATTTTATTTGTAGTGGAGATACAATTTAAAACCATCATCTTAATTCACCAGGCAACGTTCTTATGTATCGTTGATACAGCATAGTTCTTGTCCTTTAAACTTGCCAGTGCACATTTTACTGCACCAGTTGGGATGCTAGCTGTACAGAATGTAGTGTAGTACTGTTGTAAAATCCATAAACAGTAAAGTCGTAATGCCACACTAAAACTGAGCTTGAGTCAGCAGACCACACATTTAGCCACACACATCCCTTTATCTACATCTCCACCTTCCAATCCACCCTCACCTCTGCTTCCTTCCTCTCTCGATCCCGGTGGTCTCGTCACCCATCAATTAAACCGATACCAGCCGATGTATGCAGATATTATCTGGTGGTGGAGGGGAGAAGGATTTGATAGCCCTAATGAATTATATATGCATTATTGATAAGCTCTTGAGGCCCTGTGTCCTCAAGCTTCTGGCAGGGAGGATGCCCCAGTAGTGATGCCAAATCTGTTTATATGCAGGTTTGTAGCTTGGATTATTACGACGAGAGAATGTTTGAGTGCAGACTGAAAATTTGCTCAGTCTTACTCCACATAAAGTTTCTTGGGTAGATATTTTAAGCAGACAAGCCACAAATGACTTCGAGTTTACCAAGTGCAACAAAAATGGATACATGGATGACTGATTGATTTTGCCTGCAAAGAAAAGTCCTCTTCTGGCAGTTATTGAGCAGCTCCACTGCTCTGCAAATGTCATTCATAATGAAAATGTACAAAAAGGATGAGTTCAGTTCTAGGAGTTCATGCAGTAGCATAGCAGGCCAGATCTTGTTGACGTCTTTGCAGCCATGAGGATTGATTTGATCAATCATTACCCCTTTCCTTCCAAAAAATAAATCTCATGTTGGCTTGAGCTGCTTGGTGAATAATTTAAATGCAAACTTTGGCAGCTTCTCTCCAGTCACCCCGGGGGGATGACTTAGCAAGATCAACATTCAATTGTTGCATCGTTCTAATCTAAGCAAAAACGATTTCCTCATTTCCGCCTGATGAGGGACAGTACAGTAGGTCATTTAGTGCACAAGTTGAAGGTGTCTATGATATATGCCTCTGTCTCTCTCTCATATGTACACACACAGAAACAGAGGTACTATTCTTGATCCACAAACTCTGTGCTAGACAAATGAACTTCAGTGTGTTTGTTCTAGCGATTGTCATGAGTTGTCGCAGTCGCAGTGTACTGAATCAAGTATTTTATAATAAAAGAGAACACACACATAGATAAACATCTACAAATGTGCTTGGTAACGTAGTTGGAGCATATTAATTTCCAGCCTCCCATCTTCACAATAAAATAAATATGTGTGTGCATGTCAGTGGTTACTGGTGAGAATGGTAATTTGTGTTACGTGTCAAAACAAACTGCGCGGAAAGCCAGACTACAAGTTATGTGGCTCTTTTCATTCAGATGATAGTCAGCCTTGGTGAAATCTCTATTGTTTACTGTTTACCAGCAATCCAAAATGAGACAAAATGATATGTCACCAATAATGTGGTTTCTCGTACTGATTGGAGCCTCGTGTTGACAAGTCTGTATCTGGCTTTTCTTCTTATCTTAGAAATCAAGATAAAAATGCTGTCAGTTGAAGTGACATTTCTTTCTGTACTTCTGACAGACAGCAAAAGAGCTCCAAACTTAAGTAGCTCCAAAGTACAGTAGAGCTCCTTTTGAGGAGGAAGGAATAGCTGTAACTGCCATCATTTCTACACCGAAGCCCCTTTCATTTCCCCGCATGGCCTGAGAAATTCAACTTGACATTCTGAGATGCATCAAGCCCCTTTTAGACCCCCGGTTTCCATCTGCTACCCTTTACTTTGTCTTTCTACCCCTCAGTCATAATGTCACCCAATGAGTAAGTGGAAAAGAGTTGAAAGTTGAAAGTTAAAAAAGAAAAACTTTACAGCAGCAATTACATTTCTAGGCTTGGGTCAT
Organism: Sandelia bainsii; assembly: GCA_032362345.1. NCBI lineage: Eukaryota > Metazoa > Chordata > Actinopteri > Anabantiformes > Anabantidae > Sandelia > Sandelia bainsii. Next base: position 8,237,295 of record JAUMHL010000013.1, read on the forward strand.
GGGGGGAAAAAGGGAGGAGTGATGAGAAAAAGTTAAAGGGGTGAGGGTATCTTTGTGCAATTGGTCATGTCTTAATCCCCCCCTCTGAATCTCAAACAAACAGATGAGTGGAAAAGGACTGCCCATTTTATTCCTGGGTGGAGGGATAGAGTCCTGCCTGGCTCCACATCTTTGAACCCTTTCACATGTCACAGAGAGACAAACAGACGTGGACACACACACTGACATCCATGCACACACATGCAGCCTTGCTACTATGGTCACTGCACCCTGGGGGCCAAGTGATGACTCAGTGCTTTAATCGTATTTGCAGGGGATTGATGCCTAGAGAGGAGTTTCCTCACTACAGACAAGAAAGAGATGGAGTGGGGGTGATAGTGACAGGAGAGAATTCTAGAAAGCCTAGGATCAGAGGGAAAAAAAGGGAGCCATCAGAATCAAAGGTGCAGCTATTGAACCATGACGACTGTTTCACAGCGAACTCATTATTGTTCTCGGCGGTGAGAAGAGACGGCCTTATTATTCTCCTGTGCATAACAGGAACTCATAACAGGAGATTGCGCACAGCATTTATGAAGTAGGAATAATGCTTAGGTGCTTCTTGTCCTTACCTTTGGCACACTTTTTTCCCCCAGAATCCAATCATTTAAGTATTCTTGGGCTTATTTTACTTGTTAGTACTTCTCATTCTCCTGGAAGGTGCAAGGTGAGGTTGGTGTGAGGCAGCAGAAGGTTGATGACTGGGAGGAATTTAGAAGTGGGGAGTGGTGGTGGGGGTGTAGCAATTTAACTAGTGGAAAAAGTAATTGCACTTGGATTTGTGCATTGATATATTTCTCCATTCTCTATTTCTGTTTCTACTCTGACAATTTGGCATAAATTAATAGCTATGCTGTCATCAAAAAGAACCAACGCCTGTGCACTTAACGCTTCAGCGCAGTTTAATTTCTGACATCTTTTTCTCAGTGTAGCTGTTACAAATACTTAATATACTTCTAATATCATCCGTTGAATTACCTTTATAAATGTTACCAGAAAAGAGCCAATAGAAAACAATGGTTATTAGTGCTGGTAGTAAAGCTTCAGTTGTGGATACAGACGCATCTGATGATAAATAACCCGTCCTTGATCAATAAAAGATAACTGGCATAGCACTATTACATTTTTGGTTCAACGCAACATTGTGCTATGTTGCAGCTATTTCCTCAAATATCCCTGTATATTCTCACACATTGCTTTTGCCCCATTCAGGAGTTGCCCGTCCACTGCTTAGGCGACAGAGGATAGAAAAGCTCCAGGAAGTGGCAGTGCATTCCAGTTTAATAAGGGAAACTTTGACAAATGCATAGGTGGTTAACTGCCTCATGATTAACCACCTATGCATTTACCAAACCAACCAGTTAGTTTGCATTCTTTAAGTCCTTTCTCATATAGATAGAAAAATACTGTTCACCCACACATCCATTATCCTAACTGCTTTTCATCTTAAGTGTCGGAGCCTAATGTTACATATAAACATTATGTTGGTTTATGAGAATTTAACATATATTTCAAATGGAATGCTAGACACTGACTGCAAGTACAGAAAACCCAATATGAAACATAGAGAACAGAACAAAACAGAAGTCTACAAAGAAACTAGAGAATACCACAAACACAAACAATGCAATCCACTTAATTAGCAGAAAGCACAACAAGTAACGAATCTTGCTGTATAAACTATTTCAATTTGAGTTTAAAATGATCCTGTGGATACAGAGTTCAACATGTTTCTCCCCTTAACATAAAAAGCCATCTGTCCAAATAAGGATTTACAAAAGGGCACCTTCCCTGTAAACACACTGTGTTTTCCTGATCCAGACACCCTGAGAGGAACCACTAGATCCCTGGCTGCCTTATGAGCCTGGTTATTTGGGCATTAATGGATAAGTTTAATATTCACTATGAAGTTTTCTCATCAGTAACTGTAATGCAAGCATGACTTCAAACAATCATGCTGCAACCGATTACATTTATATTTTATATTTCTAATATCCAACTAAATACAAAGGTCATGGTGTATCACACACGTTAGACACACTGACCAAACTCTATCAAGATGCCCTTGCTTCATTCTCCTGCACAAAAACAACCTTGCTTTATCCCTTTAATTCTATTTTGGGAAGTGTCTCCTCCTCACTGGAAATGAAGAAAAAACTACAGTCAATGGCTCCTGGCAAGAAAATGCTCCTTGGTGATTATAGTAATGACACTGGGAGAACGTCTTGACACGCTTCTGTATTGTAGATGCTCAGAATTATGTCTTTTGTATCAGAGCTATAAAAGGAAAAAGTACAGGCTCTTATCTGGCTTTATATAACTTTGGATAATTCGTCATGGAACTTATATATGTTAATATAACAATTAATAACAATAATAGCAATATATGTTAAATGTCGTTAAAGTATACCGCTTTTAACCCTATGGCACTGAAATGGAAAATGCTATAATGTAATTTTTGCTGTCTTTGATGTCATGTTTTGCTGGTGAAGGCCATTTGTTAGGGTCAAAAGCCTTAGAACAAGCAACTAGTCTCAGCATTGCTTTGTTGTTAGCTCATCATTCATTTTAACTAGCGATCATCAGCTCAGCATTTTATTTAACTTCTTACAGAAAACATGGCTAGATAACAATATATGCCCATACAACCAAACAGTAATAATCACAACAAGAAGAAAAAAGTGTTAGTTTAACACAAATGACATGGTAGACATGATCTGTTTTTATTTTGTAAACACATATGACAGGCAGTGAGCAGAGAAATTCAAGGTGTAATGTTCTCTCTATGAATGATTACTTGCAAAGTCTGAAAAGCTATGATGTTTTTCACCTCACTGCTTCAGCAATCTAAAACAACTCAAACAAGGTTGACTTCTAAGGAATGACTTTGGACTGCGTCTGTATCTGCATCTCCACATGATGGGCTGCTAAACCCGAGGTCGCGTTTAATCTCATATTTTTAAAAAAAGATAATGGGAAACCAAAGCATACACAGTTCCAGCACAAGCTATTGACTTAGTATTTGCCATGCAAGGAAAATGAATGTGGAGAGTTTATCTCTATTTCTATGCCTCTACACACTGCTGTGGTTGAATTGGTCCAGGCTATTGCCATTAATACTGTGAGCACCACTTGGAGTGTTCACTCAAGTTAGAAAGCAGTCTAAAGGTTCCTCTATCAGTACTAGGACTGCTATCGCAAGCGTTTTATGCCAAGTGGCTGTGTGCACATATGGGAGGTGTTTTACTGAACCCCATGTATAACTCCCTGACTTTTAGGAATTGGATTTTTTTTAAGTCATTAATTTATTTATTGGTTATTTTTTGGAGTTTCACACCACAGTGGCAGCTGTGTTTATGGAACAAGGGAGAGCATTAAACTTTCTGAATTCTCTTGAAAAACTAATCAGCTGAGCTGTGTCATAAAGACAACAAAGGGTAGCATAATGAGCACAATGCTTTCACAGCACCATTATCAGCCAGTGCGGAAAGATGAGGACCCTCGCACTATTACAACTCCCGCACTTATCTTTTCGAAGCAGATTCTGCAGGGGAGAAAGAAGCTTGTGTGTGGGTGGGCAGCAGAGTGCACAGTCAGGCCTTTAAAAAACCTCTATAAACTAACAAACCTGGACGGTCCAATATACTGTAGAATTGCACAAACTAAGCAGGATACCATAACATTTCTTTCTTTGGTGATTGCTATCATGTCATATGGGCTAGTTATTATCTGAGACATGGGCATGATGTATATCTGTCCTTGTTAACCATTATAAAGTACTGAAATGTCATGTAACCATGATGGATTGGGTCATATGGCATTTATTATAGCTGCAGCATCTGTGTTAAATGGTAAACCCACAGTGAATCATACCAGGGAGAAGACTGCTGCTGCCTGACTCTGTAATTGTGAAACATATCATGTCTGTGGGATATGATACGATCCATAATATATATTTCTATACGCCTATTTTTCTATTTCTTCTACTGCTTGTTAAAGCAAGTCCAAAGTATTAAATGTGCCCTTTTGAGGGTTTTGTTATGTTGTGGCCAGAGGTATTATGTTTTTAGACTGTCCGTCCCATTCTCATGAACATTATATCTCAGGAACGTCTTGGGGGAATTCTCTCAAAATTGGCACAGATGCCCACAATTTGGTGGTCAGAGGTCAAGGCGTCTGATCTCACATCCATCCCATTCAACGACACAATATTTCTGGAACACCAAGAGGGGATGTTGTTACATCACATCGTAGCATAAATGTCTATCTAGACTCAAAGATGAACTGATTAGAATAAGTCTGAACAGATATGCATGTAAACCGCAAGTAACTGGTTGATGAAGACTATTCTAGTTTTGTTTTGTTTAGTTTGTTTTTCTTTCTCTCCGGTTCTAACTAGAGCCTAATCAAGTTAAGTGCATTTTCTCTCAAACACTTGGAGACCAAATTTTTGGAAACACTGAACAGTTTATTTTCTAGTCCATCTCCTTATTCTTTACCAACGGCCAAGGAAGGGCACCTTTAAACTAATACCTATACTAACTAATACTTTTGCTACTGTAAAAGCTTAGAATCAACTTGTAGCACAGCTCTATATGGATTCATATTTTCAGGCATATTTCCCTTTTGGTCATACCCCAGGCAATGACTCGCTATGGACTTACAAACTAGATTGCCACACAGTCCCATGTTGGTTTCTAAAACCAATGTGTGACGATTGCCATGGAAAAGTATGACCATTTTCTTTCCAACCACATTGTACAGCAGCTGATTTCACTTTTGAACAGAGAGGAGAGAACTAATTAGTGGAATCAGCCTTTGTACAGTTTGTCTGGAGGAAAAACCTGCATACTGTTCCATGGCAGAGGGTTTCGTAGTGTTATGTTAGCCTGACTCATCTTTGTGTATCTCTGCCTCATATTTCCTCTCCTTACTCTCTACTGAGTAGGAATAAACATGATACATTTGCATGATATACCTCATTGTCTAGGAACAAGTATACACCTCATATAAGAGTTGATTTATGTCAGAGGGGAACGAAAAAGTCAGCGTCACTGAGTCATCAGTTCCAGTCTTGTTCATCCAGTCTACATTCTGTCTAGTGGTCTACAGTATAGCATACTGGACAGTTTTGTATCATTTTAGTTACAGTAGAAACCCACTGTAACTAAACCCAATCTGAAAAATGCAAATTATTGTGTATTATTATGTTGTCAACAATAGAAAACAGTTTATAAATATGGAAATGTCATTTTTGTTTCATGTATTAATTTAAGAAAAGTTAAAAATCTACTCATTACTCCACACAGGTCAGTTTTGGTCTATGATAAAAAAAAATTGTTTTTTAAGTCTGTTTCCAGTCAACTTAACTGCAGTTTGCTTTTACCAATAGAGCAACTATTGCACCTCAGCAAGGTGTAAAAACTTTTTTTCATAATATTCCAATTTCTATTTTAAAGAATTTTGTGCATTTGTATTCTGGTATGTATGTGCACAAATTGAAAATGTGCATAAAACTGGTGCAGAGAAACCCACCTCATGGGTTGTATAATATACAGTGAGTGTACAGAGTGTTGCAGTTAAGACTCCCTTTTATGATTTGCGACAGTCTGGTCATTTGCCATTAACACCACTGGACACATCTGCAGGGTATCTCCTGGCTTCGCAGTGTCAGTCAACCGATGATATGGCCCTCTCAGAAGGCTTGATGGTTGGACAACATTTTCACAAATGTCCAAAAATCATTATGAAATATTTTGAAAAATGTGCACATTTGTTGCATTAAGTGGTGAGTTTAGATTCACAAAGGTCAAAGTATAGGTTGGCTGCAGTATGTATATGTTCATCAAGGAAGTGGTTTTTCTATGTTTAGTAAAAATTCCTGAAGTATATTTGCATAGCTCATCTTCAGCATTCTTAGGGCTTCAGGGCAAAACCTGCTCCAATGTTTAAATGCTACAGTGCATTAGGATGACATCAAGAAACCAAAGACTGTGGTTTGGGCAGGCTATGTTGCTTGCTTCCTCCCACATTACTTCATGTAAATCTTCTGTACAGGTGGGAATTAGCAGCACTATTCTATCTATTGCAAGGCAGTGGAATCAGAGACCATGCAATGCCCTCACAAGGCTGCGGTGCATTAAATTAAAGGATTTTCCTCTTTATTATATCTACTTTTATGTAATGACTTTTTCCAGCCTTGGTGTTGTAGGTTTTCAGTGAACTTGAACTTGCCAACTTTATCATCTGCAAGCTCATCATTGAGCAGCGAGGGGTGTTCACTCTCTGGCTTCTTGATGCAATGCTAACTTTCAGCTTGTTTGTCTTGTCAGAAGAGACAGACTGCCCAAATCCTCTGCAGGCTGTTTCATTAAAGAGGGAGTTGGCTCATCACTTTAGCGTCATCTGCAAATTTGCAGCTGTGCCAGGCACAAATATTACATGCATACAGCAATATTCTTTCTCAAAGGAAAAATGAGCATCGACACTAATGACAGGGGACGAACAATAACGATATGACTTACAATGGGGACAAGAGCCAGTGATTTAATAAAGAGACTAAGCCGTCAAGCCAACAAATCACTCCTCTTCAGTGACCTCGTACAATGTGTTATTTAGTAATTGACAGTCTCCCTCTCATGTTGATCCTGGCTTCTGGCTAGTAGTTCACTGAGCAGTATTCACACCATCCAATTCCTAAAAGACGCATTTAAACAGAAACACTTTGGCATCCTCTGAAAGGCTGCATCAAACAGGGATAAGGGCTTGTCAAATTTGCAAACAGTTTTGAAGCATATACAATGTTAGCAATGTATAGTTTTCTCTTTTCTCTCAAGCACATGGTACGATGTGATCAGAAGCTTGGTCTTTTTCTTTTGTACCCATTTAAAAGACAAAAAAAAAAGATTGAAGATTTTTTGTGCTATGAGTCATAATTTTCTCAGCTTTCATAGTTTCGCAGATGCAGAGATCCATAGCCAATTAATAGGATGGATGGAAAGATTCTTTTCTGCAACACCAAAATCAAAAGATCCTTCAGATGTTCAGCAGTTTAGTGATCAACTGTGCAGCATTTCTTCCTCTGATCACCACAAAACAACTGCAGACTGTCACTGTAGCTTACATTTCAGTCCTATGATATGAAATTATATATTTCAAGCCCGTTTCATTACAAATGCTGTAATTAAGAAAAGAAGGATGAGACTTACATTTTGATTGATAAATCTCTGACATGGATGCAGCACATGGTGCCTTTACTGTCAAGCAGAAATGTTAAGGAGCACATCACCTCTCCTTGCCTGGTGCTCACAGACTGACACTTTTAATACTAGTGCCAGAGAGGAAATATGGTAGGTGACCTAACACGGAGGCTTACTACTGATGGTCACAATGAGAAGGCTCAGTGTCAAAGCCATTCTACAAGCCTCTGAGAAAATGGACACACAAATCAACCTCTGCTGCCGTGCCAAGATTCTTGACTCCACAGACAGCCTTCGGGGAGATTTCCCTTTTCATCAGCTTTTCTCTTCTTCCAACCAGAACCAGTTAAAAGATTGGGATTTAATGTGCTGTCACTCATCTCCTGGCTGATTTGGATGACAGGCGGGTTCATGAGCTGCTGTGGAGTTGAGGCGAACCAAGCAGGGAGGAAATTTCGAGGCATCGGAAGATTCCCCACTGAGCAGAAAGGCAATCATTAGGAATTATAAAGGGCAGGAGGAAGAGGGAAAATAGTTCAGGGGAAAGGGGAATAAATTTAATGGCGAGTCAATAGGTATTGATTTTTATGTAAATTTCAATACAGCACGGGAGCGCCTGTTCAGTCATGAGCTATCAGGGTACAAAATAAGGCTAAAACAGATGAGGGGATTCATTGTGCCTACTATTTTTCTGTATTCTGCATCTCTCTTGGCCCTGCTGCCTATGCGGTCACTGACAGTTTCTCATTGACCAACACGTTTCTTTCTCTCCGTCTCATTCTCTTACCCTCTCATTCTCTCCCTCCCTTCCCTATCCGCTTTGTATTACTGCCAAGCAGTCAAATGGATGTTGGCATATTTTAGAACCCTGTTGTCCAACTCTCTCTTGTGCGCAGGCCAAGTCCGTGGCTCAGCAAGTGCAACTTGGCAGCTGACGAGACAAGCACACTAAAGCAATTAGCGCGGCCACCAACAGTCGCTTGGAGAACCGCGCGTCCGTTCTGTTCATGAGTCAAATAGTGAGTATTATTTATATCCAAAGGTCAGCACCCTCCCTGTCAGAGGATTTCAGATCTGTTAATGTGTGGCGTTTACACTGTGGGCACAAAAAACTAAAGAAATTGAAGCAGAATGATGTTAAAAGGGCAGGGCTGTGACACCTTCCCTGCACATGCACCCAAACAGCAGAGGTTGTAGCTGGGCGGTGGTGAAAGATCAGGATTTTAACAGCCTCATTTTCACTCTCCCTCACACGCACACGCGCACACACACACACACACACACACACACACACACACACACACACACACACAGACAGTGCATGGGGACACGTGCCTGAGCAAAGAGGTCAGTCAATGTGGCGCACTGTTAAAGGCGGCAGAGTATGACAGCCTCAGAGGGCCTGACTGCCCTCGCTGTCAGAAAAGATGACCCTCGTCTCACAGTCTTTGTTACGAACAAGAGAGGAAGCAAAGCGGGCAACAATGACAGCGGCGCCTAAGAATAGTATGTGCTGCAGGGATACCTGAGTGTAGCTGGCCTTGCTTGCATGTCGCTTGCTTGGCATGAATGTGCTGCAAGCGTCTGCATTGGCTCAGCTGAATAATCTAAGATTGTGGGAGTTGTGTGAAAATTAGCACCTGAGGTGTGAAAACTGAAAGCTGAAGCTGAATGTTCATAATCACCAGGTCTCTCATATTATCCATGACACCAATTCAGTGCTTCATGACTTTGACAGCACAGGAAAAGAGGTCAGAAACCTAAACTCTTTTTTCAAAATGATATCCCAAATTGTTTCACAATTACAATAACAAAATAAAAATCTAAAGTGCTGCATCAATATTCTATTCATATTTTATGCAGCTTAGCTTACAAAACACCAACTTTATAAAACTACTCCCAAGTTTGTTTGTTTTTTTGAACAGCAATAAACTGACATTCTCACAATCTGATTTAGTCATCTTTAATAAATTCAAGCAGTCATATTAGAAATTGACCATCTCAAATCTGAGAGGAAAGAACTGTACTTGCTATTTCACTACATATAAAAAAAAAACATTTTGATAGAGCAACTTTCATTCAGCCCAAAAGGAGTCCTAATCTGAAGGCGATAAATAAGGGGCAATCAGGGGCACGGGAAAAACGGAATGCTCAAAGACTTGCAACTCTGTAAGCTGCTCCCATTTAAAAAAAAACAACTTCTTTATTGAACTACAAGAGAGAGCAACATTTCAAGCCTCCACTGGCTCTTTATCACATACAAATGGCATCAAACTCACACAGCTGTGTGTAATTGGTTAAATACTCTGCTCCTCGCTGTGGGCGTGGCTTCCACTGCAGCAAGAAACCTAAACCTATTTTTCAAAATAATATCCGCATTTATTTCACAATTCATCACAAAAACTATGAAAAACATTAAATGGATTTACAAAAAAAATCAGTGTATATAGCTCGAAATGACAAAACACAAACACAGACAGAAAACTTGAGTGTAATTATGAACCGCATTACAAACTTCAGCATACTCAGGTAGATTACTTTTTAAATCCACAACTTCAAAAGACAGGATATAAAGGATGAAGTTCAGCACCAAAACAGTAAAATAAAGTAAAAGCTAGTGAATTTTGTGGATTTCATGGATTTGTTCAGGGATGTGTATGTTTAAATGAGTGAAAATCAGGGGTACAACACCGACCAGCTACAACATTAATGTTAAATTTCTTCTTTACTTTCTTTAACGTTTCAAGCCTGCACTGGCTTTTCATCACACACTAATGGCATCAAACTAACCAGTGGCGGCTGGTGAAATTATTTTTTTGGGGGGGGCGCACTTTTGCAAGTCAGATTTAAGTTGCGCTCTAACCACATATCACCACTAGTATAAACCAAAGCACCATTATCATG
>JAUMHL010000013.1:8247536-8265721 GCA_032362345.1 Sandelia bainsii
CAGTAAAATGTATTAAATCTGTAATACCTGTCTGAATCCAGGCTTGTTCTGTTCCTGGCAGCTGACAGAGGAGGCAGAGGAAACAAAACAAAGCTCTGGTCTTAGGACAGACAGTTAGCCAGGACTTCTTCTCATATCAGTTTCTGGAGAGTGTAATTTCTCCCTCTGTCTGGTGTTAGTTGTTTGATTTTGATGTCCGGCTGCTCGGGTCCAGAATCTTTAAGCCGAATCTTTTCCCGTGGGGTTCTTCAGTGGAACAGTTCAGTTTTTAGCATCTGAATTTGTATTATCCATGACAAAAAAATTGGTCCTCCGACTGACTGTAAACAAAACACAAGCACCGCAGTGAATTTCCGTTTGAATTTCCGGGTCTGGAGCGGTGACGTCAGTCTTGTGGGCCCCAGCGCCCTCTATTGACGAGCCGCCACTGAACCTAACACAGGTGGTTGTAATTGGTTAAATACCCAATTGGGTGTGGCAGTCCACAGTAGTTCTTCTTCTTTATTGCATTACAAAAGAGCACAACAATTTAGATCTGGTATAAATGATTATTGCTTCATTAAAGATGCCACTTGTGGGATTTTCTACACTTCCAGCAGTAAACGTGATCATGAACACTTTTTTAGATGTTCCATATAACTTCTTGAATTTCTCTTCACCAGTTTAAAAAAAAATCACATTATTAAAATAATGTTAGATTACGAGTTAAAGTTGCTGCATCTCCAGGTGGAGCATCAATTGCTAATACAACTTGTGATTTATGATGACCACTTTTTTTTGTTGTGAGCAGAGGGCCTGGGGTGACGGTGTCAGTCAATACCTGCAATATTGCCTCATTTGCAGAAGCTGTCAAAGTGACTTACACCAGTGTGCACCCATACATACACATACACACACACAAACATACCTCTCCCACTGTCAAAGTAAATTGGGTGCATGTTCTCTAAACCCTATTTATGGATCTCCCGTTGTTTTTCTTGATGCAGTGTCTGACATGGGGAAGAAAGGGCGAAAATCATCCACCTATCATTCAGGGAGAGAGGAAAAAAATATATGTATCTGAAGCTGAGAGAGACAGAGTTGGACAGACTGGACAAAGAAGATGGAAAGGTTGAAACAGACTGGCAGGCATCAGAGAGAGAGCGAGAGAGGGAGGGAGAAGGAGAGACAAACACATAGACAGACAGAGGGATATCCATCTTCTCCACCTCAGCTTCCTGTCACTCACAGCTGATGACAACCCCCATCCTGTGTGTGCCTCCGTCACCTCATTCACACGCGGACCTGATACTGTCACCACACTATGAGCACCATATCAAACCAGTACACTGCTGAGTGTGTGTGTATATGTTTGTGTGTTTCTGATTGGGTATGTGACCCATTACTGGGGGAAAGAATGTAATTGTGATTGTGTGTGTGTGTGTGTGCAGATACCTGATTGTATGTCTTCAATTTGACAAGAGAGGCTTCTTGAGAAAAGTCTGCCTGACTGTTGGACTATCTGACAAGCTCCTATTCTGAGGAAAGCCTGTGGATTATGCAAGGCCGACAAATACATCCATCGTAAATCTCAGCTGCTTCCACCAGAACATCAAGTGCTTCCATCTCAGGGCTGCATTGAATACTCTGCAAAAAAAAAAGCTCAACAGTCTGGTTGATGTAAAAATCCAGAAAACATGTTTGGATGATTGATACTGATCCGTCAGTTGTTTGTTTTTTTGTTTGTTTTTTTAAAGAAACATCACGTGTAGCTAAACAGACAGGCATCAGTCAGTGTCCTTCACATTTAATACTTTAAGATTCTGATCTGATTACAGCCTGACAAATAGGATTAACGTTGACTAGACTGACTTTTTTTTTTTTCCCAAAAAATGGTTATTACTGTATTGAATGCTACTTCACATATCTAAATTCCTTATTTCATATCAAACATTTGATAGATTAAAACTCACTGCGAATCAACGGCTGCTTTCTCAGGATTAGCCTTGATTGTATGTTTGTTTTTCACAATTCCCATTAAACAGCAAACACATGCAAACAAGCTAAGTATGTCACCTGTTTAGCATTAGGTGCTACATAGGCCATAGTGACGTTAACGCCTCTGTTAGACAGAGCTGATCAATTCTTCTTATTATTAATTTTCAGGCCCAACTAACTCAAAATAAACTGGCCATGAAAAAATGGTTAGGTAGTTAGGTTTTTACTGTAGTTTTGTGTTCATTACCGATTCTACCCCTTACAGCTGTTCGCACAGCTGTGCACTGTCCCTGTTTTGGATTCTCCCCTGCACCTTTCCAAGGCGGTTTTCTTGCCCTGTCGAAATCTATGTGCATATTCAGAGAAATGTCCTTTCTTGCCTGTGCAGGGTGCCCCATTTTTTAAGTATAACTTATGGATTTATTCATTAACTTTCATTATGTCCACTCAGAGGACACGAGAGGAGACAAGGAAGAGTGTGTGTGTGTGTGTGTGTGTGTGTGTGTGTGTGTAATGCCTCACATATGGACAATGATGGGGAGGATTATGGCTAACCTTTAGTTTTGCCCATTTTAAGATGATTAATTTGCCACTGTGTTTTTAGCTGTAGGGCAGATGCAAGCAGAGAAAACTTATAATTGCCTCAGTACTGCATACCCTTCTCAATGTCAAGCCTATGATAGTGCCCCTATTCAATAATATCTTATCTAGAATGAATTTAATCAGAAAACTGATAGAGTTGAAAAAACAGTGGGGTCATTAAGTTATTTGCCTTCGACTGACATGTTTTGTGGTTTGTATAGGCTTTTCCCACACACTTATACAGTACGCTGTTGTAGGAAATCTGTTTAAAATATCTGTAGAAAGCCATAAACCCTTCATATACTTGGCTTTAAATGGAATTACTTATAATTTAGAATTATGTAAGAGATTTTCATCTATTGCAATCACAATTTCCTGCAGCATTTTTACTTTTAGATACAAACCAGCTACTGGTTTAATCTGATTTCCTTTTCTACATGGTTCATTTAGCAGTATACTTTATATTCTGTCTTAAATGGGTATTCTGACAATTTAGTAATGCTCTACCATTAATTTTAGGGAGTTAGGAGAGATTTTTTTAAAACTCACCAACCTGATACAGCAGAGGCCAAGTTATGCTGAGTTTTCACCTCATCCATTATATAAACTGTTATTCCTGTTAAGGGCTGTGGAGGAGCTGGAGCTAATCCCAGCTGTCACTGGGCAAGGGAGGGGTGTACATCCCTGAAACAGACAAGCATTCACACTTTAGAAATGTAGTCTTAGGACTGTAGGAAGAAACCCACACAAAACAAGGGAGAACATGCAAACTCTTTCAGTCTGGACTAGAGCTGTGACACAACAATAACCACCTACTCTGCTACAATGCCTCCCAGCGTTTACCCACAGCATTAAACCTTTTAATGCGAAGGACATTATCATGACATCATGTAGGTTTATTTTCTCACACTGAAGAGCACACACTTCTCCCCTCAGAAACACTATATTTCAAATGTTATTAAAGACATCTGTACTGGCATACCACTTGTCTGTTAACCCTAACTAACACAACTAAGTGTTGTGTTTACTTCTAATGATTTTGTATCAGAATATACCATTCGAATCAATTTCAATTCAGTTCTGTCTATTTATATAGCACCAGATCACAACAAAAGTCATCCCCAGGAACTTTACAGTGTAAGGTTTATGACCTTACAGACTATATATATGTAGAAAATCCTAAAATCCCACACAAGCAAGCACTAGGCACTAGGGAGAGAGAAGAAATAAAAATAAAGCTAATCAGCAGAGCAGTACTTTGCACGACAAGTATATTGACTTTAATGTGTAAAAGCATAAATTAGTGAAAGAAAATAATTCTTGTAATGAATAACATACTTTTGCATCTATATGTACTGTTTTGCTTTTTGCTCTGTCTTTGAAAGTAATGTCTGCATTCAAACTGTAACCTGTAATCAGTAGCAGTCAGTGTAGCACCAGTCTACCTGTGTCCTTCTGGACTCCTTTGTTTACAACAGCCACTTTATTTACTAGGATATTCATATTAAAAGAAACACATTTTAAAGCCTGATATCTTAAGTCCTATTAATATAATACATTTAAATCTGCTTCAGCTAGTGTGACATCTACTAAATAGTAGCAATTAAAAACAGTAACAATATAAATAATAGCAGTACAGCACACATAGCATCCATCCTCTCCCATGATATTTTATCCTCGTCTTGTTGCTCTCGTCTTGTGCAATCCTTGTCCTCATTTGCATTTTAATTCCTGTGCTCGTGCAGCTCGGCGTAGCTAATCCTGTGCTAACCTAAATGAGGCCTGTGTTCTCAGCTAAAGAGTGTGTGTTCCTGTCTCGGCCTCGCCGCTCCATTCTGAAAAGCCTTTTCGTTCCTGTCAAAGACGCACACAAATTTTTTTCCGCACACGTGAATAAACTCGCACACACGAGGGCACTGTGTTTTAACACACACACACACACACACACACACACACACACACACACACAGATGGCAATGTAAGCATGAACACACAGAGAGACAGGCAGACACACATCTATCAATAAGTCTGGAAACATCTCACACACTACATAACCTCACTTTTTTTTCGTACAGCATCATATCTTGGTGAAGAAGAGAAGATAGCCAATTAAATCAATCCTCACAACTGTATGCTATGCAACACTCCCGCAGCTGAGGGATGGAAAGGGGTGACAAATTCTGGCTCTCAGCCCTCTCTCTCTCCTCTACCTACAGTAAAAAGGTGCTTAGATGGAAAGAGGATTACAGCTTTGCTACCCACCTGAGACGCCTGTTGGGGGTTTTATTGTGTTTGTGCGCCCTTTTACTAAAGTGCTGACGAGCCATGGCAAAATGCCGTGACAGAGTAAGAGAGTTGCAAATTGTGCTGTTGGTGAGTGCATCCTGATTTTATTTAGATAATGCTTAACACAGCAGCTGTTCATTTAGGTGTGAATGCGCATGCATTTGTGTGCAATAAAGTGTGTGTTTGTGTGCACTGAGGTGTAAATGCATCATCTTGTGTGAAGTTTGTATTTGTTTTGTTATTTGGGCGGCATTTCTCAACAACTCCTGCTCCTTTAAAAGCTCTCTGCTACTATTTGCTATCCCCAAGTCCTCCCCAATTTTGGATCCCACGCGAGACTTCAGCAGATTTCCAAGGTAATTAAAGACACGGATGTCAGTTCTAGTATGAATGATACAATGTGTTGCTTGTCACGAAATACCATAAAAGGACCATGATGTCTAGAATTGTTCAATTTCGTCCCTAAAGTTTAATTGACAGAAACATGTTTGGACATCTATACAGTTACAACGATTCCACCATCCACACAACATCAGCCGTGTCTACGTATTATGTATTTTATGTTGCCACTTGCTGCAACATAAAGTGTTTCCAAACCATTTTTCCTCTCCTCTTTGCTGTTTGGTCAAGGTTGCCACCTGCTGTGGTGAGTGCTGGGCCAATCATTTGCTTTTAAACGCTTGCACCAGTGTGCATCCAAGTGAAAAGAAGGAAGGATCAGAGTTGTTTTCGAAAACACACATCTTACCATGTCTCATTTACTATTTGAAGGTATTTTATGTGGCCCATGAAGTTTTTATTAATCATAGTCTTGGGACTTTTCCAGAACATAATAAATCATCACTATAACGTTTGACAACCTGTCAGCCTGTACTTATTGCTGATTGTGACTTCTGCTGGCTTTAACTTAAAAAAACGCTCCATTGATTTTTCATGTCAAAGTCAGTGTACAGTACTAGTCAAAGGGAGAACCACACATCCTATAAAAAGAGACTTGTTTAATGTCTTATGTGGCTCTGGAGGAGCTTTGACAAGTCTCAGAAAGGCCCTGGAAACAGACAATTTGTGCTGGGGCATGGATTATGAAAGATGTAGGTTTGCCTCCATGTAGCTTCTATTATTACCCGGTAAAGGCAATAATGGTCTTATGTATATATATATATATATATATATATATATATTAATATTACTGAGTTGCATAGTGTAGTGTAAGCCCCAAAAAAGCTTGAGCCAGTATCTCCAACTTTATAGAGGTGTACAACTTTGAGTTACACATTTTAAATGTTCAGTTCAAATACACTGGGAAAATAAACATGCAGGAATCAAAATGTAAAAAAAAAAGAGCCAGAAATCAGTATTTAATACTGGGGACCACCCCACATTTTACAAATGTGAAATAGAGCTGCAAGTAATACTAATTAGCCCGTTAGCATAAGAACATTTTATTGAATTCTGCCTATTTTCACATCTTTGTCTTTGTTAATAATTCAAAAAAACTATAAGGCAGAAATGCATTTCTATGCATTGTAAAGCAAACTTTTTCATATGATGTATCTTAAAAAATAGGATATTATATATTATATTATATATTATATTTCTGGATATTTGTCTTTATCATATATCATATATCTGTATCTTCTTTAAAAAGTTGTAAATAGCCAACAGGTAAGGTGCTCTGACTGCTGTGTGTACTGCTGTAAAACAGTCCTCTGCTCGTCAGGTTTAATGAACATTATGATGAGCTGGAGGTTAGGAAAGTACACTGGGGAAAAGAGGGACCTTTTTGCATGTATTTAATATTTAATCTTTACCTTTCTTGCCATGTTCTAGCAGATCAGATGGAACTGAGGTTGAAAGTAAATGTACTGAATTTTCATTCCACGCTGAAAAATAAATTAAAAGGGAAAAAAAACCTCTTTGTAGTCTGCAAATTACATTTTCATATAATTAAAGATACCTGATCTTTCATATCAAACACCTGTTATTTGACTGGCAAAGTGGCTGCGTGTCAGCACACCGAGAGGCAGAAGACTACAGCTGATGCACTTCGAACGTCATGATCATTCTGCTAATATTTTGCATACACAAATCCTCACATTTCATTGAAGACTGCAGTCACAACCAGTTGCAAGTTATTAAATGAAAGCTTGTCTTTGTGGTTTGCTGCATCACTTACATGTATAAATGTTTAATCTAGACATCCAGCTACACATGAAGATTTACAGTAATGGGAAGTGGAATAATACATTTTTCTCTTCTGTTGCTCTTTTTAGATACAGCACAGTTGGAGTCCTAGCACTCCTCACTCATCTTCATTAACATGGCTTACAGGAGCCAACCCCTTTGTAACCCTATTTAGCTCCCCACCCACCAGCACACATGTCCTCATCCACTCAGTCTCATTTCACTGTGTCTGTTTTCACTTTCAGACACGCCTGGCACAGGTTGTGCATCGAACAGGACCCGGCGGCGGCGAGCGACAGCAACTGTGTTGCGGCCCATTTAGCATTCGACTCAGCCCCCACTCTCTGGACAGCGGGCTTTGCAGGGACATCACAGTGTTAGAGGCTTTTAATATTCTATAGACGACTCAGCACTGAGGAGGGGGGGACATACAAAGACAGGGAACAATAGTAAAAGCCGATAGAATGGTAAGAGAGGAACGGTGGATGATTCTGACGACAGGGAAACATGAAGAGGGGTGTGATAAAGAAACAGAGAGATGGTGGGCACTTTTCTTTGCGTTAAACAAAGCAAAGTTGTGTATCAGTATTGATCCTCGAGTCATCTAATCGTTCAATTATACTGCGTAGTAGATTCGCAAGAGTGAGAAAATAGTAGAGGAGTGCATTGTGAATGCATGGGGGAGCATGAAGAATGTGTTTTTCATCTTTATCCTGCCAGTGGCATGTCTTGTTTTGGAGCTGGTTAAGTGGCTGGAAAGACAAATTGCATCATATCTGATACGCTAATATTCTGTGCACTCCAAAGTAGATGCATGTGGGGGTAGTGGAGCTGCTATAGGTGAACCATATGCCTGGGGTTGGAAATCTAAATTTGGCAATTTTAAAACATTACTGAGCTACATCTTATCAATCAATAGCTTTTAGTCCTAATAGGCATCAAGAGAGATGTAGACGTAGAGATGTATGGCATCTATATTAATCTATAAATTAGACATGAATTGCTTTATATGATTCAGTATGTGAAAAACTCCGCATTTGGTTCACTCAATCCCTGCAGCCATCTGAAGGCAGCAGAACACATGTTGATGAATCTGCTGCACCGGAGCACAGTGTCATTATGGATCAAATGCGTTTACCTAGATTAAATCATGTGTATGCAGATGACACCAGACTGTTCTAATGTATTCTTTTGCTTACATGGAAAATGTCTTATTAGAGTGGTTCATCACTCATGTTTGTCATTGCGTCTATTCCATCTCTACTTTTAGCAAACACAGCATTTCATGTTTTATTTTTGAAATACATTACAGTGCAGATGCTGTTGTGTCATGTTTTACAGTATGTTGTGAGTATTTATGATGTGACATAGAGTAGAAATAAAACTGAAATTGTGTTTGATTTATGTGGCCATATAAATTGGTTCATTGATGTTTTTTTATTGTTTATTCATGTCATCATTGAACAACTTAAATAAAAATCCACACCATGTGCAGATTTGTGGTGTGGTGTTCAGATTGCATTCTGCACCATTCAGACAATACGAGTTCTTGGAAAAGCCTCTTTCCAGTTGTTGGCCTGTGGTTGAGCACCTGCACAAATTAAAATACCAGGTGATGCCCACCCAAGAATTACCGTTTTGCAGATAACATTGCACATGCATGGTTAAAATAGGCCCTTTAAAATGATATATAATGGTGACCTTCCAAATTTGCAAAGCAAAAATCCACTTTCTGCAATGTATACAATGTTATATTTGATCTCATGATTATTATTACTGATGATTATTTCCTAAAATCCTTGCTGCTGCCCTGACCACTGGCAAAAATGCTGTCTTATAAAGGACCAAAAAGTAATATCACGTAGAATTGCATGGACATACAAGATTAAGCTTGTATTTCTAAAATTAATGACTTAAATAAATTAGATTTCATTAAAAATAAAAATTTACTCTCGTTGTATCACAGTTCAGAATGAAGTCACTAAGGCTTATCTCATAAGGTGAAGTAAGAGAGTGCTTGATGTTTGCCAGTATTTCTGCACAACACGTCTCAAATCACCTGTCACGTGTCACTCAAACAGTGTGGGCGGTACTGTGATGTCTTTCTTTTCTCTTTTGTTGATTGAAGCTGAGACACCCTTTGTTCAGCAAACACTCCATCTTTGGTTTTCCTACACAAACTGCTTTTATCTCTACCAGAACTATAAAACACTTTATGCTTGTGATTTTTATGACCCCATCTTTATGCAAAAACATCTATTAAATGCAGATATGTACAATGTTTTAACCATACTGTGGCTTTACATTCCTATCAGATACAGGCCTCCACATAAATACATGTGATATATCCCCTCCTAGTCATCAGTTTCTATCAGCAGTGCTCACCTTTATGCCCTGCAGACTACATCCTGTTGGTATATTTCCATTTGTTGCTGGCCCAGGTAGCAGCAGCAGGCACTGAGAGCACTATATCAGTGTTTTGAATCATATTAAACATCTAAATGTAGACTTATCTTCTAACTAGAGGCTACAGTACTGTAGGCAAAACTACTGCATATTGCCCTTTTACCAGTCCCAACTGGCTGATTAGCATTTCCCAAGGGCCACAGAGTTCAGTACCTGGGCTGGTGTCATACAGTAAGAGCTGGCTGCATACTTTAAACAGAAATGTACAGATACATTAATACATACAGTATGTTGCATATAATATACCAAAAAATGGAAAGTACATCATATATATAACCTGAAGACTATAGAAACTTTTCAGCACACAGTACATATAATAGAGAAGCCCTTTGCCTATTTAAGCTCTTCCTATTGCCTCACAATTCAAGCATTTGCTTGTGGCTGTTTTCCTTCTTAGTCCAATCCTGCAGTTTTGCGTTGGACATATTTATGATACCTACACATCATACTTACTCTTCCGTTCCCGTCATCTGTCTATTCTGTCTTGTTCACTATGGTAAGGCAATTCTCCGTTTTCTAACTGCAAATAACATCTCCTAATTCCTCTGTTTTCCCCTTTATCTCCCAGTCTCCACCTTTCAACAATGCTGTGATTCTTTTTCTCCTTTTACTTTTCTCCCAGTCTCACCTAAACAAAGTCAGCGTGGGTGTGATTGGGCCTAAATTTGCATTAACAAATCACACAGGCTGTTGCAGCTTGACGGGGGTGGCTCTATTCAGATGATTCACCTTCAGGTGGGTGTGTGTCTGTCTCTGTCACACCGATGCCGGGAGAGTTTGTGTGTCGCCTTCCCTCTGTGGGCGTCCTACTTCCCAGCCACCAGTCAGTCCCACACACACACCTTCTTACACATACCCAAATGTGCTTGAAGTATTAATGCTTTTGGAAATATTAGTGTGCTCGCTGCCGTGCCTGCCAAGGATTACTCCATCTGCAACAGCCCCTTTCAACCCTAATGAGAATTCATGCTACATTTTAAAAAGTCAAGAAGATGTCGGCTGCCTCCCTATCATCTCTTCACTTTTTTCCGAACTGTATTCATATTTGACTTTGAGATCCCAAATTCTAATTCATTTTGGGAAGTAGAAAGTACGTACATTGTAAAATACCTATGAAGCAAGAGAATGCACTTAATCCAGCAAATGTGTGCACTGTGTTCGTTTTGCAGTTTAATGGAACAACTGTATTATTCAGATAGGCTGTTCTCAAGGTTTGTATAAATGAGAAATGGCAAATGAGCGTGAAGCACTGGCAAAGTTTCAACTCGCAAGGCGACTTAAAAGTACACTGAGCTTTCCAAAAGTGATCCAAGCAAGGCTCTGTTTATGAATATTAGTGTAGGAGTAGCAAGTGTGTGCGCTGCATATGTGTGTGTCTATTGTAATGAACAATAAATACTCTTGAAACCCCTGAGAAATTATTTGTATTAATAAGCCAGTGAGATGAGACTCAATGTGTTTGCGTGTGTCGGCATAGGTGTGTATCAGCTGAGAAAATACAAGCCACATGGAGGCAAAGCTCCACCATGTGCTACGCTCCACCCGCTCTATTTGTTTGATTCTCTTCTTCAAAGCGTGAACAATCAGCAGGACACTAGCGTGGCACGATAAAACGAAGGAGAGGAAATTAAAAAGAGAGCTGATGTGAAAGCAAACATGTGATTCCTTCCTGCTTTTTTTTTTCCCAATTTGTGTTTGCCATCAACATTAACACTGGCAAATGAATTTCATACAATATTAACATTTGTAATACAAATGTGTATGTCTTCTCTATTGAATATAGTGTACCTAGGAAAAAATACAAGATTTTCTGCAAAATTACTCCGCAAATGACACAAAATGTACCGTGGCAGCTTGCATTTTCTTTTCTTGCTGCCTTGTAAAGTCACCAAAGGCACTACCTGCTATATCATGTCTCCATCTCAGTGTAGTTTAGCAGCTGTGCAACTGAGATTAGTGAAATCTGTAACATAGCAAAACACAACCAACACTATCTTGAACCAGAGAATATCATCACAGGAAACAGCTCCTGTCTCCCCATCTCCCCCTTCAGTCTTTGAAGGGGGAGACTTCTTTTAAATGTTTCACATTTCATTATAACTCTAACACCTGTGTGTGTAACCTGTTTCCTTTTGATCATTATTCAAATGTCTATAAATTATGAGTTCACCAGGGAACATGCAATTGATTGGACATGATTTCAGAAAGGTTCGCACAAAACAGCCCATGCCGATAGAGTGTCTATTAAAGCAGAAATGAAGCTCTGAAACATCCCTGAACCATCTTACCAGGAGTATAAAGATTCGCTAGAGCGAGGTTCTCAGTGCAACAGGATCCACTGTGAAAAGGGTGAAGGAGAAGTACCATGCAAACTGGGGATGTGATGAAAAACATAATAGAAGCCTCAGCAAAGTTTCAGAATCACTCTGCATGCAGAGGTAGAAGATCCTGCACGACTAAAATGCCTCATTCACCACATCATCCACACAGTCACCTAATGCTCGTAAAGCAGCTTCTTGTTGAATGAGAAAGTGTGCAATGGTGAACAAAAAAACAGAAGTCAACAGAACTTAGCCTTTAATAGCCACCAACTAACTTAACAATTAACTTGCTTATTACAGCAGCACACCAACTAGTTCTCTGAGTAGTAAAGCTTCCTGCCAGTGACACATTCTTCATTCACAACCAACAAACTCTTGCTTTGCAACAACATGATGCTTTGCTTTTGGGCGATGAGTTAAATCAGTGAATGAAAAAAACCTTTCATTCACTGTCCACCTGCACCTAAGGAAACTGTGCTAAATCCAAGAAGGTCCTTTAGGAAACTCTGCTGTAGACCACATGCTGCTTGAGACACACCTTTAGCAACACAATTGCCTTGGGCATGATGCTGAGATAAGACAGGACAACAGCTCTCTAAATGTCCTTGATAAGAAGGCCACCACAGAAAATGTTTGGATATATGTGGAGATCATAGTAAACTTATGTTAAATGTTAAATCAGGACCCACACACTGAACCAAGTCATGCTTTTTGATTCTGTTTGATGATGCAACATCATCTATAAAGCTCCAAACTCATTATACAGAAAAGATGACTAATAATAATAGTACAAATAATAATTTTAAGCGTTTTCTTTACACATTAAACAAAAAAATATGTCCCTAAAAAACCCTGCAGTGACATCCCTAACCATCTTCCTGTGTGGCCCTGGCTCCTGGTTTTTTCCAGCTGAGGTCCAACTTTCCACCATAGAGATAAATTGACAAAATCCCAGGATGGAACGTCCTAAAATAAAAATAAAATCAGGAGGAGTAGGGGAAAAAAAGAGACAAGGTTGTCAGCTTCACAAAGCAAGGGCTTTTGACAGCTAGAGATGAGAATGGCCTCCTTTTCTTTCACCTGCTATTCATTCCCCTTATTGGGCTTTACTTTCTGATCTGTCTCTTTTGGCCATCTCTTTTCTTCTCGCCGCCGCGTAAATGACCCTGGAGGGTTGGCAGGCTGTGAGCAGAAGCTAGTCAATCAAGATTTGAGAAGAGAGGGAGAAGATCCAAGACATCATGCTGGATTTCAGACTACATGTGGCTACTGTGTGTGTGTGTGTGTGTGTGTGTGCTTGTGTGCCGCAGCAGGGGGTTGTCAGCACAGGTTGGCCTGACACAGGAGTCGGTTTCAGAGGTTGCCTAGGAAATGAGGCGGAAACGATTCCACTAACTCCGTTCTTAAGACAGACAGGGAAAGTGACTTTGGGGAGTTAACAACCACTCTCACAAAGGACAGGTTGAGTCAAAGTTAAAAAAGAATACTTTATTTATTTATTTACTTTTCCTTTTTCTGTTCTGATAGTTTGGAAGAATGACCTAGACTTGGACATTGAGTTTGTAATTACCTCTGGAGCATGACGTTTATCTCATTTCGACACCTTGCCTGCATTATACATCCTAGAGACAAAGCAAATTAAAAATGCATGGTGGTCTGGCACCTACCTACAGTTCAGCAAGGTGTTATTACACACAAAGCAGTCGGCTGGCAGTAAGTGGAAAAATGCAGCTTGCAGAGCAGCCTGATTGATAGTTTTTCAAGTGTTTTCAGTCCGATGAGTTCATTTCTCACCTGATGGATTTAGCTTAGAACCTAGTTAGTCAGTGTTTTCCGGAATCTTCACATTAATCCCACGAATGATCAAAATGAAAGGTTAGATTTACCTGAGGTCCAAACAACGTCGTCGGAAACTACAGGGAATTTGTCTCTGAGTTAATGAACTCAGGGAGAAATTCAGCTTTATTCTACAGAAGTGAAAGAGGCTGAATCAAAATATGATTAAAAGCTAATTAAACACGCCATTAAATCGGCAATGAATGTGGTTGCCTGTAGTGTACAACGAGGTTCGTGCATCACGCCCAGCTGTCCAGCTAAGCATGGGCTGCTTCATTTTTCACCGCTGTGTGCCTTCGGTGTGGCGTCAGCATTCACAGAAACTGTTTCCTCTGTTGTTCCACTTTCTGCACACGTGCAGGGCTCTGGATATCTGGTTTCTGATGCATCAACCTACAGATCAGTTTAAACAATTCTGTAACATCTCTTCATGCACTGAAGTATTATTATATTTCATTTCCCAGAAGGCTTCCTTTTGATCAGCTGCTTTATGGTAATAACTCAATCCCCACTGAAAACTATCAAATAAAACCTGGATTTATCAGTTTACATGAACTGCAGAAATGCATAACTAAACATTTTTTGTTTGGACAATAAAAAACCTTCGTGTTGAGACTGCAATTTCTACCTGCTTCTATCCATACCCTATGTGCTATAGATCTGGGTGTTTTAACTATTAACTATCTTTATAATGTATAGGGCACAGCGTGATCTTGTTGTTTTTTTAATTAATATACAACTCCACCTTCATGCATATAATCAGCACCTTTCATGCATTTTGTGAGGCTGTATCTTTGATCATATAACTTATCTATGATTAATGCACAAACTCAAACTCCATCTGTCCAGACTCAGTTCATTCATGAGTTCAAGTGGATATTTGTGTCAGATGTAATGAAATTTCCTCCAGGTGTTCCTGAGATGAAGTTAACGAGAACGGGACAGACGTCAGGTCACAGTGACCTTGGCCACCAAAGTCCAACAGTTCAACCAATTCACAGTGGTCCTGTGATTTTGCATGCACAAGAACATGATGGATGTAAGGTCATAGTGACCTTGACCAGTGATGACCAATCAGTTCATCCTCAAGTCCGGGAAGAATGGGATCGATGGACAGACAACCTGAGAACATTATGTCTCCAACTACAGCTGTCACTAGTGCAGAAGCATAAAAATCCAATTCCCTTAATTGCAACCACGTCTTTTCCTTGAGTGTTAGTCCCACCCACTAAATTGCTCTGGTGTTGTGATATGGTTTTAGATCAGTTTGATCAGCTGCAGTCAATCATCAGCAGGTTTCCAATAAAAGGGGTGTGTTGGCAAAATGCTGATGCGGAGGGGGACATCTGGGTTAACTTTCTGCAGCCACCATAACCTGACATAAACTGACAAATTAGTAGAAGTTGATGGATGGATAGACAAATTAATTTAAAATTAATCAAGCAATTAATCAATTAAATTACTAAACTAAGATTAATTAAAACTCTGTTCTTCATAGTATAAAGAATTATAGTATATAGTGATCACAAAAACAAATTATTTGTGGGGACATTTTCACTCCACAACGTTCTGTATACTGAACACAAGACATTTGAAACTATATTTCAATAGGTGTGTACCAGAAGTTGATAACATGTGGCTTTCAACACATTTCTTGCAACAATATGTTGTTCACCTATGACAGTAAAGATATTTCTCTACATGTCAGTCACTAGTGATCTTGTCTGCTCTGATGGAGGACCTGTGCACTGTGACTACATGGCATGAAGACTGATAAGACACAGCTCCATTTATCTGCTGTTTTTGTTGTGCATTTAAACAATGTACCACCAGATGTTGTTACCACAGCAACATACTATGTAGCTCTATTGTTGTAGATACAAGATGTACTTATGAATTTAACAGACACTATAATCTTTGTGTAGAAGCCCACTGTGTATTAACTAGATACAATTAGAACAATCTTCTAAAGTCGTGCACTTAATTTATAGCTGTTTTCCTTTGTATAAAAGGGTTGCAGTGCCTCTATATGCCTCTATTTGTTAATGTACAGGAACATTCTTTAGTCTACATAATGTTCTTGGTCCAGTTACTGTGCCCTGACATTTTGGTAATCCCTGTGGGGACTACCATAAGTTCACACATCACAATTTCAGAAGAAGCGTGTATACCCCTGATGCCTATTAAGCTTTAACAGACCTATTTTTGAGACATAATGTATTCTTTTGTTCTATACTGGGAAAAAATGCATAATGTATAAGGCCAACAGAAGCTAACTGACTGTTATGATGAACGTTTACAGAATGTATGAGTAAAATCGATAACAATGCTAAATCTTTACTTACATATTCTGCTCATATGCATTATGTTATTAGCTGGTATTTTTTTGTGTGGCTCAGAGGGATCTTTTAAATCACAGCACTGAATAACAACTACTCTGACTCTCTGTAATTGTATTGCAAGGTCTTTACTCTGCATTTTTTCCTTAAAAGATTGTGAAAGGAGGTGCAGCAGGTGGAGGTAGATGAAGTCAAAAAAAAAATTGTTGTGAAACTACAAAGAGCTATTTAGCTCCTCAAACAAATAATGTTGGTGTCAGCATTATGCCAGAAAGACTTCCTAAACCCAGCCCAAAAGATAATGACCTGGATACACCTCTCTGTCAAGCAAAATAAAAGTACTGCTTCATCAGCCTGTTCTTTTTATTATCTGTTTTTGGCATCAAGGCGTGTTTACAAGACAGCTCCTTATTGTATTTCCCGATCGTATCCTTTGCCCCCTTTCATTTCCGGCTGGCGCTTTTCATTTAGACGACACGACACAGTACTTCTCTTTGCCAAGCGGCGTCAAAGCCCGGTACTAAATATGCAGCAGCCTCAAAGGTGGTCTTTCCCTTCCTCCCAGCCTCTTTCACTCTCTCAATACCTCTCTCTCTCTCATTCTTACTCACTTGTTTCTCCCCTTCTTTCCTTTCTTTTTCTTTTGCTTTTACACTAAGAGCTCACGAACGACTGCTGCTCTCCGAGGAAATACAGGCCCTGCCAAAGAATTCATTGAATTTGTTGTTCAATTGATTCCTTGGAGGAAAGCTAGGGTTGACAGTGGGGTGGAGGGATAGCGGTAGGCAACGGGTCAGGAGGACAGGAAGGGAGGGTTAATGTGAGGGGCTGGCGACTGCATCAGGGGAGTCAGATAAAATAATACAGCAAAATCTCGGTTGGAACAGATACTGTTCAAGTTGACTCCGCCGTTACCTATCACCAAACGCTGTGAAGTGGGCAAAA
This sequence comes from Sandelia bainsii, assembly GCA_032362345.1. Lineage (NCBI taxonomy): Eukaryota > Metazoa > Chordata > Actinopteri > Anabantiformes > Anabantidae > Sandelia > Sandelia bainsii. The sequence goes on from JAUMHL010000013.1 coordinate 8,264,473, forward strand.
TAGGAGACTGGAACAATGGATGTAGCTCTTATTTGTTCCTTTTATTTATTTCACTGGATATCAAAAAATCATCCATTGTGACTGAAGACAAAATCTGGAAATGAATCTAAAAAAACAGAATAATCAAATATGCTTATACTGCATTTCAATAATGTTAATTATTCTCTCATATCCACAGAAAATACTGAATGTATTTGTGTGTATCTGTCATCCACATGAATCCAAGTTCACTACATTACTTACGGTTCACAGGGTGATCTTCATTTGGAAGGTGATCAAACCCCTCAGGTGGTCATAGTGATGGTCACAATGAGCTATAGGATGGTTGGAATTGCTTGAATGCAGGTGCAAAGCTAATGTGCCTGTAAAGACCAAGAAACTAGCAGCATACAGTGTTAATTTCCATGTGCAGGTGTGTAGGATAACCTGTCCTATACAGTGTTATGAAACTCCATGGATATGATCACTGTGATGGATATAGTTCATCAAGCCTAGACTTGTCAAGGTTGTCAGCAGAAATTAAGCAATTCTACACAACAGATTTTGACATTTATAACTCTAATTTAAATGTTCTTACTAGAAGGATCAAGTTTTTACTTATGCAGCGAAACATCTTAGCATCTAAAAGACATTTTGGACAAACATCAATGGTTCCCATATAATACATCACCATGTGGATGTCGCAATAGCTGCTGGGCGGAGTCCCACGGCATTTAGTAAAGATATTGCCCCCCTTACGATGAATTGTAATCACTCTGGTGACGCCTTGACTTTTCATCTAGTGTCATCACCCTCTGCAGTGTTTAAATTAACAAACTAACCTAAAATATTAAACATCACTTTAGTTAAAAATTTGCATGTTAGCATGTCAGCATGCTGGCACACACGATCGACCAGCTTGGCTGTAACTCCCATTCCTCCTGGTACATACACATAGTTTCCTTCCACTTTCCAAAGAATTATGGACCCTAATTTGAACTCAGAGTCTCTAAATGTGCCACTTCCATGTGCACAGCAATAAGAATCCAATTTATTTAGTTATATTGGAAGATATGTTGCTTCAACCTTCATGTATCCTCTCCCTGTTAGTGTGTTCATTGGTTAAATATTGTACAGTTTTGCGATGATAGGACACTAACAGAGATGAGTAGAGTAGCCAAAAATTGTACTCTAGTAAGAGTAGCGTTACTTCAAAATAATATTACTCAAGTAGAAGTAAAAAGTAGTCATCCAAAAAATTACTCAAGTA
>JAUMHL010000013.1:8265821-8276500 GCA_032362345.1 Sandelia bainsii
GTAAAAGTAAAAAGTATGGTGCAGTAAAACTACTCTTAGAAGTACATTTTTTTCAAAATGTTACTTAAGTAAATGTAGACACTAATAGTCGAAAGTACATCCGACCCATCATCCACTCACCCACACGCACACATAGATTCAGTGTTATTACAGTGTTCAGCACATTTACACAGTAACCCACAGTAATTGAAATCACAATATTCGGGTGCCTCTGACAGGATTTCTGATGGAGTTTCAGCAGAATAGCGGGCTAATGGCTTCCACGTAGATCTGAGCATTAGAGAGAATGAAAGCTAGTTTTCGTAGGGCACTGGTGATTATCCACCTGCTCCATTTGTGAGCCGAAGAAAAATTGGACCCCCAATTTGAATTTGCTTGGCATGTATTCATTTTAAGGTCCATGACGGCATCAAAGGATGTGAAGTGGTGCTTGTGCTTCTGTGATGAGACACAAGAAAGCCAATCATATTACTACACAAAGCATAATGATGGCAGCTGATGAGCAATTTATACAAACAAAGGCTTTTGAATACACCAACCGTCTTGGACATCAAGATGGCTGGTTTTATCTGTGTTTTATCTGTGTTTTATAATGTTGCTACCTTATGGAGCAATATTTCACCATCATTATTGTGAACATTATTCATATGTCACTGTGCTTTTGTTATGTTACTAAAGAAGAAAAGCCTTGAATAAATGCTCATCAAAATGCTTAGCAGAAAAAGGCAAATATATCCAGGGATGGAGAAAGGAGGGCAAACGATCTATTCCAACAAGGAGTGGATTCCAAAACTTATGTTCTAAGGCTTCTAAACTTGCAGCAGTCTGTTTGGAGAATAACCAAGACCAGCGGCTACCGGCCTCTCTTCAAAGGGATTGAAGCAGGAGGGGAGGTGGTGAATAAACCCGGAGTAAGGCCACATTTTTGTTATGCAAGGTGTTTTTTTTCCCCATTTCTTTTATTCCCTAAATTGTCATAGTCCCTGCTTATCGTGCTTCATGGGTATTCTACAGGTAGCTAACCCTGGCAGGTTTTACAAGCTGCAACGTATCCACAAGGGGCTAAAATCCCTCTATTTTTTTGGCTCTATAGAGTGTAACATATCAGGGATCGCAGGCTGTGCTTTCCTATCCGCCAGGCTGATTGGAGTAGAGGAGCTGATTCCCCCTGTTTCACTCTCAGCCTGACTAGTTCTCATAGCTCTTTGAAGTGCCTCACCCAGAGCTCTGGCAATCTGCAGGAGACAGATCTGCAGACATGCTGAACAAGAAGAAGCCCGAGAACTGAGACACATGTTGGGCACGTGCTAATGCAAACATACAATATATCACCATGCTTCAATGGTACTGCAATGCATCCTAAGTATATTTCTTTGCTCATAACTACTGGTAACATCACCTCTGCAGATTTCACTCATTTATATTATTTATAGTTCCCAATAATAACTCAATGACACATTATATTTTAACTAATTTGTAAAGAGGAACCTGTGCCATGCCAATTCCTGGTGTTTTCAAGTTTCAGAATTGCCTGAAATGACTTTTAATTGACTTCAGTATGTTGCTGCACTTCAAAATCTACACTAATTCTCTGGCTTGAGCTTCATTTCCAGTTGGCCCCTTTGCAATTTAGCCTCGTTCCCCCCAGTAATAATATTACCATCATTACACAGATGACTATTCCCTCCACTTCTCAGCCTCAAATGCTCCTAACATCCCCAAATCTCTACCTTGAAATGCACTTCCACAGTGCTGTGAGCTATACACTCCGAGCTACAATCCATCCGGGCAATAATTCCATTACTATACAGGGCATAGCATATGAGGGCAACGCTTCAGCCTCAAAACACACTGAGTCACTGGATTGAAATGTGCCTTCAGTCTGCATCACTTTCACAGCATTCGTCCTCATAGCAACATCTCCACTTTTGGTAGGTAAATGTTAATGTTAAATGCCTTTTTCCTGCTTTCTAAATTGAGACATTTCACTTGCAAGTTAACACTGACATACTATTTTTAAGATATAGGGATTCTTTTTTACTGATCAAGGCCTATATATGACTGTTAGTCACTGAATTTTAAGGCCAATTCATACTTAGCGTTTGCTCTTTGACGACTCTATACTCTCAGTGTGTGGCGTATGCATGCTTCCATTTAGACTACAGATAAAGGATACACACTTGCTTTACATGAACAGTGTCAAGAACAATGAAACAAACACACACGTACCAGTGATGTATGAAAGCAGCAGCTAGTTTACTTGTCTGGCACATGCGCAGTGGGCGCGTAGCAGCTGTGAGATGGTAAGTAGCAGACCCAAGAACACCAGGTATGGTACACCAGGATCCAGGTGTGTTGTTTTATTCACTACAACGGAGCAGTACAGGGTGCAGTCAGTACACACACAGCAACAGACCCCCCCTCTCTCTCTCTGTCTCCAGCACCAGCTTACACACTTTTACACTTTTTCTATGCACACATACATGTATAACAAATGTGTTTACATGGTGCACTAATTACACACCCATATGTAGATATTTAATGTTTACAATTAACAAAACAGAACACAATCAGTATTTATTGAAATACCTTAATGGAAACATTTTGCCAGGAGTCACAATATAAACACAAATAAAAGTGCAATAAAAGTGTAAAAATATCTCTATTTCCTCAACTCCAATCTCAATTTTACTGTATGTGTGAGATTTATTTCTCCAACATGATCATAAGAAAAAAAGATGATCACATTTACCTTGACCTCACACTAATAACTATAAGTCTGTAAGTGGGAATGTTCTATACAGCCCTCTATCTATTAGATTTCCTCACATGCAGCGACATAAAAGTGGTGAAGACTGCTGATAATTCACTGATTAAGTGTGTAAAACGTAAAACAATACTAAAGCATTCAGCTCATTTCACACAATCAGCCCAGAACATACAGAGTGAGAAATTGCTTATGCATATCTGTTAAGATTCATTGTAAACTCTACAATCCAAAACATTCCAGTCAGAAAAAAATCACTTTGAAAGCTGAAGGGCTGACAAATATATTTATTAATTGCTGTGAATGTGTTGCAAAACCAGAAGGCATCAAAGTAAACATGGCAGAGTGTGAGCAATGTTACAAGGACCATTATAGCAGGAATGTTGTTAGTCGCAGCTATTTAAAGATGTGTAAGTGCAGTGTAGGCGTTATTTTGTTAAAAGAACATTTTCATCACTGGGTTGTTTAAGTGTTGGAGACTACGTTCAGTCATTGTGGGTGTATTAGGCAGCAGAAAGTGCCTAACGGCTTCAATATTGGTACAATCGGTGATTGTGTTGCAAAAAACAAAACAAAAAAACATTCCCTAGTAAGAATTCTGCTGCACACTGATACAGAAAATGTGAAGGAGTCGCAGCAGTTATTCACTCACTAGTCAACTGTTCTATACCACTGTGCATGTCGCTTTGAGCTGCACATCCTCCACAGTATAAATAACCATGCACTGATCTATTTCCCCTCCAAATATTGTGACTCTCTTCCAAGACTCACCTGTGGTCATGAGCTTTGAGCGGTGACTCAAAGGATGACATCACAAATACAGGCAGCCTAAATGGGTTTCCTCTGTAGAGTGGTCGAGCTCAGCCTCACACAGCCTCTGTCTTAAAAGAAGCTAACTGAGGTGTTTCGGGCGTCTTGTCAAGATTCCTCCTGGGCACCTTTTTGTTGGAGGTTTTTCCGAGAAAGTCCGACTTATAGGGATGCCCCCGGGGGAGACCCAGAACACGCTGAGGGATGATATATCTCATCTGGCCTGGGAATGCCTCCAGATCCCACCAGAGGAGCTGGAAAACCATTGCTGGGGATACATATGTCTGGACTACCTTGCTGAACCAGCTGCCACCGTGATCTGACTACAGATGGATGAACTGATTTTGTGACTCCCCCACTTGAATCTCCTGCACACGTTTTTTTTTTTTTTCTTTCACCATTAATCACCGCCTGGCAATGTTTCAAAAGGTTACTGGGCGGATTGTTTGCTGATACAAATATACGAACAAACACATGCGCCGACATGCATTCATACATGAACACAAACTGTTAGAGGATGCCCAGGGAGCATTACTATTCAAGGTGTTGCCAGGGTATTTACGCCCTTCCTCTGGTGCGCGGTTGACCCATAAAATTACTAAGTCAAATGGATGTTTGACTCAAATAACACCCTTAGGATGTTTATGCTGCACTGCAGTCAGTTTCAAATTGCCCTGAAGTAATTGCCGGCCTTCCAAAAAAAATAACCCCATGATTTGCTCTTAAAACCTCCAGCGTTTAAATGTCTGATTTGGAGCTGAGATATAAAGGTGGTTTAAGTGTGGGATGATTTGGTTAAAGGATGATTGTAAAGAGGCCTGCGTAGTTACATAAATCCACACCTTGGGCGATGTCTTATGTTGGAGCTAGAAAAGGGTGGGTGGAGGAAGCAAATGCTTTGCAAGCTGTTACACACAGGGACAGGGAAATGATCCCAGGCATCTTGTTTGAATTGTCTTGCGTGGCTATTGTTTGTGAATGTCAGGCAGCAGCTTCCAGCTCTGTGTGCAGGAGCTTAGCACTGTGACAGTTACACACATTAACACACAAAGTTTCAGCTCTGAAGTGTTGCAGGGCTGGAGAATAGCTCCATTATAGTGTGTGTATCACCCTCTGCTGGCCAACTGTATGCACTGCACCTACACAGCTGCACTAATTGACCCATATTGCCTCCTCTTTTATGTTTGCATGCAGTTTTCTTTCTCGCAGAGCTGACATTCAATGCTATGGAATAACTTTTGAGGGCTAATAATACTTTTTTGTTAAAAGTATTATTTAACAGGGAATAAAAACAAAAGGAAGTCCCTGCAAAATGATGATGATGTGACTGTGTGGGACATGAATGTAAGTATGAGGTGATCTGTCAGGTGTAAATTAGGGTGTTTGATTCATCAGAATGCTCAAAGAGTTACATGCATTATTGCTTTATTGTCTACAAAAATGCTAAGATGAGCAGAGCAGGTGGTTTATTACATAAAGGGTGCGTGTTGCATTTAACAGCAGCAAGTAAGGATTATTGATTATCACTGTGAATGTCAGCACAGGGTGTTTCCGTTTTTCTGTAACCTCATAAAGGCAGAGAGTTTGGAGATTCTTCTTAGAGATCAATGGACATTGCTGCTGAGACCTTCTCTCTATGCAGCATCAATTATAACAGATGAGTCAACACACTGAGTCCTTGATTCTTCTGAGAACTTGCAACATTAAAGAGGATGGGTAAAAGAGTTCCAAAGTTCCTTGGTGAAACAAGTTATTTAAGGCACAATGTTTATTCTTCTAAAAAGAAAAAGAAATAATATAAACTATTTGTAGTAACTGTCAAAATTGAAGTGAGACAGACAATTTAGAAGCTGGAAAATTAAAAGCAAAACCCATGCTGTTGGCATAGACCATTGCATCAACCACACATCCACATTGCAATTTAGTGCTAGTAAAAAATACAAGGACCACTGAGTTTTGAGCTTATCCCTGTCACCCCTCATCTACTTCAGGCCCACCATGGTTCAATACATACTGTGTGTAGAGAGGTATGTAATTGAATGTTACCTATGCCTTTTCCGCTGCAAACAGGTTCTTGGTGAGAAGTGAAACTCCATCAAACACACTACTCAAACCAGCAAACAGCCTCCTCTGGTCTAAAGGCATCCATCAGCATAAAGAGAGCGTCGTCTGCTTCATTCATATCAGCTGTGATTTCCTGGTTTTATCTGTGAGAACAGGCAGCATAAGATACGACGGGATAAGCTTGCATTGGATGGGATAGCTATTTATTCATTTCCTTGTTTTGTGACAGAAAAGTAGATTTGTAATTATATGTTTTTGACAGCCGTAATAATTTGGCTGTAAATTGGATGCACAGAGTACATGAAAATGATTGGCAGATGCTAAATGATGAAATAAACCATGTGGTCCTTTTTACCTGACTGCTTTGCTTTAAATAATGTTTTTGACTGATGTGTCAATTTTGGACCCATTTTCTGCCCTGATGAAGGCATTTCTGCTAAACCACACTGGCTTTTATGCGACAATAAAAACATTTGTTGCAGAACTTTTTTATCACCTTTCTTTTTCTTTCAGCTTTTAATAGTCACAGGAAGCCAAGGAAGTATTTTTTTCCTTCTTTTTCTTTTTTCTTCAAAGTATATTCAAGGAAATGAGGGATGATGTTTAATACAATGTGTGAACTCAGGGACAACCTTGCTGAAAAATTACACATTATCATTCACTTCCCTATCTCACCTTGCAGTTGAGGGGCATTTATTTCAGCACAGTCAATTATAAGGAAGGTACTTGCAAGAGGACATATTTCAGTATCAAATAAATAAATGTTCCAGCAATAAGACCCCTATTCTCCACTTTCATTACAAGTTTGAATTTTTTTTTTCTTTGTCATTATTGCCAAATGTTATTTAAATCAGCAGAATGACCTCTACACTCTGTACTCTGTGCAGTGAGATACTGAAAACCTGCTCAGGGAGCAATTGTTGATAACTGTCACTGTTTGAAATCCTAATTTGCCACAAATCAGAAAAGGAGCTTATCATCAGCTGAGAACATTGCAGCAGCCTTTAGTTTTATGTTTTAGACATTTTCTTTTCTTACTGACCATAAATGACAACAAACAAACAACAACTTGCACATTAATGAGCTGGATTTGAACCTTCGGTGTGATATGCTGTTTTGTCCATACCTTGAGTGGAATTTTCCCCCTTCCTGTGTATTGTGCATGTGTGTGTGTGTGTGTGTTACAGGTTTCTACTGACTTAATGGGACTACGACATAAAGAATGAATTGTGCGCACACACACACAACAGCTTGCTTTCTCCAAGGAGCAGGCTACCATTCATCATGTTTGGGATCACTTAGAAATGTCCTTGTTTTTGAGAAAACCCAGATTTTTTAACATAAAGTGACCAAAAATACACTGTAGATACTGTTAATGTTGTTAATGCGATGTCTACATAAGCCTACAGAGTCCCAGCAAACACTAGTCCTGTGTTTCAATGTTGTGTTTGCTAATGGGAAACATGGAAATCACTAAGCAGCGCAGCCTATATATTGCCAGCTATGGAACTACTGTGTTAAATCATTCCTAGCATGTAGCTTTGGGCCGAGAACCTCTTGCACATACTGGTACTGGTAGTTCTCTGTTGAAAAGGCTCTGATCAGTGGAGTGGTTCTAGTATTACAAAGCACCTGCATAAACTAGACGTCAAAATATTCCTGTTATAATTTTGTCAACTGTCACTGAATGGATTCGTAGATGATTTATTAAGATGAATTATGTTTTTGGTGTGTGTGTGTGCGTGTGTGTGTGTGTCTGCTGCGTGTGCGTGTGTTTAATAAACAGCTGTGACATCTTCGCACATCACGTGCGTCAGTAAGATAAAAGAGACAACATATTCTTTTGAATCTGCAAACACTCGCGCACAAGCACAGATGTGCAGAGATACGGGGGGGTGGGGGGGTGGGGGGGGTGGACACAGGCAGGGATACACACACGTCAGGCGAAGCAGAATCAACGTCTCGCTCAGGCCGGATATGAACATGATTCAAGGAGTCACCTGGGTGTGTCATTTCTAAGTATCTCCCGTGGGACTGGCGTCAGGTAATCCATAAGCAATTATTCTGGGGAGACAACAGGCAGGCCTGTCATATCCTTTCTCCTCTGTTCAAATGCACTCAGGCAGAAACAAACGTTGCGAGTACGCACATATGCATTTGCACATCCATATACAAATCTTCCCCCTCTCACCTTTATTCCATCTTCCTCCTTCTCCCTCACACACAAAAACACCTAATCTCACACAGACTCACGTTGCCTCTCTTCTCGTTCACCAAATTCAAGTTTTCTCTCATCTCACATTGTCTGTCTCTCGCTCTTCCTCACCGTCTCTTCTCACACACACACACACACACACACTGATGCAGAAGTTACATCTCACTCTTAATGAGGTCTCACCACTGGCCATGTTCATTTGTTCTCCATGAACTTAAAATCTATTTCAACTACTCTCTAATCTCTCTCTTGTGAGCACCCCAACTTAATGAAAGTACTGTAATTGCAAGTAATTTGAGCCCTTACTCTAACCTTAATTGATCTAACATAATCTTTCAATGGCCTCATTTTACAACCCTATTAACATATTGTTTGGATAATGACATCTGATAATAGGTTTTTGTATTTATACCCAGTATTCATCAGCATTACCTTAATTCTCTCCACATGGGGATAGGATTTCAATTTGCAGATTACAGTACAGATGTGGAACCAGCTGACTTATCAACAAACATAACACATCCCAGATCGAGGGAAATATAATACTGCTGTATGAGCTGCACCTAGTTTCCATTGTTGAATAGGCAGATGCCTGCAAAGGAGGAAGATGTAGGTGCTTCTTTTCTTAAGAATGTACAGATTGCAATTACATCTGGTTGAGATCTTCATATTAAAGTTTATGTTTGCAGTACACTGATTACGTTTGGGTAACTGGCCTTGTAATTCCAGTACTTTTGGAAGGCACCATATGCACCATATGCATCTTCGTGTGCCCACGTAAGCTCTCCAGATACAGCTTGCATGCTGTGAAGGTAGAATTTGCATTGTGTCTGGGTGATGCTGTAATAATCAAACAAATGTCAAATGGTGATGTTTTAATTTAAAGGGAAGCCAACTCTACTAAACCTACTCACGTCTCAGAAACTCTAGACGTCAAAAACTCAATTTGTTTCTTACAAGTACACGAAGTACAACACAAAATCACATACGCACTTAAAGAACAAGAATAGCTTGTTCCACCACCTTCCCAGGTCAGAGAACCTCTCTAGTACTTCACTGATAAAAATGAAAGGTGATGTGTTGCTGATACAAGCAACGCACTCCTGAATTTTAAAATCAGAGCTGAAACACACCCGAGTCCTTAGACAACCTTTGTTATACGCTGCCCCACCACGACTCCTTTTAGAAAATGTCCAACTCCTAGTTAGAACTTAGTCAAGGGAGGAATGAACAGAAATGACTCAAACACCTAGCTAACACCCTGCCCCTTTTCTGCTACCTTTTAATTCATGCCTTTATCATTTTTCGTCGCTTGGTTGCTCCCCTCTCTTGTCTCTCTTATATTTTTTTCCAATTACTTGAGTGCACAAAAGCCCTTGCCCATTTGGAGTGCAATAAATTATCGTCTCTTAATTACGCGGTGAGGCGGGAAAAGCATGTCTGTCCAAGTTTGTTTCAACCTGACTGAAGATTTTATGATTGAGGGTTGCAAACTAATTGGATTCTTGACTGGCTGTCTGGATAAAATTGCTAGACTATCAAAGTGGGATTGAGTGAGTGATTGTGAAGGTGGGGGAGAAGTGCAACGTGTGAGTGACTTTTAAGAAGAGAAATCTAGGAAAGGGAGAAGTGCTGAGAAAGTCGGAAAAGAAAGAAGGGAGATGCCAAAGGATGATGAAAAATAGAGAGCAACAGAAGACATAAGCTAAGATACAGTGTTTAGATATAAAATACAATTAGAGTCCAGGGTCAGTCAGAAATTATCAGGGTCACCCTGACTGACTATATCAAGTTATTTTTTAATGATGTATTGCAGTTTAACTTTTTACTTCCTGGCTGAAACTTTCCAGAACTCTATCATTAGTTCAGTGATCATTCCTTCCTTGTGCCCCAGGCCTTGTCTGATCAATAGGCTAAAATGTTCATCACAAAAGCCTTTTGGTTCCTTTGGTGCCATTAGCATGCACGCTGTATCTGTCTGCACTCCTTTTATGAGATGGTGAACTTGAGAATGAGACCAAAGCTATAGCGAGTGTGGGGTAAAGGTGGAATTAGGTTTCTCTGTAGATGAACATAAATGTTTATGCTGACCTATGCAGTGAAGAGTCTTATGGGTAACTGTAGCTTGCAGAGGCTTGTAGAGGCTAATGTGCACGCTAATCTCCTACCCTAATGTCATTGCATTGATGCAATGATTGCGTCCCAAGGCTTAAGCCAGGGTGACGACGACAACAACAACAATGGAAAATCTCCTAACTGTAAAAGAGCTAATTGCAGATTCTTTGTCATTTTCTAGCCTGAACATCTTTAACATAAAGCCATGCAGCAACCTCTGGGCCTTCATGGAAGATTTGCCGGTAGATATGACTGGCCAGACAGCTCTTGGGCATCTGCGGATACTCCAACTGCTCACAGGTAAGGCCCAGTTAGCAGCCAAAACCTGGGGTCAGCCAAGTTCCTGGCAGCAAACTCCACAGCTCTGGTGGTCGTCAAGAAACTTGAGCAGAACTGCCCTCAGCTGTAAATCTGTGCACAGCAGTGAAGCACACACAAGACTGTATCACCTTCTCTTAACTGTCAGAGAGTAGTCAGGCATCGCAGAGAGGTCTGCACACCTCTCTCCACCTCTCTGCTAATGATTGAGCTGAAACCTGTTAGACATAGTAGTTAACTACACGGTCATTTTACTGTCACAGTAGAAATTATTTTGTCACCATGAGTGTCAAGTATCAGGTATGTTTGCAATATCTGCCCTTTATCTCTAAAATCCTTGAAAAGGTAGTTTCGAAGCAGCTTTGTGACCACATGCGCAGGAACGATCTG
>JAUMHL010000013.1:8276600-8331840 GCA_032362345.1 Sandelia bainsii
TTAAAGGGAGTTTTTCCTCTCCACTGTTGCCTAGTGCTTGCTCAAGTGGGACTGTTGGGTTTTCTACATTATTCTGTCTATATTTATATAATGTGTAAGGTCTTAAACCTTTCACTGTAAAGTGCCTTGAGATGACTTGTGTTGTGATTTGGCGCTATATAAATAAATAAATAATGTTTAATGATCCTGTGATAGTCAAATGACCCTGTTAGAAAAGACACAAACCACAGACGATGGATTCACTTGAGACCTTCTTCACTTATTAAACTAGAAAACCTATTTGTCTATCACTTACACCATTTTGAAGCAGTTGTATGTCCTTTTTACTATGGTACACGCGGCGACACGTGCTTGCAGTTTGTATTGGAAACTTTCACTGTTTCTGACAAATAAACAGTAAAAATTGTCTTTCTCACAACACCCTATTTTTCCATACAGTCAGTGTGGTTGAGGTTGGAACACACATGGAACAAGACTCAGTGTGACATTTGAACCGCCAGACTGGGGAATAGATGATGACCAACAAACTCCTGATTGCATATTGATCATTTTAAAACACCCACGGAACGTTATGACTCCAGTAAAATCTTATGACTTGTCGGGGCACATTTTCTCTGCCAGTGCTCTAAAATAGACACAGCTCTCTGTAATAGTGCACGGGCTTGTGAATAAAAGCTACAGATAATGAATCAGAGAATACTTTATAGACATCCGCAAATAGAACAATCACCTGCATTCATTCATGGATTTTCTCATTTAGCTATAATAAAGTTATATAGCAAGATGAGCTATGACATGTGATAAATGGATATTTCTAAAGCAAGACTAGAAACCTGAACAGTATAGAATACATGATTACAATATGCACACATTGCTCATAGATTATCATGGATAACGATCTGTTTGTATTCAAAAGGCTTGACATGTGGGTGTGTGTGTAGACAAAGAAGTCATTCTGTTTCTGATAACTGTCCATAATCATTCCTGTGGGGGGTTTTCAGACATATTTTCTTGAATCCTAACAGTGGCACCTGCTGGACATTTACAGAATTGACTTCCTTGTGCTGAAATACGGCTCGGAGAGAACAAAGCTTTCACATAACAAGCCACAAATAAATGAATATTTAGTAAGAAATGAACGAGTAAAACAAAGTGTTTTCTGCTTAAAATCAGCTTTGTAATAATGTATTTTACCACCATATAATTCTATTTCCCATTTGTTTTGGGCCATATTGGGGCTCTGATGTATTCATAATGACTGCACAGAATTTCAAATGTACAAAACAGCTGCTCGGAATGCAGATGTGCAGTATTTTCATGCAAAATTGACAAGTTACACCCAGTGATTTAATAGTTTGGCCCAGCTTTCTTTCGGCTTACTCATTTCAGATATATGTAGCACATTCTGATTCATTTTCTAGATCTGCTCCTGGGGGAGGTGCTGTTATTGCTCCTCCGCTTGTTTCTCAACGTGCTGCCATTGCCTGTTTGTGTAAAATAGCAAATTGTAAGTAGGAGTTCACTTACACAGACACACACAAAGTATACATTAGGATGGTTGGAGCCTATAGAGTACATGCCGATAACTGTCCACAAATCCCCCGGGACCCCAGAGGCTCTGTCTTTTGGAGTCTTGTCTGCCTGTGCTGTGGCTCGACTGTAAAAACCCACTGGGGACTGTTGTGCCTCGAGACTGCCCATACAAGTGCAGATGCAGTGGTAGCAACACGCTGAACCATCTCTGGCCTGATGCTATGTACAAAAGTGGGACAGTGTTCGCCTAAAGCAGAGTGAAGTGGTCTTGTGAAGGGAGGTCAGTGGTTCAAATTCCCATGGGGAAAAACTGAATACTAAGAGTTTCTGCTTCTTGCTGAAGTATATTCAAAGTGCCCTTGAGGCAAAAAGTGGCCTGAGCTGGTTAAGCAGTCAGACTTTAACACCCGTTCTCAAGTGGGAATACAGTGGTGCGTCACTGTGTGTGAAGGTTGTGTGGAATAACAACACACAAGCTCAGCAAATCCTTCCCTTGATAAAGGTTAATAAAATAGTTGGTCCTCAACCTTTTCTGCTGGCCGAGCAACAAAAATCTCAAGACACATTAAGTTACTGTATCGACTGTTTGAAATGTCACGCAAAGTCTGGTATGAGAACACAAGAGGAGGTCAGTAAGCACATTTAACTGCTGAACTTGGCTCAAATTGTATTCAGCTGGACAAAAAAGGTCAGAATTTAGGGGCCGGTGAATTTTATTTTTGGAAAAGTAAATGCAGTTGCTTTACAGTGACTTTGGTCAATCTCAAGGTGTGCTACACGGTATGTAGTGAACAAGTAGGCACATCACCCAAGTACAGAGCCATGGATTATATGACATGCACACAAAAATTGTTGTGATGTCATTCTACTAATTATCAGTCAGTAAATCCAATTTTTTGTTGTTGTTCAGTCTCTGAGTTTTTACTGGAATTTATTGTCATTATTTATTTAAGTGAAGTGTATGCCAATAATAAATAAATATTGTGTATTTCAAATCAAAAGTAGCACTAATGACTATTGTCAGTGCTTTTGACAACAATAGAGACAAACCACACCATGCTACTGCACAGTATCTTCAATATACAGTATACTCAGTATTAAAGGTTGAATTACAGACAAGCAAGTACACACCTCCATTATTTGTGGATTGTGGACTGTAAATTGTCTTTGTGTCCTTTTTATTGTTTGTTCAGTGGAGCACTGGGTAAAATCATTTTCTTTTCCACACTCAAACCACTGAACCATGTACACGACACACACAAAGCATGCTACAGTAGCCGTTCAGCGGCAAATCCCCTGCTGAGAACAATTGCTCCTGGAAAACCCGGAAGAGCCCGATGTCTGCGGGAAGTTCGCACGATAAGCTCAACAACTTCCACAGGAAATTAGCTTTCATATGAATTTCACAGGAATTTTGGTAGTTGAAGTATTTAATCCAGTCTGCGGTACTGTAAATCACACAATATGGAGACGTTTAAAGTGATGATTTTCAACCTAGGGGGCGAGGGCTTTTATGGTACAGTAATGTGTGGGCCAAATCTGTACCTTCAACAAAATGATTTGCTCCACTAAGAAAGTTTTTAAATACTAGGTGCTCGATAAGAGTAGGTGAGAAGTGTTGGTTTCATTTAAAGGAGCCAGATAATGCTTTTCATATTTTAGCTAGTTACTGTGTCCATATTAAAACAACTCCAAAGTTCTAACATGTGAGCTGAACACATAAGTAAACTCATAAAACCTCCCAGAGACTCTGGACCCTACCAAAATGTTCCTGACAGTTCTATGTATAAACGTCCATAAATACACCATGGCTCTGCTCGGACTACTGGCAGGATTCCACTAGCTGGATTTGGGGGCCTTAAAGGAACAGGAGCTAAATAAGTAGGTGAAATAACCCAACATAACTGCCCATTTAAAAAAAGCAGTTTTGGGAATTATAAATCATCCAAAACCCTTTCAGCAGAGCGCCAGATTAAAAATATGAACCCAAAATAATGCATATGACCTCTTTAATGAGCAAAGACGTTAAACTGATCAGTATCAAACATCAACCTGACTTTTGTAACTGGACAGGAATACATTCTTGCTTACACTACGGACTACTGTGTGTTTCAGAAGGGCACCAACAACTTTACACAGACAAAATATCTCAGTCTAAACATACTGAATTTGGGACCATTTTAATTTTTTCTTGTGTATTGTTTGTACTCAAGAAAGAAATGACTGCTGACATTTCACTGCATCCAGCTTTATGACACAGGTGCTTGACATTCTCTCGTGCACTGCTATATTACTTCAGCGGAGAAAGCAAAAGCACACTTTAATGTGAAAAGGAACAATGTTTATTTCTGACCTTCTCATAGACTTATCTCAGACGACAGTGACACAAGCGCTCATGTCCTGTTTTCAATAAAAATGTCCACAGAGACAATACATATAACAGCATGATCATACAGTTCAAATGGAAACATTAAATTATGTATTTGTATCAGATACACTGAAACACAGTTCAGTTTTATTGCAAGGGAAACACAGAAATAAAGAATATTATTTGTTATCCATACTTGTAGTGTACCTGGTATTCAAACAAAGCAACACTGAGAAATACAACCAAATTTGTACGTACACTGAGGAGCCCCATTGGTCACTGTTAAACATTTAGAACTGATAATATCATCCTGACTTATCAGTGAATCAGAGTATCAGTGGCTGAATCTCATTTAGACCATTTTCTCCATTTTAAACTGCAGAGAATTAGTGAAAATCCAAATCGAGATTCAGTCAGTGCCTGGAGTGAATACTGAGGAGCACAAGACAGAAATCATCAATATGTCGGAGAACAGACCCCCGTGCATGGCTGTGCTGTCTTGATACAGTGCAGGAAGTGTGCTTTAATGCAATACGTTGCGTGTGGATTTGATGACCTCAGTGTGTGACAAGATAAATGGGAAGACACTGTGTTAAAAGCAAATTAATGGTTCTGGAGCTTTGGCACAGCAGCACAAATATGTCTCATTAAACAGCCAGATGATTGCTTTACAGAAAAAAAAGGACTACACCCAAACGTGTATTTTAACCCTTAGCTTGGATAATAACTTGGGGCTACGACTGTAACACAACTCACACATTATGTATCACATAAAATCATAACGGCAGGACTTGTCTGGCTGTCAAAAATAACACAATCAAAAACTAAAACAGAACACAACACTTTCAATATGAATGCATGTTAATCGCACCAACACGAATTAGACTTAGGCTACAAAACCATGAATAAAGTATGAACAATGTGCAAAAACAGGGCCTACATTTAAGGGAATCCTGCAGTTAATATCAACATAACGCTATTTCCTCTGTTACTTTTTAAAAATATTTCAGCACTTTTTAACAGAGTAGAATCTGTGTAAAGACATCAGAACAGAGATCAATGGCTACTTTGGTTCCTTTTTAATGAAATAGGAAAAAATGGGGGCGAAATGTGAATTTACAAAATATACACCTGTTATTCAGTTTCTTTACCAGCCATTGTGGTTGATTAGTTGAAACAGAATGCATCTATGCATTCATGTTGTGTGTGTGTGTGTACTTGAAGGAACTTTCAAAGTGCTATATCTGATAAGATGATTTAAAAAAAAAGAACAAGCTAGAAATTGATTTGTGGCTTGCTTCCTAGTTGCTGTGGTGCAAATATGCCCATTGTAGCCCAAAGTGCCTTAGAGTAAGAATTTCTGGCCCAGCAAGGTCAATTTGTCTACACTCACTCCAGCATAGTTATTCATCTAGACTGGGGTTTCACTAAGTTTTTTTTTCATGACAAACATCATATTTGCTGTTAGAAATCATGATGAAAATCACTTTTGAAGCCTGATAAAATAACAACCCAGGGATTTGTTTATTTTTTGAACATTAAAGCTGCACTGGGTAACAAAGCAAAAGACTGTAGCAAGTGTTTGAATTGACTGGAATGAAAAAGAGATGTGATTTGCCCATACAAATGCTCAAGACAACTAAAGAAGACCAGGGAAACCAGGAAAAGGAGAAATGTCAAATACATGTAATTCCAGCTTACTTACTTCAGGCAGGACGCCCACTAGCTGCTGTTTATATTCCACTCTTCATATTGTAACTTCCTCTGGGTGCAAAATAATTTAATTAGGTTAAATAGAGCAGATCTTTGTGAATTTAAAAGGATGGGACATTCTGCTCTTCTCTATGCAAACATGACTATTTTCATAAATCTTGCCCAGTGCAGCTTTAACATAATGAGGCCAGCTTATGCTGATTTATTCTTCTGTCTGTACTGTTCAGCTGTGGGGTTCTAGTCCCTCTAGGTGGTCAGGAATGGGTAGACCAGTGAGAATGGTCAGACATTTATTCCACACGTTGAACACAGGGCACACAGGCTGGACAAAGGAGACGTGAAATGTGTGCAGGTGTTGGGAGCCCACGGCGTCGTAAAAGGTCAGGCATCCGGCGTCGTAGTCCAACAGGACCCCAACACGACGCAAGTGGGGCGAGGGCTCGATGGCCAGCTCCTTGCTGTTGTGGCGAACCACCCAGGAGTTGTTGCACCGGCAGAGCACCCAGGAGGCCGAGTTCTTGCCGATCCACTCGTGCTTGGGGGCTGATTTGTAGGCTATACCCACAGCGTACCTGTAGAGGAGTGGAAAATTCTGTTGTCCACAGGTGAACACCATAAACCTTCAAAGGTTATCCAAAAAGACTCCAGTAATTCTGACTTACCATGTGCTTCCCCCAATCAGAGCCTCCCAGTAGTGACGCCCGCTGTCGATAAAGACATTTCCCACCACGCCGTAGCTGCTCTGGCTAGAGAACCGGTCTTGGCTGTGGCCTTTCTTGGATGTGGTTTCATCCCGCTCCACTGTCAGGTTATCATGGGACACCTTCAGCTTTTTGTGAGCAGATTTAGGGTCCAGCTTGAACGGCTGGCCTGGTAGACGAGGAGGAAAGAAAATCATTGGATAATGGGACATATTGAAATCCGTAAAAGACAACATTATTCACAGAGCTCATTTATGTTGAGATAATTAAATTTCATATTTGCCCACATAAAAAAGTGGGGCAAGTGAAAATAATAAGCTATTTCTGTGAATGTTTACACATGAATTTTCCCACAAAGGTCAATACTGTACAGAATATTCAGTTTTAGTCATCAGTTGCTTACTGTTGGTTTTCAGCGTCCCTGGTTCACTGCTCCTGCTTCCTGCTTGGTTAATGGCCTTGACAACAAAGATATATTTGGTGCCGCTCTGCAGACCATGCACTGTGTAGTGGTTCTGCTTGATGTTAGGAACAATCATCCAGCTATCCAATGAGTTACACAGACCTAGCAAGAAAGGGAAAGTGGATGAGACAAACAAAGAGGAACAGATGAGAGGGAGGACACACATCATGACAACGTGACATGTTTACAGTTGTTTAAGGTTCCTAGAAATATGCATTTTAACAGTAATAGCAGAGGAGAAATTGGTTGATAATGTATTTATAACTGCAGGCACTGTCAGGTCAAGAAAGACAAAACTCAAATGGGAGTAAAAAACTTTCCACTTCAAAGTTTCCTGGACACACACTGAGTAATGTTCAGCTGTGTGAAAGGACGGTTTACTGACTGATGGAGCCTTCATCGTGTGAGCCTGTGGCAGTATGAAACAGGTGAAAGGGTGTGAAAAGGCTCAGGAGGAAACCATTCACACCTCGTTGACTTCATAGCTGCACTGTGCTCTCTGCTCTGTGTATCTTACTTTTGGTTGTATTTTGTTCAGTACTGCTGCATCAGCCCCTAAGGCGTGTGTGTGTGTGTGTGTGTATATGTGTGTTTGTGTTTACATTTTCCTTCAAGGCCATGGCATGTTTGCCTGTGGAATTTACACAGGAAGTGCTGTTTCTTTGTTGGCTAGCCAAAAGTGGCAAATAAATTAGTGTATTATCGTCATGTCCACCGGCTTCTCCCAAAGATCTGCTGCCTAGACCAGATTTAACAGAAATAACCCTCACTTATAGTAGAAAACTTTAAGTAAAGGTAAGACTGGACTGACTTGATTACACTAGCAGTTGCTGGTAGCAACAACGAGTATGTATTAACCACTGAGCTGCTATCTGTCAGATTATAGAGCTCTAAAGTGAAACTGGAACTTCCACATACTGTTAAAAGGTATGAGAAAACCTTATACAGACAAATGTTTCTGACTATGCTAATTAGCCTACTTAGCCTACTCTACAATGATGAACTGGCATCTATAAAGCCAAAGCTATAAATGGTGGCCCAAGAAAACATTTGTACACAGGGGATGTGGAAAAATGATAAGAGCATAAAATAAGTAAAAATGTAACCATGAAATTAAATACATCTACTACCCCTACTTGTATACACAAAAACAGAAGAAGAACATTAATTAATTCTGCAGCATCATTTGATCAAGCTTATATTCCTGTGAATATCAAACAGATATGGCAGTTAAGAATGAGAGTGTGTCTCCACTATCATCTTGACACACAATTCCCACAGGAAATCGAATTCGACGTGTAGGAGTTAAGGATGTTGTTCTTGTGTTTTTATTACACCAACATTACAAGACCGTTTTCCTTCTTGCGTAGTGATTCATCTGAATTGGGCCTGGGGGAATTTCCCGGCACGTGACTTAGATGCCAACAGCAAAACCTCTGCCATTATCAGATGTGAAAGCAGGAGGAGAAAAAAATCACAGCTTCTTAGTGAACGGAAGGAGACAGAGATGTGAAAACAAGCGAGGTAAGAAAGTGGGAAACAAAAGTGTCACATGAGTTTAATACTGTAGTTGCAGGTTCTAAACATGCTTTTACCTGTAAAGTAATGAACAGGCAATGACAAAAGGGTAACCTTGGGAAGAAAGAAATAAAAGAAAGAAGGTAAACAGGAATTTTGCTGTGAGGTAAATCTGTCTGAATCAAAAAAGAGCAGATGAAAGACAGAGAAATGGCAGTTTGATTGAAAGGGAGCAGGGAAGCTTGTCTTCAGGTGCCATGACCCCATTTTCCTCCTTGAAACTGTTGCTCACTCAGGTGTGCTCATGATTTTCTGGGTCTAATGTGACTAAGTGTGTGTATGTCAGCGTATACAGTAGGTTTGTTGCTGTTAAACAAAACAAGTTGTCATCTCTCCTTATACGACGTCTCATCCCTTCAGTTCCACTTCAACCTAAACGCATTGTATGTACGTCTTTTAAGAAGTCTGTACTCATTCTACTCACTACTGTCCAATCCTACTCTTCTTTCAACCTTCACAAGCTACAAACATTTGATGTGTGACAAAATCTGAGAGTGATAGCAGCATAAAGGCTAGAGGCTTCACTTCAGCAGGCTCCACATCTACTTCACCATGAGCTCAGCTTTTAGAAAAGCACTTCCAACTCCCAGCTGTCTTTGGGGGGGCGAGAGGCCACCGCTGAAGCGGCATGATCACGAAAGCAGATGTGCTGG
The DNA here is from genome assembly GCA_032362345.1 of Sandelia bainsii. Lineage (NCBI taxonomy): Eukaryota > Metazoa > Chordata > Actinopteri > Anabantiformes > Anabantidae > Sandelia > Sandelia bainsii. Next base: position 8,285,610 of record JAUMHL010000013.1, read on the forward strand.
TATTAAAATGTAAGTATGCTGAATTTTATAAATACCAACGTCTTTGTCCACAACAGTTGTTATAGGATCTTCCCATATTATCATTGTTTCTTTTTGGATTAAACAGATTGTTATGGCTTCAGTGAGGCATAATTACAAGTATGCTGAACTGAGTATTAGCAGTTCCAGTTCTGTAATGTGGCCACGAATGTACAAAAACTAACAGCATATTACTCTGATGCTAAAGAAATCTTAAAAACATGATGATTCTCAGGTAAATTGTGGAGTTTCTAAAATTTGTAAGCACATTTATGGATGTATATTCATGGTGGACATCTGATGACGATATTCTACAAAAGTCCATGTAACGCACAAATCTGTGTGTCGTGACTGTGTGTTCGGATTAGACTGAGCTATGACTAAAAGATGAAGTGCTATTTTTGTGGCAAATTGCAGTAATCGGGTGCTAAGGGTTTTGAAGTGTCTCCATGAGTAGTGTGTCACAGCCACAGCTGCAGCTCCTGACTCCAAACAGCAATAACTCGCTTGTTTTAGAACGTGTTTTGAGAACACCAGAATGCACACCTTTCTCCCTTCTCATCAGGAAAAGCTCTGCTGTGCACCACCTGTTTTATAATCATATTCCCCCAGGTTTAAATTTAAATCCATTACTTTTCTAATCTAGCATATACTTACTGGCAATGTTCGACTGTCCAGTGAAGATGGCATACTGTAGCTCATAGGACACCACTGTGAATTCATCATCAGATGTCCAGTGGACAGTGATGGTGTCGTACGAAGCTGTACACAACTCCTCCCTTATGCATGGAGCAGTTGGAGCTGCAGAGAATGGGAAAAAAATTAGCGTCATTCAACAGCATCTATGTTTTCTTTGAATATAGTTATTATAGCAAATTGCCTTTGTAATATTCCAAGATGATGAACAGACGCAGTTTGTTAGTTGTTGTAATAAATAGTATCCCCAATTCACCTTACTAATTTAGTTCAACTTGTGAGTGCAAAGGACTCATTACACACAGGATTGAAGATGTTCTTTCCAATAGAGTGGTAGGTTAAGCATTAAAAGTAATGCGGAGGAGAAACGATGAAATATTCAGATAAAAAGCAGCTAACATCATCTCAAGGGGAAGAGCAAATATCACAATCCTTTTAGCAGTATCATATGAGAGTTTTCACATAACCAGAGAAGCTAAATTCTTACACTTGTATTGATTTATGTGCAAACTTTATAATGTTATGGCTGCTTTTGTTCTGTGGGGAAATGAATAACAGAAATCCATTTTGCATTTAAGCCATGAGACCTAGTAAAAAGAGAATGAACTAAAGTAAAGAAACAAAGATGCATAAATTGATTGTAAAGGCACTTTCTATCTCTTTCTGTGTCTGTCACTTTCTCCCTCTCCTGAGTTTTCCGTCATGAGTGGCTGCACATAGTGGAGTGATTCAGACTGATTCACTTAAAAGACCCTCCAGCGAAGCCCTCATTGCATCGCAGAGAGTAAATACAAGGCCGCCATTTCTACCAACCACTGAATCCACTACACAGGATGTCTTGTTTTTGTCCCCAGCATGCTCTTGATTTATACAGTGACGTTTTATGGGTCTTCGTAAACGGGACATCGGAAACTAATGGTGAAAATTAATTTTGGAGTTGACCGGCTGGGGTCTGTTCCTTCCAACACGGTGCTTTAAGACTTCAAAAGTATTAAAAAACATAACAAAATTAGAATTGAAAGTTGGAATAGAAATGTCATTAGAGGTAATGTTGGTGTTTTATGATCAGCGAAGAGCTGAATTAAAAGTCTACACTTTGAGATCCAGTGAAAAGGGACATTTGGTTTGTGATGTTAAGCTTGAAGAAAAGTGAATGAAAATGAACTGAAATACTAATGAGTAGTTTTAAAACTACATAAACTGGGCTGGGATTGTGCAGTGAATTAGTTGCCTTTAGTCTAATCAGTTTCTGTCTCTCAGAATGTAAAGACCTTGATGAAAACACAAATGTTTACCTGTGAGATAATCCAGATTCTCCAGCAGCTTCTTCTCTCTGGTGAAGTCCAGCGCGAAGGTGTCGAAGGTGTCTGTCAGGTGCATCTCAGGGATCAGCACTTGGGTTGAAGCGGTTGCCATAGAAACCCTAGGTCATAAACAATCAAAATTAAACAGGTTTTTCATCCTCTAATTCTGCACCACAAGTGTTTTAGCTTAAGAGAACAGCTACTAAAAAATCTCTTTAGTGGCACTTTAAAGGGACAGTACCATTTTTAGAAGCAATTCTACATGTAGATGTATTGTGCATTCAATATAGAGTATTTTGGGTATTTGCACCAGATCCAAATAGTGGACTGAATGGTTGCCAAATTAGAAAATACTTAAATACACACTCAATACAAATCTGAATAAAAGCAGCTTCCTAATTAGTGAAGCTCTGCAGATAACATTCTGATTGAAACACTTCCTTTGTTTCAAGGACTAATAGATAATGATTTTTTCTTATATCACTAAGCATTGTTTCTCCTGAGGATGCACGTGTTGGACACCAGATTTTGTTCTCAGTTGCCAACTCTAATAGTCAGAAAGCTCAAGCAGAGAGTGGAATAACATTAGGCTAAATAAGATGAAATCCCTCTCTACTTGTCTTTGCTATTGGGGAAGTCAAGCACACAGTTCTCAAATTCCTTCTCAACAACTATTTTTGCACTCTTTAACCTCTGCTTCCAGCTAGACCTTGGTTTGCTAAGCCGAGTAATTCCAACATGCGTGGTAAGTGTGTGGGCTGCCTGACCTCTCGTTGATGCTCTTGGCAGTCTGCAGGAAGCGAGCGTGATCGCTTTCTTTTAACGTCTGATCTGCCTGTGTGATGAGGGCTGAAGACCTCTCGATGCACTGCTTGCAGTTGGAGATCTGTTGGGCGAGCTTCCGAAGTCTTTGTGCCTGAAAAAAGCAAAGAAGAGAGAAGTCTGAGAACAGTGCTGCTGTTAGGTGAAATAGTCGAGTCAAGAACTAACCAAACTGTTCTCATTTGAGTTAAAGTGTGTGGGATCATTAGGGATGAGAAGATAATCCGAGCTGACGACAAGTAATGGCCCAAAAATTGGGGGCAACAAGGAGACGGATGTTAACATTTTGAAAAGACTTAACAAAAAGGTCAAATCACCAAAGCTTGACTGATGCACTGCAGCATCAAATTACATCAGAGGACATGAACCTGTCCATCATTTCTTTCTAAAGTTACTTGTTTTGACCTCTGGTTGTTTCTTCTTCTATGACATTATGTGCAAAAGCCCTGGTTCTCTCGTAACTGAATAGACACTTTCTCTATGTCCAAGACCAAAGAAACAACTCTGTGGGTTTGATTTTACAACTGAGCTTCATAAGAAAGTGGATTACTACTAAAAAGAGTAACCAAGAAATGACTTGACTAAATGAGTTAAGCTTCTCCCGCGTCTCTGCTATTGCTAACCTTTTCAAGCACGTCAATAATTCTGCTGCACATAAATCTGGTGTTTCATTCATTTCCCATCTTTGCCTCTCACCCCCAACCCCCCAGTCACCACGAGCAGGGATTTTAAGAGACAGATTGAGGTCAATGGCTGGATTAAGGTCAAAGGACATTTCATCAGCAGTTTGGCTTGTAAAAAACCTCAAAACAGTGTAGTCACAGCTCAAATCCACTGACATTAGTGAAGTCAACATGATGTTCAATATACAGAGGATGAGGACAAAAGGCAGACTAACAGCAGATTAAGAAACTTGATCTTGGAAATAAAAGATCAAGATGACTGATCATGATCCAACAGTCTTCTAAAAAGCAATGTGTAGAGCTATGTGTCCTAAAAATAAATATCTTCTCTGATGCAGTCCTAAAAGCCTAAATCACATGTTCCAAGTCTCATCAGAAACAGCTTTAAAAAAAATCAACTAGGTTTAGAGTACAAGTAAACGCAGCCTCCCATATGCTCTGGGATCTAGTTTTGGCCAGTTGGACTGTTTTCACCGTCTGTTCAAAATGTGTTGGAGTTTGCTGCCTGTGCACAATGGAAAGATCAGGCCAAGTGGCTGCAACGAAGTATTGCACTTGACAAAATAATTTGATCTGATGGCATTTTTCCAGTGTGTTTAAATGGTTTAAATAGTTTGGTTTTTATTTTTTATTAACATAACCATGGAATATTAGATCTGTGGATGGCGTTTTCCCTTTGAAGATTATTATTCCTGCAATAGTTCACTGATGGGAGAAAATATCTTTTTAATGATTAAGGATTGGTAAATTAATTACTACAGCATGTAAGCATGGCTGCATTAGCATCAAGTATCACTAAATCAAAAATTTGCGGCGGAAAAGCTATTAAATGGGTTATACATTTCAGTTACACTCCTCACCCTCTGAGTGTTCAACTCACCTTTCCCTCTTTGATCTTACTTGCGATGAGCTGCCTCCTCTGCTGAATAATGTCAATCAGGACATCGCACTCCTCCATGAGCTTGCCCTCCTGATGGGATGCATTCACCTGAGAACCAATTCACACCCAGTATTAGAGGCAAGGATGGGGAACATTCAGAAATATATGTTTAGTGGCCCCACATCATGAATACCAAGAGAAAGTATGTAGTTTTCATCCATCAGGTGGCCTTCCTCTCTGGAAGCAAACACTTGACGATAAATAGAAGATAAGACATATTCAGCCATTTTACCTCCTGCTGCCTTGAGCGCTGAGTGACAAGTAAAATAAGCAGGAAGCCCTGTGGTTGTTACAGACATGACACAGCAAAATACTCGGGTATTAAACGGGTTGTGTCCTAATGGCTCCTTATTTACTATATAGTGTACTAAATTTGCCCTATGCTGTTAAGTGTAAGTGTCTGGTTTCTGACTGTGTTATGTGTACAGTATACTGTAAAAGAAATTCCACAGTTGTACTCTGCAGTTGCTAAATTATAGTGATGTTACAGTTACAAGTGTCTGAAATCGCAATTAGCTATTTGTGAGTCTATTAAGGTCTTATTGAATTGGTGAACAAGGGATTGATTTCAGTCAGCCAAGGAGGTTCCCGTGACAGCCATTGTGAAGCTGGAAAAACCTAGTTTGACAACATGAAAATCACGTATTTGGCAAGTTACATACTAACCAAAATAAAAAGGAAGTTTAGGATAATGTAGATTTATATATTAACATTATATTACAAAGCACTTAGCGAGCAGAAACTAACATTGAGCTGTGATCAGTCTACAGGTCAGAAAAAATGTCTTCAATCAGAAATGATGCTTTATCAGCATTTCCAGCTGAAGCAGATCCTACTTGCACAATGAAACTGAGTTTGGAATTCTGTATGTTTTTAAATCATTCAAATGCGATCCATAACCTGGACATGTAAAAACTCAAGCTCTTAAAATACGTCTAGACGTATGAGCTGGCTATTATCAAATTACTATAAAATTACTATAAATAAATAAATAAATAAAACTAAAATTTCAAATTCATCTAAAAGGTTCTTTACTAAGAACCTAAAGGTCAGACATTTTTGGAAGGTAAACTGCCATTGATGCTGTTGATTACATTCACGTACAGAATAGTTCTGCCATGAGGGAAGGGTTAGCAGAAAAACAGCATCCAGTTCCATTCTCTGAGGTATTTGATTCACTTTACAGTTGGAACCTTTACAGTCTGAGCAACCTATAAATGTTGTTCAAGTCCAATTAAAAAGACTACAGCTCCTAACATAATGTGTAATTTCTCATTCTGGTCATTTCCTAGAGGTCCTTTCAGCACCTTATAAAGCGTGTTCGTGCTGCAGCAAAGCGATAGCACAGGGAGCAATGAAAGTCTGCTGTGAGTGTTGCCAAGCCAATAAGAGAATGCAGTTACACACACACATACACACACGCACACATGTTGACAGGTGTTTTAATAATGATATCATGGAGAGTCATTTGCCTTTCCTGCACAGAGCCAAACAAGGCTGTAAAGGGCTTCCTCAGTATCCTCTATGTCCATTCCTAAACAGCATTTGTGTGGTTTTCTGGGCTTGTGTTACCAGCAGAAACTATTTGCCACCTGGATTACTACTCAGTGCTTAGAGCATGTGAGACATGCTGAGCCTTAGCTCTGCTGTACAGTAGCTGTGCATCTTTCTAACACTGCTAATTGGTCTCTTTGACACTGTGGTGACAGTCTGGGAATCTTAAGATTTAGAACTCTGTGTCATGTTGTGCTCCAATTAGTGTATAGAAATAAAAATGAAGGGGTTTTTGGGTAGAAGTTTATCTATTTTGTGGAATTCAACTAATTTAATCTCCGGCAGATTCATACTTTGCTGTATGTTTTCATGTGAAATGATTAGGAATGGTTTTCAGCAACTGATAAACAACTAATAAATTAGATTAAATCATAATGAAAGTTTGTTTTTTCTTGGCAGACTTTATTATTTTCCAATGAAGCTCTGATTCGTTTTCTCTGGCCTTTAATGGTGTTAGTGTAAGAACTGGATGTGAATAAACATGACATGCCCCGATATTGCTCATCTGTCTGTAACAGCCACCCACAAGGCTATGTAGACTCACACCATGTCATATATAGACACACAGACACACACATACGCAATGTGGCTCTTAAAATTAAAACAATCCAGTAGCCCAAAATGTTAAAATAATCTGTGAAGAACTGGTTGGCATGGTAAAATTCTGATAAACTGGACAGAGTATTAGCCACACTATCATACACATACACACATATACTGTAGTTTGTAACCGAAGTGGATCATGTGCCATGTAAAGATGTGGAGCATCTAATGACTGTGGGCAGAGGCCTCTGGAGAATATGATCACTATGACAGATTGTATCCTGGCCGGAACATTAAGTGGTTCATTTAAGCGAAAACACACACACACACACGCACACAAATGACACAGGCCCTGGGGATATTTAAAATAATAGGGACATGAACCAAAACTTTCTGCAGTTAAACTTTACATAATATATTTACTGACATTTTGACACTACATTTGTACATTTACTTTGTGCCAAAGACAGCAGAAGTGTTTCTTCTGCTGCAGATTTAGCAGATACAACTCTGAAATTAGTGGCAGAACACCTTTTTCTTCAACTGGCTTGGAATAATTCTTTATAGAAATTTATAAAACTAAACAGAAATCATTGAGACTACTTAGTCAAAAGCATGATACTTGAGTTTCCTGTTTTTCACTGCTATGAAAAAGGCAGCAGAGGGAGGTCCAAATATTGTGTTTCATTGGAGTCTTAACAATTACCGCATCTTGACTCTATTAGTCCACATGTTGGAAGCTGAAAAAGAATGCTGGGATATGACACAATGTGGTGCAGAATCATTAAATTGTGGGCGCAGTAGAACCACAGCACAGATAGTGACTCAGAGGAAATTCAGTCATTTTAAAAACATCTTAAATGGTAGCAAAGGTTCCCATCCATGCTGTTTTAAATTTGTTTAAAAAATCCAATTTCCTTTTGCAGCAATGCAAGAGTATGCATTAAAACTTTTTGGAGTCTCAAACATGTCAGAGAATCTCAGCAGCCATCTCTTGAGAAACCTTGGAATAGATTAATCTGATTTAAAATATTCACAAAGCTCCATCAACAGCATGTCATACTGCCTGTACAGTGCTTTTCCTCCACGACGCTCTTTTCTTAGTCCTGTCACATTCATCTCTCTCATGGGCAGCTGCATGTGTGCATGCCTGCTTCATTTAATGTTTTTGCCCACGAATTGATGCATTTATTTTTGGCTCATCACCAGATCACCACGTATCTTTCTGTGAATTTCCATCTTCCACTTGTGCAATGTGACTTTTCTCACCTAAAGACAATGTGCTACCACTGTACACTCCTCAAGCTTTTTTGAGGCTTTAGAGTGTGTTGTGAAACCCTACTGTACAGTACGTGTGACTATAATGCACTGGGGGAAAAAATAGGTCAAGCATTTGTTTTTTGTCTTTTGTATGTGCATCATTTATTCATTTCTGATTTTTAAAGTGGAGTGTTTTCTTTTTTTGGTCCCTTTGTGATGATCAAAAGGATCACAGTGGGGATTTTATTGTGATTTAAAATTCCTGCATCATCGAAATTTGCCCTCCAGCTTAGCTCTCAGAATACAGCTTTGCGTGATGGCGACACAAAAACAAAAAAATATGCAAACAGCATGTTATAAAAAAATCTCCCTAATAAATCACAATCCTCTTTATTCATCTTCTTTTTTAGGTTTAGCTACCACTGAGGCTGTTCTCTATTATTCTAAAGCAAGATGTCACTGCCTTTTAGCCCAGTGGCATTGCTTTATTTAAAGCTTCCAAGTGGGCCAGTATAACACGAACAAGCAGACTTAGGACAGAACTGTGTGCAGTTTAACTAAATACACACAGACATTGACACATTTTTTTTTTTTATCCTAATAATTAACGAATTCGAAAAACCTGATGTTGAGTCATTGCGCTGCTCATGCCAGTTTCTGCACAACTAAAATGGAAGTAAACTTTACCCAAACTTTAAAATGGAACATACAGTATAATGCAACATCAAAGTTAATTGAAACACTGTAGCTGAAGTTACACAAATTAATCTAGACATCTCAAGTCACACATTAAAAGAAAAATACAATTGGCCAAAAATTAATGACTACTTTCATCACTGATTAATAGTTCTGTCTGTCAAAATATAGTTGAAAATATCGTGAAAATGCCAGGAACATTTCTAAAGTTCCAACTAAATCTCCAAACACATGAGGAAGGATTAAATGTCTGCACCTTTCACTGTGAATGCATGTGCTAAGCTTTGCTAAAGCTAATGCTAAGCTCAAGGATATTGGAAAACTTTTGTTTTTAAATAAATATATTAATAAAAAATCATGAAAATGATAAAGAAACAGTACAGTACGAGTGTAAAGGGTATATAAGCAGTGACAGACAATGTAGGACAGTGGTAATCTCACAGGGCTACAGGACTGACCTCTACATGTTGACAAGTCTGGATCAGTTTCCCCATGAGCGACTCCAGCTCGTTGTTTCTCTTGATTAAACTGCTCAGGTTGGAGTCCAGGGCTTGCTGTAGCAAACATATAAAAGGAGGCAACAGAGAGAAAAATGAAAGAGCACTTTTAGTTTAGTATGCAGGGCAGAGTCGACAGTCAAAGGAGGACAAAAACTCAACAGATCTTCCCCTTTAGATTTACGTGTTTATACAAACCAATAAAAGTAACATAACCTTGGGCACTAGTTCAGAAAACAACTAAACTTCTAAAGCAAGTGGAAAATAATTGCATTCTAGAAAATACAAGAAAAAAATCTGAAAAAAATGTTTGATTCCTCAGCACAGATTCACCAAAAACAAAAACAAAACAAAAAGCAAAGAGAAGCAACCCTTTCCCTCAACTCTTCTCCATAAGCATCTCTAAAAGTTGCAGCGTTCTTCCCGGTTTTTGTCCACATACCTCTGAGCGCGGGTGATACCCGTCGTCTCTGTACTGCCTCCTCATCCTGCCCCGTCCAAGCCTCCGACAGAGGATCCTACACTAGGAGAGGATGTGACTGGGACAGCCACTCCACTGAGCACCAAGCCATGCACAGACCCAGCCAAGCGGCAAATTAGGCATCAAAAGCCTCTCCTATGAGAGCACGCAGCAGCGCACTCAGCTAACGAACCGGCAAACAGGTGACAGCACGTCAGCTCTGTCCCTTATCGCTCCTCCCTGTTTTTCATTTCTTCCCTCCCCCTTTTCCCCTTTTTTGCTGCTTTTCATCCGCCTGGGCACAAGCTTTCTACTTTAGATCCAAGACCATCATATTATTGCCAAACCAAGCGTGCTTAAGCCTCTGTGATGCCACGTCTCAACTGTCCCGTTCCAAACCGTATTCCAGATGAATTTAAGCACAGACATGCTAAGATTTCGTGCATGTCTCCAAAATGATGCACTGGAGCAGCAAGTCCGGAACAGCAAAGAGTCAAAGATTCAGCTTCACTGGGACATAGGTATCCCAATACAGTTTGCATTTGGATACGTCTTTTAGTTTCAGTTTAAAATGCTAATTCAAACCGCTCACTTTTAAATTAAAGTTGGGTATGCTATGAGCTAAATTTGCAAAAACTTTAGTAATGTGAACAATGTTGTGTTATAGATTAAAACTGAGTTTCCCCAGAGGGAATATTGAATAAGCAACAACAGTAAACACAGAGATTTATGTGTTTGTGTGTGCGTGTGTGTGAGTGTTGAGGGCTTAATGGATGGCCTTAATACAGCAATGACACACTAAAGCAAAAGAAGCATCAAGGTCTTCGCGGAGGGATGAATACAGTGCAGTCACAATATTATCATCCATAGAGATAAAAATAAACTGGAACCTCTTAAAAGATAGAGACAAAAATCACAACAGTAAGTCAGTAGCTGCAACACATGCAGATCACTGTACAGAATGTTGTAACACATACCAACATACTGTACACACTGAGGACATGAAGTACATTGTGACATGCACACAAAAATGAAACCTGCTGTCACTTAGCATTCTTCTCTGTGTGGCTGTGTGTCTATTATTTCATGTGTGTATGTGTTGTGTGTGGTCAGAGTTGGGCATGGAGGGGTTAACCCACATCTACACTGTTCATGTTGCCAACTACTATTAATCCTCAGGAGCTGAACTGCCCCTCAAGTTGATCACCTGTCAGTCAACCTGCTTGTTTATCCGCAGTATCTCTTTCTCTGTCTAACTGTCTCCGCCTGTCTCTGTCTATCCTCATTTTTTTGCTGCTATTTCTGGCTGGATTTCCACCTAAAAATGTGTCTGTCCAAAGTTAATCTCTGCTCTAAACCCACCAGACTAAGCCATGTTGATTTGATGAGTTTTTAGATATACAGTAAGCCAATTGACTCAGAATATATGGGTAGTGAGAAAAATCTATTTCACAAATTAAAACCAGTGGTGGCAAGTAAAAAATACATTACTCAAGTACATAAAACTTTGACTGTACTTTGCTTGAGTATTTTTGCTTCTCCATAAACTAGATCTTTTAATGGAAAAAAGATTTCACAGAAGTACATATTATAAGTTTTAGAAAACTAAACTTAAGGAATTAATATAATTCGGCTAATTGCTGAAATTTTTGCCTCGAAAGTTTCTCAACTTTTGTTTTTGTCAGTGTATAAATGTATGTAAAATTGGCTCTAGTTCAATAAAATAAGCAAAGCAGAACCAATTAAACATAAAAATAAAAACACAAACCTCTTAAACTTCAACAAAAGAGCAGCCTCGTCTTGACTATGAAAAGCCTTAAAAGTAAAATCTTAGTGAAGTGCACTACATTCTATTTTCCTGGTTTAGTTTCAGGATGTTCATATTACTAATATTAGTGTTTTAACTTTTTTGTTTTTTGTTGAGTATTTTGTTTTTGATTTTGTTAATTTTCTAATGTAAAAGATCTGACTTGGCCTTTCACCACTATGCCAAAATGAAAACTATTCATAATTTTTTTTTATATCACTGGGGGTTAGCCCTCCATGCTTAAAACTAAAAAAAAAACCTAATAAAGACAAGGTGGCCAGTCTCTAATCCATAGTGACGTACATGCCACCAACAGAGAACATTCTCTGGAGTCTTAACTGTAGGAAACAAGAGCGGTGAGATCACTTAAAATACAAATACACTTCAAAAAATTTTGTTTGTATTTTCCTAAGTGTGGTCAGCTGACAAAGTTAGGTTTTTGCTTTTTTTTTTCGCCCAGAGGAAAAAGCATCTGGTCTTAATTAGCGAGAAGCTGTTCTGCTGCAGCAGATCCTCTCCTTAGCTCCCACCCACTAAGAATCCACTCTTTGAAATCAAACTTTTCATACATTTCATCAGCTAACATCTTCCTGTCAGCTTAAAAGTTACACTTGTACGAGTCCATATTTTGTACAGTCTCACTCTTTGTGCACGTGTGAGAAGACAAAATCACCTTGCCTGCAATGATCAAAAGCAAAGAATTTATGCAAGGGGATCAAAACATACTCAACCACTGGCACAGACAGGTAGAAAACTCAACTCCAGAAGAGCCTTGTCGAGATTTACTCTGACACTGAGCAGGATTGTGTTCTCACAGATTCTTGCTGAACTGCCAGAATTTCACTTTCACTCCATTCTTTTCCTTGTTGCTCATATATATATGTGTGTTAGAGAAACATCAGAAAAACAGGAGTCACACAGATGAAGACAGAAACAAGTATAGAGAGAACCAAAGTGGATGTTGAACAGCAAGATAGAAATTAAAGAGGAAACAGGCAGAGGAAACACAGCGACAAAGAGACAGGAAGTGTGAGGATTCGTCACATATTTGTTTACTGCTGTGCTTTATAGCACGTTCACCCATCTTTACACACATCTATACTGTATTTATGTCTTATAGCTGAGTCATCACTGTATTGTATTTGATAGAGAGTGCTGGTGCCTTTGCTCTACACCCAGTAAGCTCCTCTGTAAATTGGAAATAACGTTGGTATGTGTGTGTTTGTATCGGTCTGACAGAAACAGAGATGACTCCTGTAGGAAAAAAGGAGCCCCGGCTCAAAGGCAAAGCACAGCAGAGAAGAAAGAAGATGCAGCAAGGAAGAAACATTGTACTGGGGGAAATTGGGAAAGGATGGAGGGTGTGTTAGATTGAGAGACAAGCAAAGGGAACATTCAGTACTGAAGGAAAGAAAGTAGACTGTGATCGTTGCACATGCACTGTAAATGCTCAAATAATAGCTTTTATTTACTTCAACAGAAGAAAGAACCAGGTCTTCTTTTGAGACATGCTTCTAATACAGAGAAAGGGTTTAAAAAAAACCCAAAACAGAGTAAATACTGTACCAGTGGTAAAATGCACAGTACATGACTTTATGAAATTAGTCCTGATGCTTCAGCTGTTTTTATTCCAAATGCAGCAAAAAGTCATTACACAAAGTAAAAACTAAAGTAGCTATAATACTTTTCACGATGACATGACTACTTGTATGTGACAGAGAATGCGCACAGTGACAAACCCGAAGTAAAACTGTCTTTCAAGTCTGCTGTTCCCTTCACCACTACTGAGCCTTACACTGTCTTTTCGTGTAATGGTTTGGTTTTTGATCCTGCAACTTTAATGTTTTGGTTCAGACTTTTGACTAAAAAGTCAACTGAAGCCCATCCGCCCAGCAGCGCACAGACTAAGTTAACAGCTAACTGTGGAATCCAGTAAAGTCTTAGCAGTGTAAGCGTCAGATATTTGAGAGTAGGTGGTAACATGTTAGTGTTTTGTTTTCAGCTTGTTTCTGCTGCTTTTAAGTGTTCAAAAATAAGCAACTTCAGGTTTAAGGAACCCTCAGCTATAATAACTTAAATGGCTTTAGAGTAAAATGTTAAGACTCAATGAAAAAATGTTTTTGCTGACCTCCAGTGGATAAAGTTTCCACCTTGCTGCTAAGACAAACAGGAAACCTTTCTCCAGGATGCTGTAACATCACTGCTGGGTGACGTCAAACAGGCTTGAAACTTTGAGCAAACATTGATTTTAAGGAAGTTAAGTTATTCTTAAGCTTTAATCAGTGGGGAACTTCATTCATAGACTGCAGGAAAAACAATGTTTTAGTGTAGGTGACTGCTAGTGCACTTTAATGGTTTACTTTAATGATAGTTTGTTAAAGTTAAGCTTTAAATTTAAAGTTGAAAACAGCATGTGCTACATTGAGGAAGGATGTAAGGGAAATAAGTGTGTTTGCAATTGAAAAGATGAATGAGACAGCTGGAGAACATAAAGGTAAATAATGTGCTTATCCATAAGGCTGTGAATCAAATGTAATGTTTTGTGTCTGCTCACGTTGGCACGACCCAGAGTATGTTGTTGCAACACTAGATGACAGCTGATTTAAGCAAATGGATTACTACATAAAATAAGCACAACAAACGTGTGATTTGGAACTAAAGCTGGTGCGCACACACACACACACACGCACACGCATACAAACAGCAGCAGCCCCCATCTTTTATCCCCAAGGTTCTTTCTCCTCAGTCTCAGAGCCAAGGACTTTAAAACCTATTTCCAGAGGCCTTCTCTGTCAATTTCCTGTGACGGGGGTAATTTTATCTCTGGAAAAGGATGGGTGTTCCCACAATAACCTCTATAGCTCTTATCACCACCACTGCCACTGAAAAAAAACTATTCCAATCATCTGATGTTCTTTTTACTTCATGTGCAGAGTGGGGATATCTCATATTCCAGCAAATCAGAGCAAAAAGTGATATGCATGAAATGGTGGAGAAGATGACTAAAACAGTTTCAACTTGTCAGACAAATGAAAGAAAGCCATTATATCTGAGTGTCTGTGCTAACTGGGGCTTTCGTGACTGTGCTGCACCTCCTCTTTTAAGAAGTTTTCTGTCCTTATGAATTAAAAATCAAATGTGTTGCTCTGCATAAATATTGCACGGCATGTTGTTTCTCATCGAAATCAGCTTAGATGGAGACCTCAGTCTATCTCCTACCCTGCTTCTCTTCTGTCACTGAATTTTTCTTGTTAAAAACATAAATTCTCAACATCTGGAAAAAGAAAAGTAGTGTAACTTAAACTATATACTGTACAATGAATGTAGCTGAGGAATAATTTCAACTAAAACTGACAGTTTTCTTTGTCTTAAGGCTATAAACGTCTAAACTAATTGTTAACTTGTGATTATTTGTATTATATAATATAATTGAAGATGTGATTACTGTTTCTGTCAGTATTTGTTTGTTTATGTATACTGCATGCTTTTACTAGATGTGTGTTACAAAGTGCTGCCACGCACTGATTTAAAAAGGAGAAGACTTGTTTACGGAAATGAATTAAAGTTAAGTGAGCTGACATGTTTGACTTTGGCCTAAGGCTGGGATCCACTTAAACTTTCGCTGTTATCAAAAATTTAGGAAGGTAAGAAAAGTTTCAACGTATAAGATAATGACTTTACTGTGAAAACTCACTTGTGTTACATATTTAAGTTGGTTTCTGAGTTCATTATTCTTTGAATATACACAACTGTTTTTATGTCCTTTCTGTTACCGTGCCCAGACTCTATAAAAGTCAGCTTAAGGGTAAAGTGGTCTTAACACATTGTTTTTATGTCAAAACCCAGAGGGTTTTAGTTTTAAGACCTTAACAGGTGGTCAAATCCCCTTGAACTTTGGGCAGAAAAGGCACATTTGTCTTCTGTGTGTGGAACAGGAGGTGCTGCGTGCCTATCTGTAGATTAGTGTAAGGACAGAGGGCAGATTGGGGTGGGTGTGTGGGTAGTGGTCTATATTGCATTTGTGTGCAGACATACAAGCCTTGGAGTGCATGACTGTGCTTGTGTCAGTGAGCATACTCAAAAGTTAATGAAGCAGTCAAACCCATCATTGTTTACCCATCTGCAAATCCAAATGTCATCACTAAATATTGTGACAAAATTAATTAGATGTGAGTGTGTATGGTTGTCTGTCTCTGTATGTCAGCCCTGTGACAGACTGGCAACCTGTCCAGGGTGTAAACCGCCTCTAGCCCAATGACAGCTGGGATGGGCTCCAACACACTCATAACCCTTACGAGGTTAGGATAATGAATGGATATACAAAATATTATATTACATATAAAGGTGAGTAGCGTACCAATAATTTTACTCTGGGAAATCAAAGTGCACTGACACAATGGATCAGGAATAGTAAAATGTGCACCGCTCACAGATTTCCTGTATGACTCATCATTAAGATAAAGTATGGGGGTGGTCTCTGTTGCATATATGCAATATTTTTCATATAGGACAAGAATAAATCTATTTCTTTGCCTTTTCTGTCATAGCACATATTTAGCCTGTATGATAACTGCTGGGTGTGCTGACCTGTGATATGTTACATTCTCTGCCTGGACAGAGAGGGAGAGAAAGAGAAGCATGATAATTAGATGATGCACTGACCTGTACCCGTCCTGCTAATTATTATTCTCTGCTTAAATTTGCTGAAACACACAAGATGAGATGCACAAACACATTAAAACAACCCTCATGACAAAGGAGATCAAGCCCATCACTGGAGGCTTTATAGCTTGAAATAAAAAAGGTAAAATGAACCAAATGATAGGGGGGGAAATACATTAGGGGATACGTGCAAATTTAAGATGACCCCACAGAAATAATGTCCAATGTGTGGAATCACTACCTTTTCTTCTTCGAGTACCTCAACTTCGAATCAGTTCTTTTGATTCAGTTTCTTTCATTAGACACAACCTCCTCTCTGAGAACTCATTAGAAACTACTTCATACTTGAACAGGTGTGGTCAAAGGAAAAAGCTGTTTCTCACGAGAGTCACACCGTGGCATTCATTCAAAGTCGCTTCACAATGCTGAATAAACACTCTCTGAGTGAGCATGTATGTTAGTGTTGAAAACGTTCCCTGGGTAAATCACTCTTTAGAAAAGCTAAAATGTAAGCTACACATTTTCTTGCTCATTGCTCTGCAAGAACATCTGTATTATGTGTAACTACAGCAAACTGTGAAACAATGCAAGTGTCGAAAAATAATATGTTGGATGTAGGGCTGCAACGATTAGTCGACGTAATCGACGACGTCGACTACAAAAAATCGTCAACGTGGATTTTTTATTGTCGACGCATCATAAACAGGACCTTCAATAGAGGCTCCAGTCACAGAGAACATAACGGAGAAATAAACACAGAGAAATAAATACAAAAAAACTAAAACTAAACCTAAGTAACTCCGCCAGAGTGTTTTTTTTGGGTCACTTTTGCCGGTCCCAAGCCCAGATGAAGGAGGAGATTTGGAATTGTGACATAAAAAAACAAGAATCGACAGAAGAAAGTTAATTTGTAGTTCTAAATATGTATAGGGTGTATTTTTTTTAAATTTTTTTGTCTCTCCAACGGCGTTATTCCTCTCTCCTACAGCGTCCATTACAATTACATCCACATTTTCAATTATGCAAATTAGACGATGACGTCATTTAGCGACTTCTAGTGTCACGTGAACATCAGAACAGGATATGCAACCACAGGTCGCAGGCATCAAAATAGTCAGGCATGAAATAATCGTGACAAATCAACTAATCGAAAAAAAAAACGATTACCAAAATAATCATTAGTTGCAGCCCTAGTTGGATGTATTAATAACCAGAAAACCTAGAATGTTGTTTTCACCTAAATGGTCAAGTTTCACCACAATGACACACAATGTGCTGAGCATTAGAGATTCAATAACTTTAGAATACTCAATGCAAATCACTAATTTTACATTATACATATATATATAAAATAAAACAGTACCTGATTTTAAGGCATTGAAGGGACTTGCTCCAAAATATATTAGTTACTATTTGACTCTTCACGTGTCCTCTTTGATCTCTCATTGTGGCTACATTTTGGTTGGTCAAAGAGAATAAGGCCTTTGTGAGAACTGTGGGAATGCTTGGGATTCGTGAGCACATGGTACACTGTATTTCTGACAACACTTAAATCACAAGTCACAGTCAAAATTCAGGAGATCAGTTTCTGCTACATTAGCTAACAGCTCTTTTTTAAATCGGTCTTGAAAGTTCTCTCAACTTTATTGAATCACAATGCCAAATCTGTGGAGTAGCCCTTTACAAAAGTTCAATTTTTATAATGGAGCCATCCGGTTATTAGCACAACAGCATCCAGTGGACACTGCAGGTAACTATTTAATCTTCATAAGCTCAGCACACACACACACACACACACACAGAGGCTATTACCCGCACACTGTAATAGCCATGCTCAATTAAGCACACCTACACCCAGCAGGCAATTGGTGCTTGTTAACCTGACACCTCAATGAAGACACCGTGCGTCGTCACTAATGACACTCCCCATATTCAACGTGTGTCCATGCCTTTGAAAACCCTCCTGGCACACTGGCGGGGTGTAGTGATTATGCTAATTGCTTAATTATTCAGGAGAGATAATAAGTCAGCAGGAGATGATAAAATCTCACTTGATAATCAAGTTAGATACCTGGGTAAGGATAATGGGAAATTTAACACTGCAGAGTGGAATAAAATTAAAGTTTAAAATTCATTATCTGTTAGATAAAGAATGGAGGGAATCTATAACCTAATCTGTCATCAAACTAATCAAACTTGTGTGAAGTGGCAGCAGGTTTTAATAAGACCACTTTGAAAACGGACACATTTGCAAAATTTCTTATACAAAATCAACCCATCAAAGATAGCTAATGTAAAAGAAAAAACGTTTTGCTTACCCTGAGCTTTTCATAGCGGTCACTCAGTGCTGCCACCTGGTGTTCTCTGTGCCTTCCAACCAGTTTGCACAGCGAGCAGATCAGCTGATCATCAGTCACACAGTACATGTTCACCTTCTCCTCCTCATGCTCCAGACACTGGAGCCCTCTGAGGTGTGAGTCCGGCATGGGCTCAATGAGCCGGTGGCCGGTGAACGGCTTCTTGTTAGGATGTGTCGCTCTGAGGCATTCCTCACAGTACGACACCTCGCATGTCACACACGTTTTGACAGCATCCTGTGGAGGGTCCTGCTCACAGAACTGGCACTGGACCGGTTCAGGAGGTGTGCCTGGGCTGGACATAGCAGCGCTGACTGGGACCAGCGCCAACCGGTTACTCCCTTCCTCACCAGGTGAGTTGGGCCCACTGTGGGGCGCAGGCAGTGGCAGCGGTAGAGGAACCCCTGCTGAGGATGAGGCTCGCTGAACTCTATCAATAATATTCTGCAAGGTAACGTTTCTCTTAAGTCCTTCTAGTCCACGCTCCGGACTCAGGGAAATGACATATCTACAAGTGGGACACTGGAAGGCGGCGATGTTCTGAACAGACTCGTTGGTAGCGCAATGAGAGACGAGGATGCGGTGGGCACAGCCGAAGCACAGGCTGTGGGCGCAGGGGAGCAGAAGTGGGTCTTCAAAGAGCTCCAGGCAGATTGGGCAGGTCAGCTCTGACTCCAGAGTGTCCATTCTGCTCAGAGGAGGCCAGGCGGGACCAGGCGCAGCGTCAGCAAAATCCAGAAGAGCCGCTCAGCTGTCTGCACGCCAGAGACAGAGAGATAGATGGAGGAAAGCAAAGAAACAAAAAAGGGAAAAGAAAGCACAGGGATTTGCGATTAAATGGTGTGAAACGGCTTACTTCACACTGCTTTCTTGGGAGGGCTTATATCTCAATAGAGCAGACCACAGAGTGGACTTAAAGAATAGCAGAGTGTGAAGTGTTGGATTTTCCAAGTCTGTGTGAAAACAGTAAGAAAGAAGAAATACTAACAATTTTATCTTCACAGACTAGACAAATTTGTCATCACATTTTGATTAACTTTTAGATAACATCCACATCTGTCCACAGATGCTTGTGGCATTTCAATTTTGCCTCAGACAAAGCTGTTGATAAGACAGCAGAGCGAATAGTGAAGGGAGTGGCAACAGTAGACAGAAGATGCAAATCCTTTTCTTATTCTTTGTTAAAAAAGGGGAGTAGCCAAACAAAGATGGAGATGTGATAATTAGTGGCCATTTTGAGTGGAATGATGGAATAATTATGCATTGATGTCAAGACTTACAAAGAGAAACAAAAAGAAACACAACAGAAAACATCCCCCAAGGACTCTCACATAATGCACAGTGGCAAACATGACGCACAAACCAATACACTAATCTATTAAATCTTTAAATCTAGTCACACAGTGCATGGCAGCCCTATTCTCTATGGGACACACACACACACACACACACACTTGTGGACTGAAAATACACATGTCGGCATCATCATCTCCTTGTTCTTTGCCTCAGCAATAAGAACCCCAAATTTAAGGAACCCCAAATTTCTAAGTTACATCATTAAACACATCAGTGCTAAGTACCGATACTGTACTGATAATAATAGATAGATAATAGATAGTAATAAGAAGTTTTGCTTGACAACTAACAGAAAACAGAAAATGAACAATGCTGACTCTAATTAGTCTTTGTGTTGCTGCCTCTGCATTTGCAAGCAGCAACAATTTCAGAGTAAACTCAAGTTAACAAGATTGCTGATTGTTTTGTAGTAGAGGCTGAAGTTCCAAATGCTCTGTCATGGTGCCTTTAGAAGACTACTATAAGTCTCATAACGTACAATTTTTAAAAAGCTGAGATCATCATCCAAACTGAGAACTGAGACATATTTAAATACAGCAAAGTCAGAGAGATTTTAACAACATTCATATGCACATACTCCCCAAAGTAGAACATAGGAAGCAAGCTGAAAATCAGTGACATCACCATTTAAAATTGATGCAGAAGATGCAGGTCTATTTTTTTTTGCCTGCATGCATTCAACACCTGTCTACATTGCCCATAATGCAACTCAACAGTTTGGTCTTTGATTCAGGTGTGTTATGCTAGTCAGTGCTAGCCTTAAGCAGAGATCAGTGAGCAGACAACAGACATCTGGTAATCTCACTACTTTCTAATTCCAAGTGATATCACAGGCAATTTATCAGAGTTTGCACAGGACTCCAGATGATCTGTAAACAGACTTTGATGTGTAAAACCAATAGAGCTCTTTAAGGAAGAATTTTCAAAGCAGTTTACAACTGTAGCGCCATAGGCTGTTAAATTTTTGTAAAGTAACTTTACACAAATTGCCTCTCTTTAAAGGATTTGCAAACTAAATGAAATGAAAATCAGGGGCACTGGAGAACATAATTTTAGCTTGGAGTAGAATCATTTTAATACATCTGACATTTAGTTATCACACAGCAGTGGGGGGGGGGTGCTGTGTGCTTTTGGTGCAGCAGTGGCAGCTGCAGCCACAGCTGTAGTCACTTGTAAATTAGAGCACATGTCCATTTATTGCACCTGCAGAGGAGCTGAATCTTGATTTAAGTAGATCTGACTCTGCAAGCTGTCACTGTGTCTTTTGGTTTAAAGAGGAAACTCATCTGTGCAGCAGTAATGACAGATTTGTTTTGTTTTTATGTGTTCACGTAAGTTCCTACAACAGTATAACAGCCCTCGTCACAACCAACCTAAGTACCGCAAGAAGCAGATTTCAAAATAAAAGCCATAGGCTTATCAAAAGTTATTTCAACAGATTTGGTTTGACATTGCTATCAGCAAACAGAGAGTCCAAAATTTAACTTAGAACCTCTGACTCAAAGATTGAAAATTCAAAGCTGCGTGCAGGTTTTGTTTTCTATCTGGCTTATTCATTTGTGAGGGCTGTTAATAAAACAGCATCAGTTTGAATTGTGGAATTCACAACTGCTGGGGAAAAATCCTTTCACCACAAAAAGCAAAACTTCTCAAGAATAGATGAAATCTAATCAAACCCTTCAGGGAAATCATTGCAAGCTGACAAAGATATAGTACTTCATCAAGTGAAATTATAGCACAAATGGAATCAATTGTCTTATTTGTTTCAACCGCACTAAAGCATTGTATTGAAACTAAATCTTTTGGGTGTGCTAGGAAGAAAAAGCAACAAATGAGCCAAAGATAAAAATATTTTTGACACAAGCCTTATTTTTCTCTCACTCTGCACAATGTAGACATGCAAAAGAAAGAAATGAAACAAACTTTTCAACAATTCATCATGATGATTATGATAATAAAAAAACTAGAACGCTTCCATAACCAAACAGGCACAAACAACAACCACTCTAATATCAACAGTGTGATTACTTTCAGCAGATGTCACTGTTTGCTGAGCTTACAGCTTGTGCGCATCCAAGTGTATACCACACTCAGAACACCCCTCCCATTCGTTCTCTAACAATCTTTATGCATGGTTTCCCTTTCATCATGTGGAGAAAAAGGGAAAAACGATTGCTGCAGATAAACTACTCACTCTTGAGCTCTATGCAGCCTAAGCACTTGTGTCGCCCATGATATTTCAGGCCAGATAACATTCATGTTGCAGTGCAGATGAGCTGCAGAAGCAAAACAAAATGGGTAGAAGGAAAAACATCGATTTCTTATTTCTACAATATGGAAAAAACGTGTGAAATGAGGAAATATGGGAGGTTATAGAGAGAGAAAATGACAGAAATAACACAAATAAAATGTGTTTGGAAGGACGGTAAACAATAAAAACACACTTGCATTTAGACTTGAGTTGCTACATGTCAATACACATCGATACACACTCACATTCCCACAAACACAAAAGCAGTTTCTCTAAAGCACCACAGAGCCTCCCTCGAGTGTTTATTTCTAGTGAAGAATGAGTTTTGCTGACAGTCTAGGGAAACTTAAGAGTTGTCAGGAAAACAGTGTATCATGTTGCTTTTGGCCTGATGCTCAGTTGGACTGCTCAAGTCATCATCATCGTCATCATCATCGTCATCATCATCATCATCATCATCATCATCATCATCATCATCATCATCATCATCATCATCATCATCATCATCATCAAGGGCAGGTCCAGGGACAAAATACATCAGCACCGATTTATTAAGAAATATATAATTAAGCAATACTTTACAATTAGTGCCACTTAATGACCCTTAGTTAAATTGTAACTGGTTTGATATGGCCATCTTGTTACATGGTGAGTTTGCCTTTTAACTCCACTGTTTTTACTATAGGTGGTCTCAGATTATTCAGGTCCTAGCCCAGTTTTTCCAGGTAAAAATGTCAGTATTAGACAATAAGCACATATAAGGTATAAGGACCGTGTGTTTCTCTTTATTGTCTGTACAGTATGTATGACGTGTATGCTTTGCATTGAGCATGACACATACTGTAGTAAAATAAAAAGCAAATTTTAGTTGGGTAAACATACAGTTTTTGTAGTTCGCCCGTGCACAAACCTGTCAGCCAAATAAAATAAACAGCATTTCAGACATACAGAAGCAGAGAAAGTACAGGAAAAAAGTTCCTGACATAGCTGGGAAAGTTGGACATTGATGGAGCTCTGACAGGTTAGTGTGTGACAGGAGGGAAACCTGGAGGCACTAAAAGATAAAGGGAATAGACCACATTCTAAAACACACACAAACCTAATTTTGGGCTTACACATAGACATACATAGTCCTGCAAATCCAGATTGCCAGGAGAGACGGGGTGAAATGTCTCTCAGCACACCATAGGTGACACTGTTGAACCGTACATCGAGGTGACAAAGCACAGAGCAGAAGACTGAGGAGCAGGAAGAAAGCAAAAATAGGTATGAGAACGGAGGAAAGAGGCATTCAGACTGGAGGAGGACATTGACAAAATTCAGGCGAAGTTGTTTATTTTTTCCACCATCAGTTTGTGCCCCATGACTGTCAGAGCTGCCACTATGTGTGAATGGACTGCCTCCTGTCTGACACCACTGAAACATCAGTGCCAATAGCTGAATAAGTAGTGGAAGAATCATCCACAATCTTATTCCCTCCTTTTTTGCCACTTGCATGTGACCAATGTCAATATTTCTATAAAATGCTTTTTTTTTGTACACTACTGTAAGTGCCCCTGTACATATCATTTGTATATGACATATGTCAATGTCAGATCTGTACAAAATGTGAATGCATTTCTTGCTCCCTCCTCCTTTATTTAAATGTTTAACCCTTCTCGCAAAAAAGGCTTCTTACTGTAAGCCACATAGCAGCATCTAGAATATAAAGTGCATTTATGGCTGGTGTCATGTAACTTAAAACCTAAAAATATTGGGTGGCCGAAACGTCTTTAAACATAGAGAATGACGCAAATAAACAGTGCATTAAAGCAAACATATCTACGGCGAATTAAACGCCCCACAAATACATCAAACGCAAATGTGTGAGTCACAGGCTCTAAAAGTCATTTTACAAAAATGGATTCCAGATTAAGCATTGATGACCCAGTGCTCATTGCGCTGGATAAAAGAAGTTACAAAAGGAGGATGCACCCAGTACTGACAAGAAAGAGACAACGTGGAGAGTTTCACTGTTTGGTTACATTAATTGTTAAAATGTGTATAAATGAAAATAGATTTTGGTAATACAAACAAGCTACTGTATGTAGCTTCACAGGGTTATGTTAAAACTGTTTAATAATTAGCCTAATTAGCTCCTAGCTGCAGCTCATAAAATCTGTTAGCAACAGTTGACATTTAGCTCTGCAGCTACTGTTCCAGCCTCTTTTCTTGTCTGACTAAGTCTAAGTTGATGAGGATCAATGATGATGATTTCTGTCTGTTTTGGGATTTTGGCTGCTTGCTCCCTTTTCGGCTCTTCTTGCTGCCTGCCTGCTTTTAACCAAATTCTACTTTGAATTCTGCCCAAGTAAACCTAATTTTATAGTCCTACCTCTTCAGTTTCATTTTGAGTCTAGTCATGTTCAACTAAAATAAGTACACCTGGAGCCAGATGCATAAACGATGCATTACGCACAAAAACCATGCACACACCTTTCCTGACACATAAACAAAAGTGGACACATCACACATGAGACCATGCATATACACCAGAGATTTCAATGCAATGCTGCTTCACATATACGTATGAAATATCCGTGGTATGGGAGCTATAGATGGTCATGGCTTTAACAGTCATGTGTAATAACAGATTTTCTGATGCTATTTGAGAGCCCCGACAATGCAGCACCTCATTTCCAGAGAGATTTAGACAACAGAACCAGGTGTATGTGTGTTTTTATAAATTTGTGAAAATGATGCATACAAAAGAATCAGATTAACATTTCTGTATCTTTGTGTTCCTGACAGTCTTGCTTTGTCTACCTCAACAGTTGCAGGACTGTGTAACAGTGCAAGTCCAAAATGCTACATTTCTATGGTACTTTGATGGGTACAAATGTCATCCCCTTGATGCTATTCTCGAATGGCTGGCATTTTATTTTGAAACGAAACCTTTTCATATGATCTCTCATCCATAAATGTCATTGCCTAACATTTTGCAACTGAACATTTGTAAGTGTTCAGTCAGTATGAAATCACACGTCAATGTGTGTAACCTGTGATGTGGACAGGCATCTTAGAAGACAAATAAGTATCACTTCAAGGACAACTAATAAAGCTTCAGAAATTAAATCCTTCAACTTTTGATCTCTCTCTTCCTGTTTATATTTGGGCAGACTCTCCCATTAGTCTCTGCTCTGCTTCTAAATCTTTCATCAACTTTAGGTCCACGGAGGTTGCAGCATTCCTTTCCACTCCTAGTTTAAAATGGTAAATTTTTCATAGGAGCTCTTTCTGTCCGTTTTCTAAAAACTGATTTGACAAGCACAAGATCTGAAGTGGTTCCTGTGGTTCAACATAGCACATGGATAGACTCCTAATGCTGATGTTCTGTTATAATTGTTAATTAATGTGGGGCTACCCACAGTTTCTTCTATTTAACAATAAAAGCTTTTGGAGAATTATATTAAATTTCTCTTTCAGCAAAATTTATATTTTAAATACAACTCTGCTTAAAAAACTTAAAAAAAAGTTAAACTCCTCATAAAGTGATTCCAAAGCCAGATCGTTCCAGTCAATGACACAAAATCCCAAAAAATAATTACATTAACCAGGCAAATGCCGTTTACCCCCCTCCTAAAAACACATTTGGGGGGGTGGAGGGGTCCATTTGGTAAGTTGACATGAGCGGCTGTGGCAGTCCACGGAGCAGAACCGAGAAGTAGGTCAGCCCCATTGACCTGACTCATAATCAGCACACACTGTGTGTGTGTGTGTGTGTGTGTGTGTGTGTGTCACTGTATGATTGTGCTGTTCCAATTCTCTCTCAACTCACAGGAGGCAGAAAATAGGAAACACACAGACAAATGCTGGAACCAAGCAAAAAAAGGGCAAAACATCTGAAGCGCAGTTTAAACATGATGATATCAGCCTGCTGTCAAGCTTCATAGAGTTACATTTTCAGATCAGAAACCTCTGTCTGGACAACATTTGAGATGGAAACTTGTTCAATACACTGAACAGACTAACGTAGGTGGCCATGACTTTTACCACTACAATTTAAGCTCTTTATTGCAAATATATCAGCATCTTTAACCTCACATTTAAACTCGCTCACAAACATCACCTACTTTCACAGTAGGGACACACAGAAAGAACCAATGCTCAATTATTCAGATTTTTGTGAAAAACTAAATTGACATTTTCTTAAATTTTTGAACACAACCTCTACCTTTGTGGGGGGTTTTTTTCTAACTTTTCTTTGTTTCTTCCACATCTAAACCTTTTCGACACCTTGTTTACTTCAATCTGTCAAAGAACTGTAAAGCTCGCCCAACCACTTATGGAATTTGCGATTGACAAAAAAAGAAAAACATAATCTGCTCATAGCAGAAGCAGATAGCATGGTATTAGAGATTAACCCTCGACCTCATAGAGTTGTCGAGAATAAGTTGTCTTTATAGGGTCGTGCTTTCCGTGCCAAGGTCAATTCAAATTTCTTCTGCTTTGCCCCATTACAAAAAAGGATTCTTTTTTTTTTTCCTTCATGTTCCACACACTGTATGTACGCAACCATGCGGAAAGAGTGCTGATGTGCTCCCCTGCCATGTGAAGCAAATGCTAAATATTTTTCTACAGCATTTCCTTGCTACATATTTGTCTTGAGCACCGCTGTAGGACTGCGATAAATCTTGTGATGCTTGTGCAGGAAGAAATTCATTGCCCGTAATGAACAGCATGCAGGCTTGGAGGTGTTAAATTAGTTAAATTTAAATAAGTTAAATTAGGACATAAAAAAGAGAGAAAGTAAACTTAGGTGGTGATAAAGCTAAAGAAGTCCAAATTCCACTATAAGCCAAGTGCTTAACAACACTTGCAGCTTTAGATATCAAATTCAAAGGAGAATTACATTTCAAAATCATCACCTCATCTCTATACACCCCTCCTTTCCTCGTCTCTTCTTCTCTGCCTCCTTATCAACTTCCCCTTCCTCTGTCTTTACAGTATGAAGCTGCATTGTCTGGATTGTTAACAAGTTATTAACACTAACTGTTGCCACACAGACACACACATAATGGCTTTGTCTGATCCCAGACACCCTGCCATGGTGATCCGTAATCCGCTTCCTTCCACACTGGCCGTAACCAATCACAGCCTTTCATGTTTTGAAGTGGTCAGTCACACCTAACAGGATTGGCTGGTCGTAGTCTGAGATGCTGAAGCTGCTTGTGATTATGACAAAGGGTGACATTTGTGATTGGGGTGTGTGTGTGTGAGTGTCTGGCATCTTGCTTGTGTGACCCAGATCTGGTACAGTGCCTATCGTGAAATTAGATGTGATGTTTGGGGGCCGGAGATTACAGGGGACAAAAACAAGTCTGGTGTTGACATATTTCATCAGGGTGACTGATGTTCACACCCATCACATACATACTCGCACACAAATGCACAGTGAAAAGAGTATCAAATAAAGAAAAATACTTCGGGACTGTACAAAAATGATTTATAGTAGGTAGGGATGGGCGCCAAACTTAACCTTTCTCTCTGTTTCTTTGAACAGAATAGGAAAAAAATGCAACACCGTCCAAACAACAATATAATAGTGTTAAAGTATTTACACTATAATTTGTATAATTGTGTAACTCAGTTTAAAATATTTTAGAAGAAATTCTAATGTGTGCCACCAATGTACAGTACACATTAATAAAATACTAATATAGTGACAGAGCTTTTGATCTTTGCCAAGCCTGTCTCCTAAAAATCGTGTCCCTATGCAGATATACTGCAAACACGATTCTCATTTATGGGGAACATAATCAAAAATTGCAACGAACGCTGTATCAACGTTTTTGGGACTTTATATAAATTTGTCAACTTTTTCTCATTATGTTAATAGAAAACATAATCAGGTTGCTATACATATTTGCATTTGCAGTTTAGTTGTATAGTAAGATCATTTTAAGGAGGCAGGTTTGCCTTGACATGTAACAAAATACACCTTGAAACAACACTGAAAAGGGCTAAAAGTAGACTAGGATGAAGGAGAAACCCTCTTATGCTTGCCCAACAATATCAGACTAGTATAACATTATCCAAAAGAAATACTACAATACTCTTCTAAAGTAATTTGCATACAGTCTCTTATTGCTTATTCCTGCTCGAATAAAGCACTGCAGCAGTTCAAAGTATCAGTTATTGTATCAGATAGTACCAAAGTTGAACATGATGTAGATCTTCATTAAATCTATTTGATGTGGTGAGTAAACTGAAACCTGGGGAACACTGTTTGGAATGATGAACCATTCATTAGTGAGTCCACATGCACCATATTTCCTTTTGAAGAGACTTCAACATTCAATGATGCCTCCTTCCATGATCACAGTTGTTCCATAATGCATTAATGTTGCCTCAAAATATGTGCTTAGGATTCCCTAGTCGAGATGCAAGTAATTAAATGGTGGTTATTCCCTTAAGTATAAAATTCTTGATTTGATTGAATAATGAAATGTTTTAATGAAAGCATCTCCAGGGAGCTGGCAAAGAGTGTACCCATGTATGAACAGAGCAATAAAGCATGATGCATCTGCATGGCTCGTACAACACAGCTGCAACTGAGTCATATGACAGAGGCAGACGTTTCTCTTTTGGCAAGAGCTTTTTGGGGCATTTGTGTACACATGTGAACAATATTCTCCTTATTAAGGGACTTTCCATTGGTACTGGAATCCTTAAAACAAGTGAACTACATAAGCCAGTGCACCAAAATTTTCAACTGGTTTCCAAATGTATGACTTTCTTTTTAGATAAAGACACTTATTTCTGGAAAATTACTGAAACATGCATATTTTATTGGACACTAAATTAGCATTTTATGATTAAAATAAGGTTTTTAGGTCCTTAATAATAAACATAAATGTCTAAGCTTTTTACAGTGAGTTAGATGCGCACATTTGACTACACTTAAACTTGTGCATTCCTAAATTGACCCTGTTAACCTTCATTATATGGGTCAAGGTACATGATAATATCTAACATATGGACTTTTATTTTGGAATATGCTCATGATTACACATGACTTTACATTTTGATTATGAAAATGAACAATACAGAGCAAAGAAAGTTTACTTTACACAATCTGTGTTTATGTTGAATCAGAATGAAAGGAATGTCAAAAAACAGTGAACTTTCGAGAGCACTCTCTCGTGGCTGATATTCCAAAATGATGTGACCTGACTTTTAACATCTGCTGGTTCGCAGAAGATTATCCAAATCCCTTCATGCATATCAAATGACAGTGAACTATTTTCACACTCACAATCTGAAGAGACAAATAACTAAAACCAAGCCTCAGCTGACACCTGTGACATGTTGCTTATAAGGCAGCGCTTTCAAAGAGTCAGTGCTGATTTTGCTTTGTAGTGCTAACTGTGAAAGGTCATGCTATATCAACAATGTCAAAAGGCGTGAATAACAAGTGAGTTCTGCAAGTCAGTGCAAACCCACAGTTGAACTACGACACTGCAGAATTAATAGTTGAGATACATACATACATACATACATACATACATACATACATACATACATACATACATACATACATATATTTGGCATAAAACATTTAATCTAAAAACTAATGAATTGTTCTGCAAATGTAGGAGCCCCCCAGCAGGTATTTAGTCTGAACCTTTATTGCAAGCAAACTGTGATGATGATATACTTACAGTTAAAATGTTGAATCTTTTGGGTAATACCGCACTTTGGATTTATAAATTAACCCACTGTAGAGGCTCCTGACAACTATAAAAAAATTTGAGGAACCACTTATCCTCTCCACAGGACTGCACAAGCTGCCAAGTCTCACTGAACCAACTGTGCTCATTGTCACAATTTCTGAAGTTTCCATGGCAACACTGCACTCTCATCTTATTCGGTTGGTGATTAAAGAACACACAAGGCTGAATAAAATGAACTGGAATGGAAATGGGGGGGAGGATGAGAGGTGGGAAAAAACTATCCCAGTCTGTCTTTGTCCTTTATGAAGGATGTTTAGATAGCAATTAACAGTTTGCCCCTCAAGCATCTGAAGTGGGCGACTGCTGACGCTTTGAAGATCAAATTAACCAATTAGGAAGTGATGAGTCTCATGAGTTATAACTCCTCATTTTATCATGTAAGTTACTTGCTGGTGTGATAACAGGGTATCTTTTTCATGAATAAAGCAACAACTCTCAATCAATTTGTTGGATTTTTGCTGCTAAGT
Organism: Sandelia bainsii; assembly: GCA_032362345.1. Lineage (NCBI taxonomy): Eukaryota > Metazoa > Chordata > Actinopteri > Anabantiformes > Anabantidae > Sandelia > Sandelia bainsii. The sequence goes on from JAUMHL010000013.1 coordinate 8,315,758, forward strand.
TTAAACAAACTGACAGACATATCCCGCACAGGAAAAGAACTGACAAGACTGCCTCTGCTACATGGTTCCCACGGTTAATCTTCAGGTTGTGGGGGCAGGAGAAAAAAAGAAGGCTCTCATAGCTACAGTAAGATGCTTTTCTCAAGCCCGCCCAGGCTGACAATGCCACTGAAACATGTCAGGGGAAACAGGAAAAGAAACAGCAACAATACTATTGTTCCTACATTGGTCAGCATCGTGACAACTACAAACCAAACTTCAGACAAAGCCTTTTTGTACTTCCTAGACTCTATTTGTCAAAGCAAATAAACTATGCATCAAAAGTGCTAAAAATTCATCTTTGTTTTAAACAAATTACACTTTCTTTAGCACAAAGAACTATATATAATATTCCCACAGTCACTACAGGTCAAATCTGAGTTCAAAGCCTCATCAGAAACTTTAGAAATGTGGACTTTTAGGATTAAAATCTAAGGAAGCTGCCACAAAAAGCTGCACATTCTTCTATTTCGTACAGAGTTACAACCATTTTTCATTAAACCAGTACAAGAATCTGCAGTCAGTGGTTTCTCATTGTCTCGCAGATCAAACACTGAACCTGCATTTCCTTGATCCCTATGACCCGTAGCAGGTGAGAAGGATCAGTTGTAGCAATGAGCCTGTGGCAGCCGCCTGTCCCACACACTTTTGCACACGAGACGCGTTCACACTTGTGCGCACACACACACACGCACACAGTCAAGGTACACACTAAACATGGCGCAGCGCCTGCGAGATGCTGTGAAATTAAATTATTTGTACTCTGGGAGGCTAAAAAAACCCAAAACAACCTCAATAACACGATCATGAATGACGCTGATGTATATTCAATAAGATATGCTACATTTACATACAATATTTTTAGGAAGAAAGTGCCTTTGTGCCAAAAGTGCCTAAATGTGCCCTCTCCCCTCCAGTCCTCAAATTTGCAGTGTCAAACATCCTCCCTTTTAAGTGCAAAACCATCCCAATACTCACTGCCTTTTTAAATGCACTCATACTTTCACACACGCACTTCAGTACTGAAGTACACACACATTTTATGCATTCCTCAAGGCACTGTCTCCTGTCTTTATGTGTCTTGGGCTTCAAGCAACCACCAAAACACACAGTAGCTCTTTGAAATTGGGTCACACAAAACAGACAAACACACATGCAGCATAACCCCACCCATGCACACAATTTAATGGGCTATTCAAAAGTCAACGTCAAGTATAACGCATACATTTCAGAAAGAAATTCAACTCTTCTCTATGTAATTCTGCATTTATTGCAGTGACTGCATGTCTTAGAAGTCTGAAACACTAATTTAAAGTTTTGGTAAAGCTGAAGTTGCTCAGAACTCAAAGAAGGCACACAATCAGGAATATGCAACTCATTCATAATCCCACATCGTAATCCATATGGATTCCTTGTTATTAATGTTAATTCAACAACTCTTCGTGCAGAAGTTTCTTCTAAACCCCGATACAGATGGTTCTGCTACACTCATTGGCTGAGTCCCGAAGCCACTGCTCTATCATTATCATTCCAGTAATGCTGGCACTCAAAGCTTCCACTCCTCATTTCCACTGAGAATGCAGTATGTGCTGAGGTTGACGGTGAAACCAAGTGGGAATCCCCTAGAGACTGACAGAGAGTTAAGTAAACTAACAGGAACACACTCTCCCACTGAGAGAGGCCTTTTACAGTATGCATCAGAAAACAAAACAAGCGTGCACATCCTCCTCATCCTCCACCTCTTGTCCTCTTACCTTCCACATGATTAAAAACCCATCATCCACAAACAAAGTGAAAAAAAGGAAGACAGAGAGGTGGGGAGAGAGAACGGAGGCTAGCTTTGGCTCCCTCTCTTCTCTGTGGGAAGCAGTAACAGCAGCAGCAGCGGCGGCAGAAACAGCGGCGAGCAGCAAACTTGGGAGTCAGTGACGATGTGGATATGTCTCCGTGGCTGTGTCATCACCTCTCATGACATGTTTCCTCCCCTGCCTCTGTAAGCCTTTCCATCCTGACCCGGCACAGTGAGAGAGAGAGAGAGAGAGCTGGGACAAACTAGTGCACCGCCCCCCTCTAACTCCACTCCTCCTCCTTTCTGTCCATTCCTCTCTGCCTCTTTCCCTGTATTCAAATTTGCCAGTGGGCTGCACTGCCTCTAAATAGGCCAATCACTGAACCTCTGGGGGTGGAGCTGCCTGTGTGCAAATGTAAGTTTGTAGTCAGATATGTTGTACAGAAATACCGTACTGGTTTTACCTATGAATACCCCCCCCCCCCCAAAAAAAACTAACAACAACTAAAGACCACTTTGGTGATGTCACTGAGTCACAGGATGCAGTTATTGCAAACAGTATTTGGTTGCAGATTTCCTATGTTTTATTGACTTAGATGTACTTTAAAACTATCTATATCAAAATCCATCGTCTTAAAATGTGGGTGATCTGATACAAACGGTATGGCTATGTCCTATGTTGTTTGATGTATCTAAGTGCAAATCCCATCAAGTAGCTGAAATTTAGAACTTTTGTCTCATATGCATCGTCCTAAACCCAAATGTCAGTGTACAGCCAACACAAATGAGTTGGCCTTGTCGTTCCACTAACTTTATACTGTTCTTGGTGTTCACTCTTACATGAAAACTCCTATGTTGACATTCAGAAAATGCAATGCCAGGTCAGGTGTCCCTCTTTCTAGACCTACAGGGCAAACATTTAACATGTCTAGTTGCATCGCTCCCACACACTGTTTAAAGTACTCTCACTAAATTATGATAAAACTAAAACATACCAACTGAGCCACAGTTGCCCCCAAATATCCAGAATGTATCAAATAATTACGCAAACATGGAGGAAGATTTGGCTTTGTACTAGCAGAAAACAACACTGAAAGCAGTTTAAAAATTAAGAAATATGATGAAATATACACGTAACATATTATGAGCCTTTCACATACAGCCTCTCTGCACTCAAGTTGAAAAAGGTCACTACTTTTGAATTTACTTTGTATTAGCTTTCATCTGTCTCCACTTTTGCAACCATGACACATCCTCAGCAGCAATGCAATTTGCTAATGTCTCCCTGCTGTCCCTGTCTGTCCTCCTCCACCTTGAAACTTCAGCTGTTTTGGCCACAACTCATAAAAACAACCCCCTTTTATATGGCCCACAAGGAAAGCAGCTTAAATTAATCTCCAAGATGCAAGTCAGTCATTTACCCTCCCACACAAGGAACGCTGCTCTGCCATAACTGCAATCTTTGATCAAAAATCCTCAGCATTCATCAGCTGTCTCGCTGAAAACTATTATCTCCCTGTCATGTCTGATACACTGCCGATGGTGCTTGTACTTGTGGCAACTGCACATAACAAAAAGCAGAAAAAAGCGAAAACTACCAGGCCAAACCATTATTCAGATCTCTACAGTCCATGTTATGTGAACGCTTTGAACACCAGCTGCTCATTGGTAGCTAAAGCTCAAATAATCCCTAACATTTTGCCCTAGGGGAGTGAGCCCTATAGTTAGAAGTGTACAACATGGTTCTTGCTTCACAAAGACTTATGGGTTTAATCCATCCTGTATCCTGGACTGTAAGATTGTGTAGCCAGAAATCGTATTTTGGCAAAATTAAGTTTTATGCATCACATGAAACTGTTTGTTCGGGTCTAATAAGTTCCAGAAATCATGTCCACAACCAAATGCACCACTGAAATGCCAGGCACTGACAGAGATTTCTGTCCGATAAAGTGTTTTGGAATTACTCTTAAGCTCAATTCAAATGTGTTTTTACCACTGTGGCTCTAGGATCTGGAATGTAGGTTGAGTTATTGTGGTGACGTGGATTTGAAGACAACATTTGCATTGATCATGCAGATATATTATACATACAAGAGAATGATCCAATTTGCTTAATGTCCAACAGCAGGGGTGTTGACGTTTCATTTCAACAGTAACAGAAAACAGTATGTTCATGTACAGAGTTTGGATTTCCGTATGTGTGTGTGTGTGTGTGTGTGTGTGTGTGTGTGCGAGCACTGTGGAGGGGATTCTGTCTGTGTGTTTCTAGTGGTTGGAGTGGGATCAGTTGAGGTGAGGCGGCAGCTAAAGAATGCTTTTCTGGAAAAGGACGAGGAAAGTTCCCATCTTGGGTCATTTCTCAGCAACACCATGAGCTGTAGCTTTGTGAACATTCAGAAAGAAAAAATACACACACACACACACACGACTTGAAAGAGAAAAATAACCACTAGTGATGCCTTTAATCTGCAATATGCAACTTAGGCTAACACTAGCATGAGACTCAGTCACATTAACAGCTTTTCACTTACATTATTTAACCTTATCTAATAGCACTCTTCAGAATAGTAGCACACACGAGGCCTTTTCAGCCATTCAAGTCTCAGCAGAGGCAGGATCTGAGGTTTTATCAAGCTTCCTCTTTCTTGATTCTGCAAAGTCGAGTGGCTGCTTTTCACCTTGAACTATATGTTTCCATCTTGCCCCAGGTGATATTCAAATGTGCTTGAAATGACATTGTGCAAATACAGATGGAGGGTACTGAGTTCAGAATCATGACTTTAATTTGCCAGACACAAAGGATACATAAATTCTGTTGTGGCAATATCTCTGTACATAAATTATACGAAAAATCAGCTAAATCTTTAGACTTGTGTTATATGTTTGCTTCGGAATTGCTTTTAAAGCAATGTAAGGAAGAAACAGTGATAACCACATTTGTCTTTTTGTTTCTGAATTTAGGAAAGCTGGCCTCCACTTTGAGTTTAGAGAGGTCTTATTTTTAACAACCAGGAATGAGTGGAATGCAGTGGAGTCCCTCTCCTCTCTCAGGGTGAGACTGTTATGGGCATAAAGCACGGCAGGGTTATGACCAGGACCTTTACAGAGGGCACTGACGCTGTGGGTAGCCTGGGATTTGTAGGATTAATACCACCCATATGTACAGACAGACATGTGTCATCTCTGTCAGCATAATGACTAAAGTAACATGACATGAGGTAAAATAAATACAATAAAACACACAGTGGGCTGACAACAATGGAATCAACATCAGTTGATGTGAACACTCATATATACATACACACACGACCTCCATCCATATATCCTTTTCCAGAGGCATCTTTATGACTTAGATATATAGCATCTTAAAAGTCTCAGTCATTGATCACTATCTTGGACTGTGTATTAGACATGCATTCATATTGCATGAGTCATAGAAGACACAGAGCTGCTGATACATACCTCTGCGCCTAAGTGTGACCACATTTTGCTTACACCCCCCAAAATTGCACCTTCACAGTCAAAGCTCAGGCCCTTTTGGAAAATGTCAGGCACATCTCTCCTCAAACTAACCTCTGACCTCCTAAAGTGAGTTCACAAGCATGCAGTGAAGGATTGGTTTCAATCAGTGATGGAAAGATGTACAGCTGGTACCAAATGTGCAGAGCCACAGCAGCTGCTTTAAAGCACAGTTCAGCATTAAGAGGAAAGGAAAGTAGGAAAGATGTTGTTGTTGCACTGGCTACCACAGAGTGTTTTGTCAAGGAGATTAAAGTCTGTGAGATATCTGTCTCCGTCAAGTGACCTCAGTGAATAAACCGATCTAATCAGAAAGAAAGTAATACACAGAAAAGCCCTGAAAACATTTTAAGAGAGGAGGAGAAAAGGGAGCAAGATTAAAGGATGGAGAGTGCAGGAGATAAAGACATCTAGGTGATAAATGTTACAAATGTAACTGCACTGTTTCCTCTAGATATTTTTGGTATGCAGGTAAGACGACTGGGATAACTTAATTCTTATTATTTGGGTGAAGTCACCCTTTAAATGTAGCCTCTAACAATAGTTGCAAAACCAAAGAGGCTACTTATAACCACTGACAATCATATATTTATGTGAATCAAAAGAGGTGAACCACAGAAACTGAGGTGAGTGTGTCTTTGACATAAACAACAGAATACAGGCCACGTGACTCTCTAAAAACACTAAATACATCACTGTGAGTCAGAGAATCACACAGAGGTCAGCCGATTGATGGAAATATCTTGACTCAATGCCGTTTGAGATTACATGTGAAGAAATGTGTGGCAACTGAGGTCAGTCTGAGTAATAATAAACTCTGAATCAACCGTAATTGTGAACATTTTTACCCTGCTGCCTTCTTTCAAGCATGACATCAAAGCTGATGCGATCATCCAAGAAATAAAGAGAGTACACTTCTATCAGATTTCATGGTTTAGGTGAAGTTGGAAGCAGCTCTTTTGGATATTATGATTATGTACACACACACAGACATTCTTCTAGTTGTCTAGACACACACAGCCCCTAAATACAAATTATGACAATAATGAGCATTAAACAATATTTTATGCCCGTGTCATACATCTTATAATAGGTCGTTGTATTAGTTTTTATTCAGCTCTGCATGAAACGGTTTGTTTTAGCACCTGTCCCTTTAAGAATAGAGGGGATTCACCCTGAGTCCACTCTGTTATAACTGGCTAGCTTGCTGAAACCTGCTGGTGGGCCAAGCAGAACAGTAAATCATGGATGTAACATAAGAGTGGGTGGGTCCAACTGTGTACATTGTTGGCGTGCTGACCCAAAATGGAGGCTTGTTTGTAACGACATTTGTATGTAGGACTGCCCGGAACTTTGACTACATGGTGACAATACTTCTACTCCTTTATAGCAGGTTGTACAACTCCAGAAAGATCAAAACAGCAGCCGAGAGCTTCTCGTCTGTGTCCACATATTGTAGATAAACAGCACAATGCTGCAGTGCTTCATGCCAAACAGTTAGGCTACACAGTTCTCGTCTTCTGTTAGCGTCCTCGTTCTGACCCACCCCCATTACATGACTGGTCAATTGCAGGTTGGCTGGTGATTTCTGACAGGGTCGTCACAAGTAGAATAAACAAGTGCGAGCAGTAGAATTCAAGAGCAGAATTTTTGAGATTGCGTTGCAGCAGCGGAGTCCAAGGAGAAAGGTTTGAGCAGGAGCACAGGAAATCTGCGCGAGTAAAACTAAGACCACGAATACAGTTTTGAACAGAAGCAGAGCAAATCAGAGTGCGAGCAGGGTCATTGTGAGTCTGAGGAAAAGGTTTTGGGAGAAAGCATAACAAAATCTGAACATGATATCATTAAAGTATACTCTCAAATTGAAAAACTATGCTCTTGGTTAAAAACAGAACATCCCCTTCATATAGTCGTGAAAGAAGCACAACAGAATTAATCGAGAGAAACACAAGGTCTTGTTTTTATGTGTTTTCTTCTATTTGCTTTCTTCATATAGCATATTAAAACTTTGTAGTTTAATATAGACACCCATCATCACAGACAAAAAACAACACCAAAGCAAGTAGAACTCAGCAAACGCGCTGTACAACTTTTACGTACCGAAACCATAACACAAACAACAGCACACACACTAACACATGTGTAGTTCCATTGCCTGACACTGACACATTTATCAGCAGCAAAAGCTCGAGGTCATTCTCTGTCACACCAAAGAAATTCACTGCAACATCATCCAGGCTAATGCAAATATGCCCATAAACACATACAAGCACACACACGCATAAATGCCCAAAAGCGGACACACAAATCCACAAGGACACACACAGAGATACTGAGAAACATACATGCACACAGATGCACTCGCATACACACATAATCGCTTGCATATATATGGGTGTCAGACAGCATCATCATTAGCTGTCAGCAGGCCCAGTGTGTCCTCAAACTGTCACGAAAGGAGGCACGTCCCCACTGCTCACCCTCAACCCAAAGCAACACCAGCTGGCACACTGTGAGAACAGTACATAATCCCACACAAAACACACTCAGAATCAGGAAGTCATTGAGGAAAAAAGATGCTTGCATTAGCATAAACATCATTTGAAAACAAGTGTCAAGAGTTTATGATGATGATGATGATGATGATGACCCAACTGAACAACTCTGCTCAACTCTACACAGTGTTTAGCATTTTTAAATTAATAGTTGGTTAACTGGTTTTATAGCCTGCACTTTGAATGGTTTTTTTTCTATTTTGTTTCCTGAAGCAGAAGGCAAAAAGAACTCTGAAGATACTTTACAGGACCAAATGACATAAAGACAAAGTTAGCACCTAGCTGGTAAACATAGTAAAGGGTCTGACAGCTAAAGAGCCAGATTTTTCTTACAGACGTTGGTTGAGAGCAAAGATGAGCTAAAGGCTACTGGACTTACATTCACTACTCACGTTACACTGTGTCTGCTGGATGTGTAAATACACTGTTTCCTAGCATTTTCACCAGAGATAAAGATACACAGATCAGACATAACATTAACACCAGCCAGTGGTTTCCATGTTGTAGTAGACTGAGATCAGCATTGGAAAATGTGTGTTGGAAAATTGTGTTAATATTGTGGCTGATCAGTGTATGTTTGTGAATGTTGTAAATGTACTACTTAATATGAGATACTTACCTGTATGGACCAATTTCAAATGACACATGGCTAAGGTTTCTATCCAAGGCATATCTTTAATAACTTCTTCTTCTTCATGTCACTTGTGTTACTTAATCATTGGCTGTTTCAATTAAACCAACAAAAAATATAGGCAGCAATAAAAGAATATAAAGATCTTCTTACAAAACCTGGACATACCGTTTACATTAGGTGTGAACTATTGGACATAACATTATGACATGAAGTGCAAAGCTAAACACATTTCACCATTAGGTGTTAGCTTTATCACTTGACAGTTTTCAACACCAAAACTCAACAGAAAACTTTCCCATATATATCCAATTATTTTATGGTACTTAAAGCAAGAGAAGTTCAGCACAACGAAGCTAGCGTGGTAAAAGAGCAAAGTGGATACACAGCTAGTTTGGCTAACCGCTAGCTTAGCATGCTAACAGAGCGTGTTAACTCACTGGAGATTCAGTGACCCAGCAGCCAATATCAGAACAATCCATAGTTCTGCAAAAACGTGAAACTCAAGAAGATAAAGGTAACTAAAGTAGTGACTTAACATTCATAGACGCTCACGTTTCGCCTGCTCTGTCTGAATAGCGCGAATTAAAAACCTCACACACAGCACAGTGTCTGAGCGCCCTCTACTGACAATAATGCGATACTGCAGATATAGCTGTACAACTGAATCTTCTGTGCGTATTGTATACAAAAACACGAGTATTGTTAACTTGAAAATCAGTATGTGTGACAAAATAATCTCAGCTCAAGGTGCCCTGCCAGCTTTCATGAGCTGTATTTCACATTCATCAATAACTGCCTAAATTATTGGATCCAAACAATGTCTGTGAAGATTCTCAGTCATCCAGGTCATGGTTATCTCAAAAAACGGTTTTCAATGGCAACTGGACTTGTTTTAGTTCCTTGACTACGTTTCACCCTTCCATTCCAGAGGGCTTTTTTTGCCTCAAAAAAGCCCTCTGGCCCCACCGTTTTTTGAGATCCAAACAATGGCATAAATGTGGCAATGTTAGATAATGTGTGTCACTAGAAATTTCAGTAGCTTACCTAAACTCGAACTAGAACAATTTCCTGCATCACTGTGCAGGTTGCACAACTAGTTTACATGTATCCTTGTGTTGATGAAGGATAGCTGAACTGACAGTCAAATATGTAAAATCTGAACTACCGTGCATGCAAAGATTTAAACTGAAATGTGAGACACATGCACATGCATCTAGGACCACATGTACATGTGGCCCAGATTTGATATGAAAATATCTGATTAGGTTTGTTCACCCTGGAAGTGAAAGAGTCAGATTTTAGTCATTTGGAGGCAAAAAAAAAAAAAACAGATTTAGGCAACTGCAGCACGTAATGTGAACATAGCATAAGTAGACAGAAAATTAGCCTACATCATGTATCATGCTCTTGTGACCTTTTAGGACAAATCTCTCCCATCCAGGGCCAATGATTCAATTATCTGAGCCTGATTCCTACTCTGGACCCATAAATGCATTTATAATACTGTACCACAGCTTGGGTGCAAAATAAAGTTCAACTTTGTCATCTGGGGCCCCGGAGGAGGTAATGGGAAGTTCCATGTGAGGATGTTTGAGAAGCAAGTTGTTATTTTAAAGTCGTATACTGCTGCTTTCGATGATCCTTCTCGCTGTGAAATAAATTGACTTGTTCCCAGGTGTGCTGAATGACGGCGTGAAGCATGAATAAGTCATAAATGAAAGTCAGGCTCTCAGACCCCCCCTGCTCTCGCTCTGCAGTGCAGTGTGCCTCATGTGTGTGATGGAGTGCAATGGTTAAAATGTACTATAGTCCATGTGTCAGTGAGAAAATATTCTGATTTATGGGGCTGCCATCACCTGTGACAGGGAGAGTGCACACACATTAGAAAGTGGGAACATCTCACTTCCCTCAAAGTGAATAGAAACTCGTATGTATCTTCTTTGGGCATAAAAGAATCAGGGCTGCTAGCTGAGGACGCGGCGTCTGCAGTGGAGCACAAAGTCAGTGGAAGCAAGAACATTAATCAGAGGACATGCATTTTGTATGAAGGTGGGGAGGGCACTTTGTATAGTGTGGTGGCAGTGCGACTACAGTTTACCACGGCAATGAATTATGAATGGAATAAACGATGGTCTCAGTTGGATCATTAATGGTTTGAATTATTAATAAACTCTATTATTGGACTCAGGTTTGACTTTTAATAATCTTAATCATTAGCTTTAGTATGTTTAGGGCTTCTTAATGCACTTATTATTATTATTATTTGTAATATTAACATTTTCTCAACTTTTAAACACTAAAAGCCAAGACTGTAAGCTGCTATCACATGTAATATTGTGTATAGCTTTTCCGTTCAGTATATTTGTGGATGTAAATCAAAGGAGACCATTAAGCCGTCTGAACATGTTTAAGAGTTGCTAACTTAACTTAGTTTTTACCCAATGTCTGTTCATGGACATGAGCTTTGTTGGGAATGTAGCAGTCATTGCATCTTTTCATGACTGAATGATGCAATGTAAAGTAAATACTGCCCTTCTCATAAATCCAAGCACTTCTGACATTTATTTTTCTGCCAACATCATAATCTCGCTTTAACTTTAACCAAACAACGTGAGAACCCAAACATTTAATAATGTTTTTGCTATTGTGCATAAATTAGGTATGGAAAACAACTAATTGTCATTCAACGTTTTTAAATGATCAGTACTATCAATGCTTCCTATATTAGTGGATTCATTCTTATCCAGACTACAGAGTATTGTTGATTTAAAAGAGGGCATATGATTTTCTTTCTTAATTGAATGTCTGGCTATGGGATTAAAACATGCAGTTAATGCACATATTCCTCTGTCATGCACTTTTTTTCATTTGTTGGATGATTCACAGCAAAGATAGGGACAGAGAAGGGTATGATATGCAACAAAGGCCCCTGACAAAGACGCAGTGCAATTATATTGTATTTCACTTACCCTCTAGGCTACCAGGAAGTCTACTTTTTTTAATGAAACGTGTACTCACACTCAATTTTCATCCATCTATTATCTATTCCTGCTTATCCTATGCAGGAGCATTAGAGGCTGGAACCTATCCTAGCTCAACTAGAACAGGTCGCCAGCCTATCATCGGGCTTACACGTAGAAATAGTCATTCTTACTCATCACATCAACACCTACGTGCAATTTTGAGTCTTTGCACGGTGGAGGAAATGACTCTCAAAAGTAATTATGCAGTTACAAGCAGAGCATGGATTTGAAGCCAGAACCTTCTTGCTGTGAAGCAACCGAACAAACCACTGAGCCAATTTGGATTTTCACTTATTAAAAATTAGTCTCTGTAATCACATTCAGCTCAGAGTCCACGGTAAATCTGGGAACATGAGAAAATTAGTTGCTCACAGATTTTGATAAAAATGAAGGACGTTCAGGAGGCAGAGACAAATATCTACGTCACGTCTAATGCAGTGTTCAGACTGACAGACGGGGAGTTTTGCTGGCACACAGAGGCGCATCCCAGGGGACAAAGCTTCTTAAAGTGAACGACATTTGCTTCCAACATGGTTGCTTGCCCTCTCTACGTGTCTTGTTTCCATATCGCGCTCGAGCTGCCCCCTCTGGCCGAGCCAACACCTCGTGTCTATTCTTCTAACATCAGCTCAGATAAATAGCGCTATGCTGCAGAGACACACACACACACACACACTGACTTCAGAGTTTCAATCAATAAACCACCCACAGCACTTTTCCAAAGCTAAGAGAGAGACACCGTGGGACTGTCTGTGTGTCTGTGTGTGTGTGTGTGTGTGTGTGTGTGTGTGTGTGTGTGTGTGTTTTGTTGCTGCTCTCTAAAACAAACAATCCAGTTCATAAGACCATTAGTGATATTGCATTACTCCCTTGGAATGCAAAGCTTTGTACACCTCAGCGCATGTTATCTGTTGCACAAAGGAATCCGTATTTTGTGCAAGTGTTTGATCCTTCTTTAGAAAGAGTATCCTCTCCCTATTTAAAACACTGAATGGATCAATGGTGTGAGATGAGCATCGTCTGAACCACAAGTCAATATACTCAGTTATTTGAAAGTTAAAATACATACTTAAGGACAAATAAGGACATAGTGATGGAGAAATTAAATAGTGTTATTAATAGTTAACTTTTTTTGACAAATTGTTTGTACCCTTAGTGTCTTAAATTCAGCTGCCTGTCAACAGTGTTCAGTGTCGTGTCCAGGGACACAGACCCCATACTGTGACTGTGATCCTGTTGACCAGACACATTCCTTCAGTGGTTTTCCTCAAGGCCAGTGTGGATCAAAAAGAATCGCACCTTGAGTAAACTTCTCAGAGGTATAGTTTGGTTAGAAAGCAGGAATATTGCAATTTGTTCTCGAAAGTGATCATAAAGACTGACTCGTCCACTTTGCAATTTACAAGCCTCTATTGTTGGACTTGTGTTTGGACAATATAATCTTTTGTTGCCATTGCTATATTGGTTGTCTTGGTAACAGTGCATTTGTGCATGATGACTAAGATGATGTTTTCTCACTAGGAATGCTGGGTCCACCACAATGTTTGGGTTTGGATTTATTGGTGGCTGTGCTTTGAGACGTGGCATTAAACATCTTGACTTCCTGACCCTATTCCTTGTTGAGCCTTTACACTGAGTGCCCTGTGGTTAAATTACATCAAAAACATACACTTTTAATGACTGAGGGAAAAGTGGATTGCTTTTAGGTTTAGCTTACATGCTGTACCTGGATAACCTGTGGGCCATAATTAGTAAGCATTTTGTGCTGAGATCACACAGGGGAGTATGCTGTAATATCATGATACAGAGATAAAACTGCTCATTTGTAGCCACATTTGTAATGTTGAAATAGACTCTTCCAGCTGTGGGAATGCTGCTCCCAGCACTGCTCTCCCAGTTTATGAATTCTCACATGGACAGGACACATTGATCCACTTCTGCTTGTAGGCCAGACATTGACTCTGAGCTTCAGCCAATCAAAGAGCCAATTAATGCAAGCAGCACTATGCACACTGTGCTGCAGTGTTAATCAATGGCATACTAAGCTGATTAAAACTAATAAACTAATTACCTCCTGCTGATATTTAGGACTCTTCTATTGTATTCTGTTCTTTTGACAATCATACATAAGGTTTTGTTGAGTCGAGCACCTACTGTATTAAAAGGATCAGTCTGTGAGATCAATGTCTTTGCTTCAATTATGATACCTCAGACATCACTTAACATTCATTTGTTGTCTTGATTCAGGGTTACCTAGGGCAACAGCCATAGGACTTGACCAAGAAATGGGCAATGCATTTTTTTGGTAGTCAGTCAATTCTTTTTCCCTATATGCTATGAACTTCTTCACACTATTTATAATGAACGATAGAGGCCCCGGTTTTTCTTTTTTAGCCTGTAGAAATATGTCGAGATGTACTACCAATACCTCCTGTAAGCCAGATTCTTTCAACAGTAGTTCAAGCAATCAGAGTCTTTCATTGCTTTCTGTTCAATTAGTAAGTTTTGGAGCATTTTCATTTGTTGGTGCACTGTGCAGAATGTGGAGGCACAAAGCAGAATAGGAAAGGAAGCGTGCTTTCAACTACTCAAACTTGATAGCTGCACAAACACAAAGCTTTTCCAAGATTTTGCAAGATGGTTGGCACTAAGTTGAATGCAACTTGTCACGGCTAATAGAAAAAGGAATTCTTGAGTAGGATGCAACCACCATGCACAAAAACCATGCAACACTGGATAACACTGATTGGAGGTTATCTCAGCATAGCATTTTAATGAGGGTCAATTAAAGATTACATAATGAGTGTAAAAGTGTGTAAAAGTATTGCTGTATCTCTATTCTACTGTATTCTATTCAAAATTACTTATCACTTTAAGTATGAGTTCTCATAGAGGTAGTGCTACAAGGTTCCCAGCACGTTTACCAGTACTAGAACCCCACTATTGTCCTGTAGTGGCTGGCGTAAATACACAGTGTATTGTGAGAAGTTGGATCACCAACATGGCCAAAGCTGCAGTCGAGCCAAAACTGTGTGTTCGACGGAGATGGAACAGAACAAGACACTTGACTAGTTCACGGTCCATCTCATCACCAAGTGTCTTTGGTTTTCTCAAGCTTTATCATTGTGCAGAAATCATTCAAGTGCCATGTTTGGTCACCCGTACAACAAACCAGCCCATTCATACAGACCAATACCCCCAGGGTTGATTAAAGGGGGCCATTGCAAATAAAGTGCCTCTTCTCCAATTTAAACCCCACCTTCTTCTTTCCAAACTCACCCCATGTCTTTTTTTTCTTTTTGAACTAATTTTCTTGAGCTTTGGTATAAGACAAGGTGGTGGCAAGGAGCCCGAGCTTGGCTGTTGGGGAGCTGAAACTTGCCAAGCTCTCAAGACCTCAGCAGAGAGATGGGATTTTATAGCTGGAATGTTGGAGCTTTGGCTGGGCATGAAAAAGACTGGGCACACTGGCAATCACTGATGCCAAGGCCTCCAAGCTTGATACCCTGCTGGGCTCCAAATATGGCAGAGAGGGTAAAAATAATTTGTGGATGTTATAGTTAACATGACAAAAGGAAAATATATTAAGGTAATATTCTAATATTTAAATCAGTAAATGTCCCTTTCCATGACAAGGAGGTTTTATGTTTCTAACAAAAAGAGCATCTGATGCAGACAAGAGGAAAAGAAAGGAATAGTTAGAATAAACATTACCAGAAACTACCAAACAAAAGAGTGTTACCTCCAGAAACTCACATACAGTATCTCTGCTTTTAATTCACTATCCAGTCCTCTTTAGCTTTCTCCAATATCTTTAATATTCACTGTGACTAGACAGTAACTCACGTGTATGCTCCAGGATAGGGTCGTACATCCAAACACTCCTCCACACACTGTTTCACTTCATTTTACCTCAGCAGCAGTAGATCCAGGTACGCAACTGTCACATCCTGCTGCATTCACCAACACCTCCCTCTCCACATGCCACGACTGATAAGGTGATAAGGAAACTGAGCTTGTGGAATCCATAATGTGGAAGGGAGGGACTGTGAATGCCTCTGTGACCACTGCAGTAGTGGCTAAAGTGTTTCTGTTGGCTTGGTTAGAAGTGTCTAAAGTAACGATTCATCCATCTTGAAGCAAACTAGGACTTCTTACAAAAGATAAGCATCATTTAAAGGGTTTGGACCTTGTGAATAAAGAAAAACAAATCCTTAAAGCCAGTATTGCTGCTGCTGCTTAGGAAAAAAATATCTCAAGCAAGTCAAACCTAGGTTCTCACATACCACAATTTCAAAACCCATGTGCATTAAATCAACGAGCATCAGTGCAAAATGTGAGTGTCTGGAAAAGAAATTATAAAACGCATCCACAGCAAAGTTATCTTGCACTTAAGCAGAGGTGGGTAGAGTAGCCAAAAATTGTACTCAAGTAAGAGTAGGGTTATTTCAAAATAATACTACTCAAGTAGAAGTAAAAAGTAGTCATCCAAAAAATTACTCAAGTAAGAGTAAAAAAGTACTT